>JAUDYJ010000005.1:48922704-49370204 GCA_030761175.1 Masticophis lateralis
GACAGTTTTATACAGTCGTAAGGTACTAAGCTAGAAATCAGGCAACTATGAATTCTAGTCCTATCTTAGGCCCAAAGTCAGTTGGGTGACCTTAGGCTAGTCACTCTCTCAGCCTTGGGAAGGAGGCAATGGCAAAGCATTCCCCACAATCTTGCCAACAAAACTGCAAGGACTGGTCTAGGCAGTTGCCAGAAATCAACACTGATTTGGAGGTGTCCATGCACATAGACACACACATTAGGTATTGGTATTGAAACAAAATAGCTTTAGGTTAATAATTTTCTAGAGAAACAGCAAAAAATACGCATCTGAATCTAAACACCACATTTCTCCACAAGCACAGTGACAAAATATCTAAAAAAGACATATTATATTGTTTCAGTTATCTATTTCTGCCTTAAAAATGTAACTTCTCATTAAGAAGAAAAGAGGTATTACCAATTTTGGATTTCATCTTTTTACTTAACTTTCCATCTTTCTAGCCTTGTAGACTCTCCAAGGAGTTTGAAAGCAAATTTGAAGACAATTATGTTCATTGTGACTCTCAAGTGCCTGGGCTAAGCATTTTAAGTGTTAACACCAAATATGTCATGCTAACTATTTATGTATATGGATCCCTTATGAAAAAAGTACTTCATTATGAATAAGCTTCCATTTTTACTTTCTAGAACAAATTTTTAAGAAAACACACTTACAGAAAACAATTTCCTGAAAAAGTAACATAAAGACACTTATTCATTTTGAGCACTGCCCTGGAAGTTTATTTAGATTTGGCTCACATCAGGCCAGTGAGTCATGTAAAGAAATATACACCATTTGAATGCTTATGAATCCGTATCTAAAATTGAAAAATAAGTAAAATATCCGGATATCACTATGACAAATATATATGCTATTTCAAAATAACTATGTTAAGACATGAAATGAAGTTAAAGAAGATATTTAGAATGGAAGAAACTGTGAATTGTTATTGATGGGGAGAATTTCTGTGATAAAAATAGATCGTATTTTTATAATGATGGTTTTGTTTCAGAAAATCCAGTTTTGACAGATAATGCACCATTTAAATCAGGGGTATAAAACTTGATTTCATTGAAGGCTGCATCAGGGTTCTCCCTCCCCGCTCTCTCCCTTCCATTTTGGCTATAATATACAGATGGAACAATGGGAAAATATATGACTGAAAAAATTGAAATTTATATTGTTATAATCTTAAAAATAATTTTTACAAAGTAATGTACCGTTGGAATATATCAGCAGAGAAATTGTCTAGAATATATGTCTATAGAATATTGTCTAGAATATATTGTCTATAAATATATATGAACAAAATGTGAACAAAAAGATGTTTTATCCTACAAAAACTAAGGTACTCTCTTTTGCAATTGATGGACAATGATGGAACTTTGTTTTTGTAAATGATATGATGTTTTTGTATATGATTGGAGGAATATGATTGTATAGCCTGGAGGTCAGAAAATAAAGGGGGACTTGATTGAAATGTTTAAATATATTAAGGATGTGAATATGGTTTTAAAAGGCAGTATTTTCAATATTAAGCAAAAATAAAGAATTTAGGGGCATAACTTCAAACTGACAGGAAGGTAGTTCAAAAGTAATGTTAGAAAGTATTACTTTACAGAAAGAATAGTGGAAGCTAGGAACCAACTTCCAGATGGGGTAGTGGGTCAATCATCGGTAACTGAATTTAAAAATTTGAATAAACACATATCCATCATCCACTAAAAATAATAAATAATAAATTAAAAAGACAAAAACAAACAAAAAACCCAAAGGGAAAACTCAATGGACCAGTAGGCCTTTTTCTGCCATTAGTTTTCTATGTTTCTATAATAGCAGCAAGATTAATCTATGCACAAAGATGGAAAGACTGGGCAATATCTATAACAAAGGAATGGTTAGTGAAGATAATGGAAATTGCTGAATGGCCAAATTGTCTTCTTTGATGAGGGAAAAGAAATATCTAATTTACTGCTGACAGGAAATCCGTTTGGTATTTATAGTTTTAATCACTAGGCAGGATAGGTTAAAATAGAGAGATGTCGTAACTTTAGGTAAAATGGTAAATTTATAATTATATTTATAACTGCTGCAAAGATGATTATAAATCACTTCTTTGCATCTTTTTCTTTTCTATTTTTCTTGTATTTTTTTTCTTGCACTTCTAATTTTCTTTGATTTCTTTTTTCTTTATTATCTTGTATTAGCTTTTATCTTTTAAAAAAACTTTAAATAAAATTATAAAAGAGAAAAATGTATCCAATCTGTACATAGTTTCCATAAATTTTATTTAGTCATTGTGCCTATAGTATGTTCTATGGCAGCAGTGGACAATTTTCCCAAGGGCCATATGAAAAACTGCGTCTGTTGTGGAGGGCTGCCACTATCCTGCCCCCCATACTACCACCCCCTGCCCCCCTCAACACTGCGGGCCAGAAAGAGGCAGCCCGTGGGTCAGATGTGGCCTGTAGGCCTTAAAATGCCCAAATGTCTACAAGATTGCTTTGCAAATAGTCCAAGCATGACTGTGCATCTTCAGACCCAATAGTGACATATGTTTGCCAAAGTCTCCTCAGAAGCTTGTACAGAGGTTGCTAGTAAAGACAGCAGTAATTGCATTTTCTTTGATATTTCTGATGCTATGTTTAGGATTTGATACAATCACTGCAAAAGTCTTAACACATAATTTAATGCAAAATAATAAAATTAATTCATTGTGATTTTTATCATCACTGTCTTGTAACTGTTAATTACACATATTCAGGTTCTCTGTATAATTCAGATTTAGCACTTCTGCACTGTGAAAATCAGGAGTAGTTTCACATGTAATTTTATTTACTGATCTTTTTCAAATCTCTTTTTCAGATTTGATGAAAGCAGCAATCGGATAGTATATCATATTTCAAATGTTATAGATTATTCTAACTACCTTCTCCGCAGTCATAGATAAAAGGGTAGAAGCACTATGTTTTCTTCCCATTGGTGATGCAAACTTACACCTTCTACTTACACAACTATCATTTCCTATGCTATGCATTATGAAAACTGGCATAGTCTGTGTGCACTTGGGAATGCCTTGTTCGTGTCCTGGCCCTTTCTTTGCCTGCTTGTCAAAACTTCATTGGTTTTGATGCAGTTCCTGTAGAAAGCCAACATGGAATGTTATCTGGTGCCAAAACCTTTTAATATATGTTAAACTCATATAATGAATTTGTATATGTTACAGTGTGCCAAGATTGTAGGATGTAAGGCAAATACATGGAAGAAAGCTGCAAGTTCAGTTTCTGGATTGGGAACACAAAAAATTTGAATATTTGGGAGTGCAAGAATATCCAGATCCCAAGATTCATTTTTTTTCAATAAACTAAAAATAAAAGTCTCAAAAACACTTTTGTGAAAGGTAAATAAGAAAGAATATCTCCAATTGTTTCTGCCTACTTAGTTGTTCTGACAGAATGGATGTGTCCAGGTCCCGTCAATTAAAATATTGCCATCTTGTGAGACCTAGGAAATGTGTGTTCCTACATTTGAGAACAGTATCCTTCCAGAGATAAGGACAGTGTCTTCTCTCCTTCGGTTAAATCCTGGTTTTGTTCCCAGTCTAATACTTGTTATTTTAATGGCCACTGTCTTGTTTTGTGGGTTTTGTTAGCAGAGTATTTTAGTCTGGGCTACCTGTTGATTTAATGTTTCTTGCTATTTGTATGTTTTTTAGTTTTTCACACTGCCAAGACTCACTAGAGTTGAAGGCCAACAAATTTAAATAAATAAATAGTGCCTTGAGACGACACTATTCAAAATTAGGATTGCTTTTAAGCAAAACATATTTTTAATTAGCATGTCAGTACTTTACCTGCACTGCACTCTTCCCTAGAGCATTTTGGATTTCCCTTAGCGTCTGATACTGTTCCAGCAAGTGATCACCACATATTATGTCAACCTGAAATGAACAGAAAGAAATTATCAAATAATTTAGTACTTAGTAAGTTGTGTTCAAAGTAAAAATGTATGCCTAATTAACAAGACTGATAGCCTGCTAAAACTATTAACTTTATAACTTTCAGAGAAACTACACAACACCTGTTACAAGTCAGTTATTTTTAACTGATTTACTAACAACAGTAGCAAATACTGTACTTTCTATATTTTTCCCGTTTTAAACTTTACCCTTGTTTCACATACTTGTGGGTATATGGGCAGAGAAGTATCTTAAAAACTCCACTTTCAGGCTAATACTTTTTCAGATCAGATGTTGCTAAATTTGTTAAAGATGAGCAGCTGTTCTCAGTTCAAACATAATTTAAATTTAACAATGGATCAGTCCTGCAATCCAGTTCTCTGTGGAATACTATTTCTTTCCACTCAGCTCATCATCTAGCATTAACAAGACCCAGAGGCACTATTGATTCACATGTAACTATTGCATGGCATTGCTTAATTTATTCAGGCCGCTAAAAAAGAATAATGTTCAATGATGCAACTGAAACAAAAGCATGATCATTTGTTCATGATCACACCCTTTGCTACCACAAAGCTCTTCCTATGATATCTGCAATTTATTTAATAGATTAGTGGAATTAAACTTCCTAATGTCAGATCTGAGTTGTAGATGTATTTTCAATTGCTTTAAGATTACTGTGGGTTACAGAAATTTTCTGCTTTAAATTTTATGACACATTTCCAATGCACGCAGGGAGTTAAAGGTAATGTACTATTTGCCCTAATACTCACTTTATATCCCTCTACTATTTACACTTGATATGTTATATTCCTCCACACTTTATAGTCTTCTATCAGACACTGTATTTTGCTCTGTTCAGAACTGCAAAATAGCAACAGCCGAATTGTTTCTACATTGATTGATTTATTTTACTGATGTTTTCACCATTAAACCCTTGACAAAAATATTCTTAGAATACACTTTAAAAATAACTGGGCAATCCTAAAACAGGAGATTGATTACAATAAATATTGTTTTACTGTATATCAGTCTTATCCGTTCTGTGTGCCTTCCAGATGTATGTATTTAGATCTCAGAATTCCCCCAAAAGCACAGTTATTGCTGAAAATTTTGGAAGATGACATCAAAATCTGAAGGATGTCAAGGCTGGGAGAAGCTAATCTAAATATTCTCAGAACCGTGTGATTTCTCTAAAAATCAGACTGTTTGTTTCAAACCATTCAATAAAATAAAACAAAAATACTGACACTATAATGGAAAACCAGAATAAGAAAACATCACTTTAATAATAGAGGTAGTCCTTGACTTAAGACCATTTATTCAGCAACCATTCAAAGTTATGAACAAAGTGCTGAACGAAGGGTCTTCCTTTCCAGAAACTGGGTCTGAAAAGGAGAAAGCCAAAGGCAAAGATTGCTGTGGAGAACTGGAAAAGAAGGCAGCAAGGTGAATGGATGCTGGCTGGCTTGTTTGCTGGACCAAGCAGCAAACAAATACTTGGTGGCTTGCTTACTGGGATAGGCTAGAGAGTGAATGGATTTTGCTGGCATTTGCTGGGGGAGGCTGAGGTTCCTAGGGTGTGGCAAACAACCTCAAAGCTACCTGGTTCTGTGGCTGCTTGTTATCCTGCAAGATAGGTGCAGGGTGGCCAAGTCATAGATAAGGGTAAAAATAGGCAGGGTGGGGGGAGTTGAAGGTAGTTCCTTACCTTATTGAGGCTTGGGGCAGGGAAGGACCAAGCCAAGAATGCTTAGATTGGGATGGGCACTCTCTTAACGATTATCAATTCTCAGTTAACAACAGCAATGGGGAGTGTGGTGATTGTTATAAGTTGATGTAATCACATGACATTTCTCTTTACTATCATAAGCACATAAGCACTGGCTTATGATAGCAATCCCTGTCCTAATTTTGGCATAAGTCGAGGACTACTTGTATGTAACTAAAACAAACATATTCTGTTTGCCAGTTTAGAAAATATGATATTTGGCTGTATAACCATCTGCAATTATTAAAAGAGAGATTATGATAAATGGAAGATGTAAAATTATCAGTCCTCCCAAGTAAACCATGATTAGAGGAGCTAATTCTATTTTGCTGTCATGCTACATTAACAAAAATTTGCAAGTCTGAAAATACAAACCTCCTACATCATTTTTAACAGTCTGATACATTAGGGTAGATCCTTAAATGTTTCCTTCTTTGTCCATTAGGCAGATGCAGCTTTTTATCTCTCTTTTCTTCGATCATTCCCTAAGCATCTTTCCCTCACATCCCTCAAAGTCATCCTCACCTACCATTACAAAAATGAATCTCAGTTAATATTTTTAACTGAGATATTACTCAGTTAAATAGATATTACTAACTTACTATGTTCAGGTGTTACTTCAAGATTAACTCTTACATCTTCATTACTAATTGCTGCAAGAAGATTAAGTCAGTGGATATAATTCCCAACAGCAAAAGTAAAAAGTTAAAAAATCAGGCTCTCAGTTTAACTGAGTACTTCTTTTAACTGCCTGAATTTTTCATTTCTGTTATTTGGTCTTTCCTACCTACATAATGATTTCAGAAAAAGTATTACATTAAAATCTGTGGGAACCTCATTCATCTGATCACTGTTATACACATGTTGTGGATAAGCAAAAAAAGATAAAATTATATGAATTATTACAGTGTACCTGACAGCCAGGATCAAGATCCATCTTTCTTCTGAGGAATTTTTCCACATGTCCAATTGTTGCCTCTCCAGAAACACGTACAAACTTCTTTTCCAATGGCTATAAGAACAAAGAAAAGTTAATTTACAGTTAGATTGTAATATATAGGATCTTTTGCAAATAGTCAATCTCATGTTTATTTTAAAACCTTAAAATAGCCACAGAGGATGAAATCAATAATTTTTCACTGTTCATTCTTGAGACTTTGATAAGACAATCATTTGCTGTCTAGGTAAGCAGATTGCATTGTAATACATAGCTCAGGTGCTACGTTGCCCTTTTAGTAAACAATTGAAATTGATTTGAGGCTCCAGACATGGAAAATGAGCTCCAGCCTCCTGAGATATTTCTACTGCCCCAACAAATAATCAAAGCCCTTCACCTGGAGAAAAATGTTGGTGGTAGAAGACATACTACTGCAAAGGACAGAAGTAGTGATGTACACAAGACAAGTTATTAAGAGTAGCATACTGTCTAGTCCTGTGAAAAAGAAGGGTTGAAAGATGACCAATGCTTATGAAATCAACTGATCATAATTTCTGAATTCAAGGGGATAAATGATGTAGTAAAGAAAAGGTAGAGGATTAAAAGCAAATAAAAATGTATAAATGAAAATGTGAAGGGGCTAGTGGTATTTTTATCTATCCTCTCTGTGGGGGTTGAGGAACTACAGTATACAGAAAAGCAGTAAACTGGAAGAAAGATTTGGATTTATGGACCATGACATATACCACTAATATAATAAGCTTTTAGGCAGATATGTGCTGCATCCTACAAAGGCAGGAAAGATTGTAGTTGCTAACATGTCAGCAAGGATTTAAATTAAACCAAAAGAGAAGAAAGTCAGGTAGAGATTCAGCTAGAAAGGTGCTAGTGGTAGACCTTAAGCATATCATAACAGAGATATAATGCAGTAAATGTTGTCTGGAAATCATCAATACATGGTAGTACGGAGAAAACTGGGATCTTTCAGTGTTTGTACATATATTTATGGAGTATATAGGCAGCTATTTTCTACAAATTTGTTCTACAAATAAAAGGTTGCAAACATAATGCCACATTTATTTTAATACAGCAAAAATGTTTGGTAATATTGATACCTTAAAATTCCCAGAGAGATCATTTGCTCTGAAAGAAAGAGAAATGAACATAATTAGTGTGCATGGGATATACATACATTGGCATGCTCAATTTACATAAATTGAGGCATAAATCAAAGCCCATGCTCCCTCCAGCATTTATTTTGTGGTTCCCAAAGAAAACCTTTAATTTTTGGTTTTTGAGGGGTCAAAAGGAAGAGAGAGGAAGACAGCATTCTCTTCCCTTGTCCCAGCCCTGTGGAATAGGGAGGTGAGAGAGGCCCCCGCAAAGGAGTTAAAATATAGTCCTGCATGGGGAGCTGCAGTCGTGGGGCTGGTTAGTGCTCCAAAAGCCCTCCCTCAGCTTTTAAACTAATTTCTAAACATGTGCAATCACAAAGGGTAAAGAAGATTGATTTACCATAACATCATTTTTAAAATACATTTTTAATAAACCAGCATTTGAATGTTACCAATTATGATACATTCAAGCATATTTGTCATGAAATACTGCATGAATCGATGTGAACGTTTCTTGGTTATTATTGCCACCTAGTGGATACATCAAAGAGAGTATTTTTAAACTTCTTTCCTTCAAATTATTGAAATTCTGAACCACTTCACATGATTGATTTGTATTTTCCATTACACTAAGACATTGATACACAAGGCATAAGCACTTTAAAGATACAAAGGCTGCTTGTCAACTAGTAATAATGTGAAATCTGCTGCCAACCTCAATTTAGTTTTAGTTACTTTGGAAATGAGCTTGCTCAAGTCTCGTATTCTTTTATCATGCTTTCAATTTTGAATCAAAGATGTATTTTCCTGAATGAATCTAACTAACAATTAGCTTTAATTATTGGAACAAAACTATGGCGGATGCTATACTTTTGTTTGTTTAAACTAACTTTCAGGATCTGAAATCTGTGGGATTTTAGCTCTATTTCTGCACCCCATAGGAAGAGTTCGGCTCCCCTCCACGTGTGGAAGGAAACTGCTCAGGCAGGCTGCAGGAATGGAGTTCAGATTTTCAGGATCTGAGCTGTTTCTCTTCTCTGCCAAAGGAGTTCAGCTCCCCTCAGAGTAAGCCCCAGAGAAAAGAGGAAGACCTCTTGGCAGGCAACATTAGTTTGCAGTCTTTCCTGCCAGCTACCTGTATGCATACCATGTGCATGATTTATAGCTTAATGCATTGGACGAACATCAAATTATCGATCATTTGCACAAAGTATAGCACTACTCAGCAAATCATAAAGCTAAATCAAAGCATAGTGAAAATAACATTACTTTCTATATCAGAAAGTAGTATTCTTCAGACACTGCTATCAGCATATGTTGAAAACTGAGCAAATTGATGTAGAGTTGCAGAGCTTAATTTATTCCACTATCCCTTGATCTTTTCATTGCATTAAAAATCTAATAATGCAACTTAAAATTGTGGTAATATAATAGGCCAATGTAGGTGGTCATTCCTAATCACAAAAAGTGATAAAATATGCACAGTAATCTCATAATTGAAGCTCCGTACTTTTACACTCACACTGAGACATCACACTTAAATATATAAGAGGGGCAGAGTTGACATCATAATGCACATTTCACCACCTGCCAACTTGCATGCTACTACAATATTTTTTCATCTTTATGTCAATACCAAAACTTAAATATGATTTAATAGGCAATAGTTTATTGTCTATGTTCATATACAAAACACTGATTCTCAGAAATTCAGTTTTAACTTACCCAATAAATTCCAGAAGAAGTGACATGTCAAGTTCTGGAGGAATACGGAATACAGATCCTACAACCTTGCGGGGCCTCCCCCTGCTCGCTGCCATTGGCTGGGGTACAGCTAAAATATAAAAGATTAATCAGGCTAGGAAGAGAGAATAAAATGAATACATTCACATTTATTTCCCTGTAATACTTGCAGATTACTCTTCTTTCAACCTTTTCTTTTTTCAATCCATGGTGTCCTTTCTCTGAGCTACCCATTGCCTCTGTCTCACTGGTGATGATTTAACTATCTTTGCACCACTGCCCCAGAAAACAATTACTTGGAGAAGCAGTGCATTTCTTTTCTGGATGTATTTTAGTGGAACTTTCAATCAGAAATGCTTTGATTTGGAGTCTTATGCTGAATAGGGGATTGGACTTTAGGGCCTAAATGTCCCGTTCCAACCCCATGATTTCTCAGCTTTCTCTTATTTTTCTTACACCATAGAGTATTCTCTCTCTTGGAAGTATTATCAATTGTGAAACCTCTTTCTGAGTAACTATTTTTCTTCTTTCGTTTATGTTCTTTCTTCCCTTTATGTGTTCCATTGTAACAATATACAAGACTTTCTTACATGTAACAGTTTGTACTAATTAGGTCTCAGATCAGAGAAGCTAAGAATGGCCAAGAGTGGGGAAAAAAGAATCCAAAAAGAGCAGTAATGAAGAGACAGTGACAAAGATATGCCTCCACAAATCTATTCATTTGTGCCCTAGAGGTCTTAAAACAATATAACATAAGAACTGTCTTCCAAATTAGAATATTGGAAGGCTAGGTTTTTGGTGTCTCTTATATAAAATCTTATTAAAACAAAAGATACATCTCCAAAATCTCTGACATACATCTAGATGATTACAGGCAATGAAAAGTAATAGCTACTAATATAATATGCTGAAACTTGTGGTTTTCTATATACAGTTATTCTCCCATTGCTATTTTTGATAGCTTTATATAAACATTGCTATGTTTCTAACCTTCATATTTACTACTCGCTAAAATATCATCTTTAAAATGTTCAGGACAAAAACCACTTTCATTAAATATGCCTAAATTTAGTAGTACTTTAATAAGAAAACATTAATGTTCTTTAAGGTTAACAATATTTTTGTGTTAGAATGTTATTTTTTTCAGCTATGATTTTTTTTGAAAACTTAACTAGTATAAAAATATAATTTTTCAAGTCACTTTTTTTAAACCAAAGCAACTATAATGTCAGAAAAGAAATACATATTGGTCTTAGTCTGTAGAAAATAAGGTTAAGTACATAGCTACATATCTCCTGGCATGAGGCATAATAAAAAGTATTTACCAGTAATTTAAATTTTAATAAATTCACTTTCTTTTCAGCAATAGTATACTCACAGTTAAAAAACTTACCAAGTTTGGGTATTTCTAAACCTCTTTCCCTGTAGAAATCATGCATTCTTTTTTTTTCTCCTAAATGTATAAATACAAAAGGGCTGGTTATCCTCAACCTAAATAATATGGATTTAGTTGATATGGAGTAAGCAGACTAAAACAGACAAAACAGACAAAGAAAATCATCTAAAGTCTTCATTTTTTGTCATTTTATTAAAGAAACATAACATATGATAAAATGCTGCACAGACCTGGGGCAAAAAGACTAAGACAATGAAAATGAGAAAATAAAAACTTGGGAAGGTATTGTCAAATGCACATATGTGATTTTTTAAAAAAAGGATTAAGTATTTTAAATACATATTTCTAGATTAATGCATGTACATGTAAAAGTAATCTATAAGGAAAAAAGATTATGAAAATAGGAAACCTGCTGGTATAGGTAATAAATGACTATCATATTTTAATAGTTTGCCTTTTGCAGTTTTTTAAAGGTCTTTGTTAATTTTTCAGAACAATTTCTGACACGGTTCATCCAATGAGATGAGTTTTTTAATTTTCCAATATTTTGTAATAAAAACCTGAGAGATAATAAAAGGAACTGTATTATTTTTATGTTGCAATAACTTATATCCATTAGAAAATATGGCCAATAAATTAGTAGTAATATATTGTGAAAGATCATGAGGCATTTTGTTTCTTCAAAAATACTTCACTAAAATATTATCTAACTGGGCACTGTCACCCCGATGACTAGTATAAATCTGCTAAAATTTCACCAATACAATCTAGAAATGCTACAATTAACAGAATGTAATTTCAATGCAGAATAGTTTTTCCTAGGAGTTATCTTATGTTAATTATTTATGATTTGCTACAATATAATAATTCTATATTACAAAGAGATTCAGAAAGATTCAATTTCAAATCCTAGATCTTGCTGAGAGTTTAAGATTCTGAAGACAATCAGTCAATCTTTTATTTCATTACCTTATTTTTTAGAGTATAAGACACACTTTTTTTCCCTCCTAAGAGGCTGAAAATTTGGGTGCGTCTTATATTCCAAATGTAGCTTTTTTGAAGCTTTTTTCCAGCCCTAAGGAGGCGCTAATGAGTGAAGTGATCTCCACTTCCCTGCTTTGCCTGCTCCCTCCGACTCTCAGCTGTGAAGTTTTCGGCCCTAAGGAGGTGCTAGCGAGTGAAGTGATCTCCATGGTTTGCCTGCTTTTCTCATTGCTTCTCTCTCCAATGATCAGTTGTGCTTTAGAAGCTGTTTTTTTATCCCCAAGCAGGGGATAAAAACCAGCAAACTAATGTGCTGAAGCTGACCAGACTAAAGACGCTAGCCAGATGAATACCTGGTAAGCAGATTTTTCCCCCTATTTTCCTCCCTAAAAACTAAGCTACGTTTTAAACTCCGGTGTGTCTTACACTCCAAAAAGTATGGTACTTTAATTCTACAGCTGTTACAAATTTAACTGACAGAAATAGTACATATTATTATTTAAATAAGAGGATATAGTACCAAAATAATATAAAGCACTGAATTTTTGATTGTCAATCTTAAAAAGATTTGTGAACACCCCACGCTAAAAAAAAGAGCTCTCAGCAATCATTCTACTAATATGCCTAACCCGGTAATCCTTGTTTAGCAACTATAATTAAGATCAACAACTTGGCTGCTAAGCAAAACGCCTTACTTCTCCTTTACTTTATAGATTTGTAAAGGTCATAAATATGAGGACTGATCACAAAGTTATTTCTTCATCAGTTACTACTGTAACTGTGAACAATTGCTAAACAAGATAGTCACTAAATGAAGACTTTTAAGAAGATGAACAGGTGTGGAAAGGGCAGGGATGATGAACTTTCTGAAGAAAATGAACCATCCCTTCTATAATTTTTCCAAGATTTCACACTTTTTTCATAAATCTTATAAAATAAGAATCTTTAACTTGCAATATTCAAAATTATATCATGGAGCATGAGGTTCTTCAGTGAACTATCAAAAGAAAACAAGCATGTTAAATTCGAAAATCTAAAAAAGGGGACTGACTGATATGACAACGTAAGATATATACAAGCAAACTAAATTACATTCCGTTAGGTGTTTCTTTCAGTTTTACCAAGATACAGAGGTAAAAACTTACTTTCTTCCAAGTTGACAACTAATTTATATACTATGTCTTGCAATTGTCGATCCAGTCTATAAAAAGAAAATAAAAAGTAATTTTTAAATGTAACTATTTTTTTTATTACAGTGACATACTGAAAGATAGGCACTGACACAAAATTATTAAACTATAACAGATATTATAAGATTGGCTGAAAAAAGCTATCAAAACTGCAAAATTTCCATGTCAAAATTACAAAAGCAACTTTATTAGCACATTAACATTTCAACATAATAATAAGCCCTTGAAACAGATTGGAAAAATGTGGTCTGTGGATTAGTTTCATTATTTTAATAATAAAATTAATGGTTTTGAACACATTACTAGGGTTTCAGAACACTTAAACATATTCTCCCGTATTAGGCTACTTGAAATAGCTCCAATAGTTAATGTTAGGACCAAAACTAGTATAAGAATATTAGCTAAACTGTTCATTTATACACAAAATAAATATAGAGTATACCATAATAGGTAAATTACCTGATATTATAAAGCGGCTGTGTCTGATGTACTACAATGTTGCATTTTGGACATCTGTTACTGTAGTAAAAATGTCTTACTATGCAGCTTTTACAAACTGTAAAAAAAGTAATTACTGTTACAAAATGATCCATTATTATTGAAAGCAGTAACATCCAGAATCTACAGAGATTTTTTAAAAATTTGATTTATATGCCGTCCTTCTCCAGAGACTCAGGTCGGCCTACAATGCGTTAAGCAATAGCCTTCATACTTTTGTATATTTATAGAAAGTCAGCTTATTGCCCCCACAACTGGGTCCTCATAAGAGTATTCAAAGTTATAATGGACTTCAAAAAAGCTACTTATGACCCATCCTCAAGGTTATGACTGCCTCCCCCTACAATCAATCAATCAATTAATCAATCAATCAGAATAGAGCTGGGCTCGGACCTTGGAAGTCTTCTAGTTCAGCCTCATGCTCAAGCAGGAGACCCTATAACATTTCAGACAAGTGACTATCCAGTCTCTTCTTAAAAACATGAAGTGATTTCACTTAATGTGCTTGCATTTTTGGTGCTTGACAAACAGCTCACATTTACAATGATTAAAGACAATGCCAGATAAAGTAGATTTACTTAGGGTGAACTACTGAATGATGAATATTGAATTTATACCTGTAATTCAGGATACCACAGTTCAGTTCACACTATTTCAGTTTTTTTTAAAATTCAGACAGCAGACTATTTGCAGTGGGAAAGCTCTGAAATGAAGTAGTTGGCCTTCTTCTGCTTGATAAACAAAGCAATACCTACAGTGCTTCAGGCTCTAGCATCAACCAATTATTTTCAGAAATATTTGTTTTACAGTTTTATAGCTTTTAATGTTGTAAACTGCCCAGAGTTGCAATGGCCAGCAAACAAATATAATCATAATTCCAATACTTACATGTGTGAAGACATTCCGTGATGGTTGTGGCATCTATGAAATACCCCTTGCAGATGGAACACATGATATATGGTACCAGTTCAGAAAGATTAATCATGCGCTGAAATTTCAAAAAAGTACGTCAAGAGTATTGTTTAAAAGTTTGCTTATAACATTACAGTTTTTATATTTAAAATAAGTACTTGAGAACATCTTTTTTTTCAGTAAACTATTTGCAAACAATAATGGCCATATTATGTAGTTGAAAGCACGTTTTATCTCTGCGAGCCTTCCAAGGTTCCTACAGAGACTTGTGTGTTTCCAAAGCAAATCTGGAAGGCCACATTAAAAAGAGGATTCCTGGGAAACAAGCATGTATCTTCTCACATAATGTTTGATATTAACCTCTAACTGCCTTAGCAACTGAGCAGTGCAAGACTAGGCATTACTTCTGAAAGAAAGAAAAGACTAATGTAGTTTAAGCAACATGTTCCAAGACCATCTCTTGTTCCCAGAATGTGATGACAGATATTGTCTCTTGTGCAGTACTTTTGACAAGACATACCGATAAATCCATCCTGTACTCATCCACGACAGGATAAGTACAGGAAACTACACAACAGGACTTTAAAAAGTTTGTCTCGCAAGTTCTTTCCTTCTCTTTCTTTCTGAACCATGACAAGTTTTACAAACTACCACAATGTTTTGGATTTGCCTGGATCATTTCTCTGTAAGAGCACATAAAAGAAACTAGCAAGACGGACAGAACTGTTTTAACCGGGGAATACAAGAAATGCCACATTGTGACAAAATACAAAAAAAAAAAAAAAAAAAAAAGAATGAATTTGCACAGAAAGCAATGCGTGTACTTCTATCCCAAGAAAATCAAAATGGCTCAACAATAATCTTATCAGCAAAGTTGCTCTGCTGTAACTTGCCTAAGGACCTCTGCCGCAACTGTGCTTTACTGAGCTACCCGTCCTCGCGTCCCCTTAACCCCGCTGCCGCGGAAAGAGTGTTACCTCGTCCTCCTCGTCGCAATCCATTTCGCCCTCCTCCGTGCCAAACCCTCCGAAGAGAGCGGCGGCTCTCCTTCCTGCAGTCCCTTCCTCCATCACCTCTTCCTCATCTTCCATCTCTTCGTTACCTCCGCAGCTGGATCCAGAGCGGCTTCCCTGTTCGTAACGAGCACCTGCCCCGGAGCAACCAGGTGTTTCCAGCGTGGTGGCTGCTGCCGCTACTTTACCCTCCACTTCCTCGGCCGGTCCTCCCGCCGCTTCAGCCACGGACCCTTCGCTTAGCAGAGTCAATGCCATATCTCCGACCAAAAACGAGCAGCCGCTCGGCTTCCCTCCACACAAGGAAACACAGTTTTCCAACAGTGGCGGAGTATCGCTGTGCTACCTGGTCGCTCCTCCCCCCGCCCCTCTCGCTAATTTGCGCGAGGGGTCTGCCCAGTCCCTCCAAGCAGAAGTTAAAAAAAGAAAAGGGGGGGGGGTTCTACCAATTTTAGCGCGTGCGCACGGCTAATTTGGCGCGCACATCTCTAGACACCTGCATAATTTACATACTCGCGCTGTGTTCTGGGAAACTGAGTTAAATTTTGTTCCTCTTTTGCAGACGAGAACTCGAGGGTTTTTATCCGCGTGATACGACTGTTCCTAAAGACCGGAACTAATTTTAATTTTAAAAATTAACTTAAAATGTAAACATATGCACAGACGAAGTTCTGTCAAAACGTCAGTGAGGCAGAGACAAAAATTAATGCAATAAAATATCGGATCATTTACATTCATACTTGTGCTATTCTGTTGCATTGTAATGCTAATTAAATATAAACTATTAAAATAACGCTGATTTTTGCTGCTTTTGTTGATCTGTCTTTACGCGATCGTTCCAAACAAGCTTGATTTCCATGCACAAAAATTATTTGCCATTGCAATAAATGTTCTCCAAGTCCCAAGTTACATCTGGGGCAGCAAAATATATAGGTAGGATTTAGTTCTAGGAGTAGGTTACTGAAGACTAAGGATCTTTCAGTAGTATAATGGTGTGGGAGGGGGGGAGGGAGGAGAAGCTGAGCCCTGCTCTGTTCTACTGTGCCCTACCTATAATATAGGTGTAATTTGCTTAAATGTAAAGAAAAAAACTAGTAAACATTTTTGTTTAAATTAATTGATTTAAATGTAAATTTAAAGAGAAAGTAAAATTACTTTAAAAGTAAATTTAAAGTAACATTTAATAGTTTTGTCTTCATTTAATGGATTTTCCTTTTAAAAGTATATTTAATAGCTTTAAACAAGTTGGTGAGAGCTTTTGAAGATCTTTTGGATTCGTATTTAAGGTTATCAGGGATTGCTGCTTATCTGCTATACGTAAACTTGCATGCACTGTAGGTTTGTATCCGATTCTGAAGTAAAGGATTGTTTTTATCATTACCGTTAGACATTAACAATAAAAGCTATGTACTCAATGAATAGAGAAGAGAATAAATAAGACACTTCAGAATCCGGGTAACTTATATTTTATGCAATGTAATATAAGTTACTATACATTTTAACTTTTTCTACTTAGCTGTAGTATTAAATATTACTATTTTCATATTATGGAGAAATGAGCTTTCCCGAGATTTGACATACTAAACAATACACCCAAGGTATTATAATTTCTAGTGTGTAAAGGTGCAATGATAATTAACAGGAGTTGCTTCTATGTAAGCTGTAGGCAAGTTTTCATTTAAAAAAAAATTAAAAGAGAAACTGCACATTTCAGAAGATGCGATTCGACTAACCACAAACGCGCAAGCTTCTGCAGGAGCTTTTATCAGCGAAATGATCTTAATTAGTGAAATAGTGAAATGTCTCCTTTTCTTTGATTTCCATAAAGCGGAACTGTCGTAAGCCAGGGGAAGCCTCTTCCTGGAGCCTCTCAAATTGTCGCTGGGCGGGTATGCCCGAACTGTCGCAAAAACGCGGGAAAGCAAAAGGGGAGGTGAAGCCGTTGGGCGCGCCAACATGGCTGCTTTGCCGGAGGAGCCGACGGAGGCAGTAGCGGTAAAGCCGGATCCTGATGCAGGAGCGCCGCCGTCCGCTCCGCCCGCTCCTCTCTCCCAGTCCCCGATCTCGACGGCGGCAGCAGTTGCAACAACTGTCCCTCCTGCGTCTTCCGCTTCGGTCGCTGCCACCCTTCTCGCGGATGGGGAGCCGCTTGCGGGAGGAGTTGACTCGAAGAGCTCGGGGACTTCCAGCCCCACGCCGCCAGCCTCGCAACTACCCATCCACAAGCATACTCTGCTGGCGGTGCTGCAGTTCTTGCGCCGCAACAATTTGCGCGAATCGGAGGAGATCCTCCGGAGGGAAGCCCGTGGTCTCGTCGACGACGTCCCGAGCGACCCGAATTCCTCAGCTCCCGGGGTCCCCGGAGGTCATGGAGGGGAAGGACAGGATCCCAGTGTCGGGATCTTGGCTCCTGGAGCGGGGGACGTGCTAATCAATTCTGTCACTTTTGGCCAGACTGGAGCTACGATCTCTCCAGCCGCTATCACGACACCTCCCGCAGCGCCCTTGGGCCATCCTGGGAAAGGTGAGATGTAAAACATTAACAGCAAGTGTTCATTGAGCCAGCTAATTACTTTTGCCCAGTTCTCCTGACAAATTGATGTACAACTTACAGTAGTTCATTTCGGAGAACATTAGTTCAAGCACTGTCCTTCTAAATTTACTGTGGTTATAGTAATATAATCTATAAGTAAACACTGAGTGTTATGCGGGTTTGGAAGCCCTAGAACCTATGGTTCAATTGTTTATTCTTTTTAGTGAATCCACTGTAAATTATATAGTTTTAAATATGCAGTTTAAAAGCATGGTGGAGTAACATAACAGCTTCACAGTGCTTCCAAATGAAAATATCAACACACATTGCACTCGACTGTGGTTCTAAATTGCATACTTAAAACTAAAAAAACCACCTAATACTGGATATTTTTTGTTATATTTTTATAGTTAAATATTCAGAGATATAATATAAAGAGCCAAAAAATAGTTGCAAATATGCAGATATCAGATATGCAGTTAGGCTGCCAGTGACAAAAACAGGCAAACAAAGCATTTTCTGAATATGGAACAGAATATATATTTGTCTTCTAAATAGATTTTTCCAATAAGATATATATCTCATTATATTCCATATTAAGGGTATGCAAAGTCATCACTTGGATTGGAGACTTTAATCAAAATAATAACAAAAGTATCATTTCCTATTTATGTGCAGTATCACATAAAAATGGAGCGGAGTTGAAGTTGACACTTTAATAATTGCATTCCCCTATCATAGCCCTTTGTATATAATCCAGAAAGAAAAAGGAGTGGGAATTGGATTGCATAGTTCTGATCATTATCTTTACTTTTCAATCTCCTTCCTATGTATATTGCTCACACTTATTTCCAGAAGCTAAATATCAGGAATACAAATTGGATCAGAAATTGTGTCGATCCAATTTTGTAGCTGGTTGTGATAAATTTAATCCTTCAAAAATCTGAGCTATGAGAACAAAATCGTCTCATCCAGAATAAATAACAAACATACAAGAATGCAATGTGTTATGGAGAGCAAGCAAAACTTTTTAAGACAATCCCTTAAAATAGCTCTCCACTGAGAATTTCATTATTCTTCCATTGTTGTACATACAATAATTTTGCTGCAGTTGCGATATATAAAATCAGTCTGCCATAAGTCTAAATCTTTTCTAACTCATTGTTCATAAATTCCAAATAAAGTTCTGGTTTCTTCATAAATATTTATCTTTAAAATCTTATGAATTTGTATCCAAAATTTCTTAACTTCCTTAACTTTTTTCTTTCATTTTCCTTTTTTGTATTTTTAAATTTTTCTTTTGATTTTTTCCTTTTGACTTATCTTCTGTTGTATGGAAACATCTTAATAAATGTGAATTTTTAAAAGTGGGAGGGGTCTTAGAGGGAGAATGGGAAAGAGCTACATTCTAAGATTCTAAATTGCCTTTCCCATACAAATGCATTAGGGAAAATTACATTTTCAAAAAATTATTTTATAGAGAGTCCAAATCCTTATATTCTTTATATATTTTTGAAACATTTTGTTGGATTGGAAAGAAGGAGGAAGCTCTTGCTGAAATGGAAATTTAACAGCACTAATTTTCTTTCTTTGATCATCTCATGCTACAAATAGTTCTTAGTCTGTCCTCAGAGTTTTCCTTCATTCTCTATATTTGATTTTACTGTACTTAATTTGTAATTGGGGGGTGGGGTTTGTAAACAATCTGTAAACATTTCTTAATTTTGAAAGGGTGAAATTAATGGAAAATTGATAATGCAGCTGCTCTTAATAAACATTTAGTTGAAAAATTTGGGTCAAAACATTCTTGCTAGCCATCGGTTGAATGTTGCTAGTTAAAATCAAATTTCATAGTCAATATGTGCTGGATTTGAAATAAAATGGGAGATTTTGTTACAAGGAATTCAAAGGATTTAGGATTGAAATAATGAATTGCAAAAGAATGCAGACATTAATTTTCCTATATTAATTTTGTAGCCGGAGTTCTTGTAGAAGATCAGCCAGATGTGAGTGCAGTGCTATCTGCTTATAATCAACAGGGAGACCCAGCACTTTATGAAGAATACTACAGTGGATTGAAACACTTCATTGAATGTGCTTTGGATTGTCATCGAGCTGAATTATCACAACTTTTTTATCCTCTGTTTGTACACATGTATTTGGAACTAGTCTACAATGGACATGAAAATGAAGCAAAATCTTTCTTTCAAAAGTAATAATTTTGTTCATTTAATATCCATGGATGTTTCACTAATTAGGCACATAACTTCATAATTGTAGTTACAGTATAAAAGACATATTTATTTTGGAATATGGTAAACTGGAAATAGAAAGAATCTATAGCATTTACTTTAGGATGCATTAAGAGTAGAAAGAAAATACATTTGAAACATTTTGAAAATATAGAAAGCTTACCAGTTATCCCTCTTGGAGAGAAAGGTTAACAGACAGTCTTTTGAAAGTGGTTGATCAGGGTTAGTAAATGGATATGATTTCTTTAGGGAATTTTGAGGCATAATAAAGAGATTGCCAGTTACTTGGTTACTTACTATCTATAAATTATTTCTTTTCAGGAACTTTTGATTTCTTGCATCAGTGAATACATAAAATATACTTTGCTTTGTTTGTGGATATGTATATGTCAAAAATATTTTATTCTGAGGTAAATTTTTACAACTGAAATGTTTATCAGATTTTGAGGTCGTCCAATTCCATTGAAGCAACTATAACTAAGAGAGTTTCACAATCAATCTATCATAAAGGAACAACTAGGTCTTTACTAATTTCCTAGACATCTTAAGAGTGAGAGTTGCACAAATCTCTGAGGGAATAACATTTCAGAAGACAACAAAATAGGGCCGCTTCTGGGTCTTGTCATTTGACAATGTTTATTGACAGGACACAGAGAATACTCACCTCCTTAATTGTTCCAAGTAGGCAGGAGATTGATGGTCCCTCAGCCAAACCCTATGTCATGAAAAGCTTTAAAGGTGATAAAACAGGATCCTTGAATTGTCCCCAGAAAGCAACTGGTAACCAGTGCAGTTCTTGAAGCATCAAAGTCATGTGCACATAACATGATGCTCTACACTGTTGCATTTTTGACCAGCTGATAGTCTTCAAGGACAGCATTTCTCCCTTGTTGTTTCAAAGAGTAGGCTCTAAAGAGTAAGACTGGGAAGAGGGAAAGAATGTAATATGTATTTTCCAATCCATTCTCCATATATCTCAATTATATTTCTATGCCATAGTTTTTACATAACTATTTATGATACAATTTTACAACTGCTTCAAGATCTCCTGACTACTTTAATCAATTAATGAGATGATTAAATCCCTACTTACCTTTAATATATCCTTAATTTCCTCCCAGGTTTCATGGGGACCAAGAATGTTATTACCAAGATGACTTGCGTGTACTATCCAGTTTAACCAAAAAAGAACATATGAGGGGCAATGAGACTATGCTGGATTTCCGAACAAGCAAGTTTGTGTTGCGTATTTCCCGTGACTCTTACCAACTTCTGAAGAGACATCTTCAGGAAAAACAGAACAATCAGATCTGGAACATTGTTCAAGAACATCTTTATATTGATATTTTTGATGGAATGCCTCGTAGTAAACAACAGATTGATGCTATGGTGGGAAGTTTAGCTGGAGAAGCAAAACGAGAAGCAAATAAAGCAAAGGTATGACATGAGATATATCATCATGGACAGTATTGCACATGAATAAAAAAACCATGAAAATTACATTTATGACTGCAATTGGTATAGTGGTCTGCTTGTAATAGGGTACATTATTATGCTCCAATTAACAAGAATTTACTGTTTTGCTCAAATTGAAAAATAATTATTGTGAACAAACAAGCTTCCAAATAATAGTTTTAAGTTCATATCAAGTTTTGGTCCATAAGAAACAAGCTAATAGCTCATTTCTTTGTTTAAATTTGGTTCATATAAACAAGGAAGTAAGACTTTTTATATTTCAACTCTTAAGGATAAATTTAAAGTCAGCTGGGTCACCTTGAGTCAGTCACACTGACCTTGAGTCAGTGAGCCCGACTGGGTTGCCCCGGTTTGGACCAATTCGCAAGAACTGGTAGTAAAACCGGTAGGAGGCCCTGCCCACCACCCCGGATGTCATCATCAGCAATCGTGTGTGCAATCCCTTTGCGAACTGGTGGTAAAGGTAAATAGAACCCACCCCTGCGGGAGGACTTTGTGTTGGAACATATCCAACACAAAGTCCTCCCATTTTCCCCACAATAACTGGATTGTTATTGTGGGGAAAATGGGAGGACTTTGTGTTGGATATGTTCACTGCATTGTGTTGTTTGTAAAAATAATAAAAGCAAGATAAAAATAAATTTCATTGCTCATCATGGTAGTAGGGAAGGTATAGATTAACGAAAATATTGGATCAATTGATAGCAGAGGCTTTTTGAGCTTAAGGAAACTACTGTAAGTTATTTACACCATACATAAAGCAAGGAGTGAGCAGAGAGAGATTTATTTAATCAAAGTTGTACAGCTGCCCATCTCACAAAAAATGACTTTGAGTGGCATACAGCAATTGAATAAAACAACTGTAAAAACAACAGATAAAATGATATAGGTAGTCCTTGACTTGCAACAGTTCTCTTAGTGACCAAAGCTACATCATCACTGAAAAAAGTGATTTACGACTGTTATTCACATGACCCTTACAGCATCCCCATGGTTATGTGATCAAAATTCATACACTTGGCAACTGATTCATATTTATAGCAGTTGCAGTGTCCCAGGGTCATGTGATCTCATTTTGTGACCTTCTGACAAACGGAGTCAATGGGGAAGCCAGAGTCACTTAGCAGCTGTGTTACTGATTTAACAACTGTAGTGATTCACTTAACAACTGTGCCAAGAAGGGTTGTAAAGTGGGGCAAAAAGTGGGGTAAAGTCACTTAACAAATGTCTCGCGTAGGAAAAGAAATGTTGGGCTCAATTGTGCTTGTAAGTTGAGTACTACCTGTATAAACATTCACATTAAAAGATTAATGTAATAAAAACAAATATATAAATCCTAGGCAAAGAGAGGATAAGGATGGCTACCTCAGCAGTGGAACCATCAAAGCATGCCTCAGGTTATCAGGCCTGGAAAGTCCAGGCCTGATAACAACCAGTTGCCTTACTTGCACTGAAATAAGACCAGAAGTTTCGGAAAATAGCACTGTGTAAAAATGCTTCATCCCCTTAATCTAGCAGTTATCTAGATAAACCTTCCCTAAACCATAATTCTGATATGTCAGAATATCTGGAGGGGATAAGATTAGAGAGAGAATTATGGTTAGATCAGTGTAATTTCAGCATTCAGCAAGGTGTTTGGGGTACTTATCACTTTTTGAGATATGTCAGGAAAGAGGTGCTGTTTAAAGAAATAGAAACTAAAAATATTTTTGAATTTTGGATTGTGATTTGTATTAGAGATAGTTTACAACAAGGATGTCAAACTCGTGGCCCGCAGGCCGGATGTGTCATGCATTTGCCATGCCCAGGCCTGGTTTAGCAGTCCTGATACATCATGTGATGCCGCCGTTAACACCGCGAGTTTGACACCCCTGGTTTACAGCATGGCCATGCACAATCTCTCTTTTCCAACACACGGGAGAAATGCTAAGGAAATATTTCTGCAATTTGTACTTTCTCCTTTTGGTTTACAGGTATTTTTTGGCTTATTAAAAGAACCAGAAATTGAATTACCTTTGGATGATGAAGATGAAGAGGGAGAGAATGAAGAGGGCAAGCCAAAGAAAAAGAAGCCCAAAAAAGATAGTATGGGATCAAAAAGTAAAAAGCAGGATCCAAATGCTCCACCTCAGAATAGGTAGAACTTCTCTTAACTTTCCATTTAAATTGCTCACGTGCAGTTCTTACTTAAATGTGACATTTCAAACTAATTAGCAACTTTTTCTTGCTTAAATGTTCCTCCATTTTCACTCCCACAGCCAGTTTTCTGTGTAAAGAAATATTCAAGGGGGGAGGGAATAGGGAAAAACTATAAATTATGTGAATCATATAGATTACACTAGGGCGCAGATTAAAGTTTATTAGTCTTCAAGTGGAGAGTGAGAAAACCCTGATAATTTGCTTGAGGAGAAGCATCTGCTCAATGAGATTGAAAATGTTTTATCTTTGTTTTGAAACTGTTGTTCTTTATGCAGAATCCCTCTTCCTGAGCTAAAAGATTCTGATAAACTGGATAAAATA
Organism: Masticophis lateralis; assembly: GCA_030761175.1. NCBI lineage: Eukaryota > Metazoa > Chordata > Lepidosauria > Squamata > Colubridae > Masticophis > Masticophis lateralis. Next base: position 48,947,024 of record JAUDYJ010000005.1, read on the forward strand.
ATGAATATGAAAGAAGCTACTAAACGTGTTCGGCTTGGTCCAGACTGTTTGCCTTCTATTTGCTTCTACACATTTCTTAATGCATACCAGGTTAGTGTACTGGATTGACAGTGGATCAGATCACAACATAGCCTTGCATGAAAGCTTCGATTGGTGATTGCAGGGGAAAAATCAGAAGACTTATAATCTATTGCTGAAGGAAAACAAAATTATTTTTTTCAGTCTCCCAAATAAAGAATATTACATTTCAAAAAGTGCAAACTTTCTTTGTGAACTAGTCCAACCCTTCAGAGTGGCTTCAAAATCTAATGTGAAGATACAGGTTATTGTTATAATCTTTGCTCCGTTATTTCTGGGGACAGTTAACAGAGTGAGAAAGTAGCATAAGCCTCTCCCGCTTCTATCACATTATAGTGATCTTGTGAGACACGGCCACAAATTGGAGTGTATGTGTTTTAACGTTTTAATGTTTTAATGTCGTCTTTTAATTTTTGTATGGGATATTGTTGCATTGTTTTATTCTCTGTTGTAAGCCGCCCAGAGTCCCTTGGGAGTGGGGCGGCATAGAAATGCAACAAAAAATAAATAAATAATAAATCATATAAAATGGGCCAAAAGCCCCTGCCTTTTTTGGGTTTTAATCCAGGTGGCCCCATTTGTATTTTAGCTTGGGAGGCCTCTCTTTGCGGTCTTTTTGAAGCTCACATAAATAGGGCTTCAGCAATAGGTGTGTATCTGGTTGCACTGTGTCTTTGCTTTGTCCCCAGTAATAAATGACTACACACTGCATTGTCAAATTTATTGTTCTCACTTAGTTTTGAAGCCACTTAAAAAAAAAGCTGATAATTTTTATCTTATTCATTTCTTAACCTTTTTATTTAAACCTTGTCATTATTTTTATAAATAAGAGGGCAAACATGCCTACTATTTCTTTCTCCCATTTTCTCCACAACTATCAGGTGGGATGGGCTGAGAGAATGACTGATTGATTGTTGCTCCAATTGATAATTTATTGTTTACTTTCAGTCTGGTGTTATGCTTTAACTTTTTATTTAAAATAAAACTGTTTAATTGTGGTTTATGCAAACAGGGTCTTACAGCTGTGGATGTTACAGATGACTCTAGCATGATCGTTGGAGGCTTTGCTGATTCCACTGTCAGGGTATGGTCTGTGACACCTAAAAAGCTTCGCAGTGTAAAATCAGCCACAGGTAATAAAAATTAACTCTCATTTCAATTTTCCTAACAGCTGTTCTGCTCTCATGAAGTTGTTCCATTAGAATAGCAATACTAAGCTGAAGAGACAAATATTAAAATAATAGGCAAAATTGTTTCTTTGCAATTTAAGCATTCACATGTCTTTAATTGCTTAACAATATTTTAATGTTGTTTAAGACTCTTGGATTAATACCTTTACAAAATGTATTTTTGTATAAATATATACATCAGAAAAACTAAAAAGTACCGCATTTACTGAACCAAGTATCACATTTTTTGAACTTCATAACATGCATCCTGTGTACAGATGCAGTCTTGTACAGGTAGTCCTTGACTTGCATCCGTTTGTTCAGAGACTGTTCAAAATTACAATGGCATTGAACAAAAGGCATTACAACTTCTGCCCAAATTTACAGCTGCTGTAATGCCCCTCTGATCATGTGAACAAAATTTAAGCACTTGGCAAGCTGTCTGCCCTTATGACAGACTGAAGCCTACCTCCCCACCCAACTGGGTCCCTGCCAGCCTTGGGTCTGCTTCCCATCCCACTGGATCTCACACACTCCCCATCCCCATTTGATCACTTATTTTTTTCAGTACCGTTGATCTCCTTCTGGAAGCAACAGCTCGGTGTGTGGTCTTCCTATACAGTGGAAGCTGCATGGCTCCATCCTACATGGAAATGGGTCCCATTTCATTGCGGCCACTCCCAAAATGGAGACCTCATTGTGGAAGGACAGCAGGCCACTATACCCCCCAGCCTTCCTATGTAGTGGAGGCCGTGTGGCACTATCCTGGAAGCAGCTGCCATGTGGGAAATGAATTGTGGCCACTCCAAAATGGTTCCTACTTCTGGGACAGAGCTACATAACCTCAACTGTGTAAGAAAGTGGAGTGGCTTCTTCCAGAAGGAGATCTACATTACTGAAAAAGTAAATAATTGAACGGTGACGGGGTAGGGAAGAGGGAGTGGGACCAAGTGGGGTGGGAAGCAGGCCCAAAGCCTGTAAGGGGTCAGTAGGGAGGAGGTCCACTGTCTATGAGTATTGATTGGAGTGATGAAGCAGGCCCAAGGCATGAGAGACCTCAAATGGTGGAAAGGGGAGCATGGGGGTACTTTGGGGGTGGAGGAGGCCTAGGACAGGCCATGTATGAGCTGTGGAAGTGCTGCAGTACGGACCTGGGGCTCCTTCACTCAAGGCATTCAACACTCCATTTAATGACCTTTGCAGTTGCTTAGCTACATTGGGGAGAACAGGGATGGGAGTCATTAACTGAGGTACCTTGCTTAATTACCACCATGACTTGCAACTGTAATGGGCAGGCTCAATTACAGTCATAAGTCGAGGACTACCTGTAGTATTGTGTACAGATGTACAAAAAGTGCCAGTTTGGTGCAGTGCTTAAAATACCAGGTTAAAAACCAAGCGGTCATAAGTTCTAGTCTTGCAATAGGCATGAAACCTGCTTGCACCCCGTTTGCAAAAACAGGGTGTGCAGAGGGTTTGAGAGGCCTGCAGAGTACTGGGGGCTGGAGGAGGGCGAAAACGCCCCATTTTTGCGAAAATGGGGCGCACAAAGGGTTTGAAGACCTGCAGAGTGCTCTTGGGGACTGGGGGAGGGCAAGAACACCCCCGTTTTTGTGAAAAACAGGCCTGTTTTTTGCAAAAATGTGCGTTTTTGCTCTCTCCACCCCCAGGAGTACTTTTCAGGCCTCCCAAACCCTCTGCGCACCCTGTTTTTGTGAAAAACTTACCTATTTTTCGCAAAAATGGGACGAGCGGGGCAGGGCTTCAGGAGGCCAAAAATGGCTGTATTCGGTGTATAAGATGCACCAATATTTCCACCCTCTTTTAGGAGGGAAAAAGTGTGTCTTGTACTTCTAAAAATACGATACCTAGCTACTCATAGTTGTAATAAAAATCCTGAGCAGCAAAAGTCTATCTTGGGGATGATACAGACCTGAAATAGGCTTGTTTAATCTGCAACATCATTCCATGAACCAGATTTTGAAATTCATGCTCTGTTTGTCATAGTCTTTGGGAGTAATAGAATGTTCACAAATTATCAATCCTTGAATCATTGAGATTTGTACCTCACTAATAATGTATTTTTGCCAAAAGGAAAGAACTTAAATAAATTCAGGAAGAATATGGAGATAGGAAATTCAGATGGTTGGGAGAATAGAATAAAAGAAAATACTGTAAGTGCAGGCCTATTAGCATTTTTTTTTTTTGAAAAAAAATTTCCATTTATTTTTAAAATATAAAACATAAAACAACATCCCAATTTCATCCATTAACATCTTAAGACAAGCAAAAAATAACAAAAATAACAGCAACAAAACCAAAACAAAACAAAACAAAACCCAAGTCTAAACCCATTTTTTATCATTCAATCTAACATCTTATTCTAACATTTAATTTCTATTGTGCAGTCGCCCTACTCTTAAATTTCAAATCAAAACAGCACTTTATAGTATTTATCATTTTAACAATCAGTATTTCATGTATTTTCTGTACTTCAAAGACCCAAATCAAGTCAATGTTTCTTTTAGAACACATCTAATAACCAATATAATATTTAATATTAGCATATTAAATAGGTCCCCAAAGTTATTCTAAATATGCATCCCCAGTTTAACCGAGGACCTCCTACATTAAAACAGTAAATATTTCACACATTGAATTGCTGTATTTGTAGCATGTTTTAACCCATTGTCTTTTAATAGGAATAAGAAGTACATTTATTAAAACAAGTACTATTAGTTGATTATACTGAACATGAAATTTAGGGTTTTTTTCCTTTCAGATCTCAGTGTCATAGATAAAGAATCTGATGATGTTTTAGAAAGAATCATGGATGAAAAAACAGCAAGTGAATTGAAGATTTTATATGGTCACAGTGGACCTGTCTATGGTGCTAGCTTTAGTCCTGATAGGTAAGATAATAGTTCCTTCACTGTGTGTGTGTGTGAACTTTTGATTTACAGGTATTTTTTTGAATAGTTGTATTTTGTGATAAACTTTTAGGATTAAGATTTTTCTTTTTGCTTGATTTCTCAGGAACTATTTGCTGTCATGTTCAGAGGATGGCACAATCAGACTGTGGAGTCTTCTAACTTTTTCTTGTTTGGTGGGATACAAAGGACATAATTATCCTGTATGGGACACACAGTTCTCTCCATATGGATATTATTTTGTATCTGGTGGCCATGACAGAGTGTCTCGGTAAGAATTATCACAAGTTTCTCATACAGATACAATCTCAGAACTGTTTATTTTTAGCTAAGGAAACTTTTTATGTTAGTTGCTGCTATAACTTAGAATATATCTTATATTACAAAAGTATATGACCATTGATTAAAAACAGTTCTGTTTATATTTATATAGAGGCACAAGAGGCAATATTTCATTTTTAATACAATCTATTTCTTTCTCAAACATACTCTACTGGATTAAAGTTTGTGGGCTACAGATCACTATCAGCCTTTGCGGATCTTTGCTGGTCATCTGGCAGATGTCACATGTACACGTTTTCACCCAAACTCCAACTACATTGCCACAGGCTCAGCAGACAGAACTGTGAGGCTTTGGGATGTACTTAATGGAAACTGTGTAAGAATCTTCACGGGACATAAGGTAGATGAATATCAAACCTGTATGGAAATAATTTGATAGATAACAGTTCCCATTCACTGCATATTCTGGAAATTTAATTTAAGACCTGGTTCTGTTTTTATGGAGTCACCTTCAATTTTTATTTATGCGGTTTTCTCTGGATGGTCATATTTCTTTAAAATTGTATATTCTTAAATATTGTAAATTGTCCACAGATTTTTTTAGAGTCAGGTGGCCTCAAAAATCAGATAGGTAGGTAGGTAGGTAGATGGCCTCATATGCAAATTGTAACTTTTAAATGCAGATTTTATCAGTAGGGGAAACCCAATTACGGTTTTGCAAGCAAGGCACAATTTACACTTGTAAGAATCCTTAATTTTACCCAATAGGGCCTCATCAAACATACTTGGTTTTTGTTTTTGTTTTATTTGATTTATATGCTGCCGTTCTCTAAAGACTCAGGGCATCTTACAATGCGTTAAGCAATAGCCTTCATACTTTTTTATATTTATACAAAGTCAGCTTATTGTCCCCACAAACTGGGTCCTCAATTTACCTACCTTAGAAAGGATGGAAGGCTGAGTCAATCTTGAGCCTGGGGATTCGAACTTCCAGTAATTGCAGACAGCTGGATTTTTAATTACAATGCTTAGTCTGCTAAGCTATCCAGGCTCCTTGTTAGAACTTTTCACTTAAAAATCATTCAAACAGAAGTTTTGTCTTCATAAAACAGGTTCATATATTCTATCAATCATGATTTACTGAAGATTATAACTGACTGTTATTTTAAAAACTTAAGTAGTTTGATTAGTATATCGTATTAAGCCCAAACCAAGGCACATTATGGTATACCATGAAGTATATGTATCAAGCTAGCAAAACTCTTCTGGAAAGTCTGAGAGCAAATACAATGAGAATTCTACCTACTAGGGAAGTTCCTGGTGAAATGTTCTAGTAAGATAAAATCTGTGGCACTTTTCACTCTGACCTTTTCTAAAATGGGAGGCCTTAGCACTCATGTCTTTATTACTTTGAAGATGGACTACTACAACGCATCTGTACTGGAGACTGGGCTTGATGACTACTTACAAACTTTTAAGTAATGCAAAATATGGCATTAAGAGAAAAATAACAGCAGTGATATATCAGTTGCCAGTTTGTTTTCAGGACCATGGTAAAGTGCGACTTATAATATCATGCAGATTTACATTGCTTATGACTAATCTTTCTAGAAGCCAGTCTCCTTGAGAGAACATCTGCATGACCATTCATGAAAGGAGGCTGAAGTCCCTCATAACAGAGATGTGTTGAAAGCTCAGTTTTTACACATAAACAAGCAAATAGTCTGATGCCAGACCAAATCAAGAGATGTGGGAAACTCTACTTTCGCCCCAAGAGATGGTTTCTCTAGTGAGAGAGAAAATCACAGAGAGCTTGTATCTGAGTCATTACTGTTTATGATTAAAAAACTATAATCAAACATCCTTCTGGTCATATTTAAGTTCATTATTTGGATTCTGGGCTGAAGTAGATAATGAAGTAGAAAATTAAGTATACTTGATCCAGCTACTTCTGGACTGTGCTGGAGATTGGAAAGTATTATCAGATGGACAACTAATAACAACTGATTTGTTTCAACTGGAATTTTTCATCTATAGAGACTCATAACTGAATGGGAATGATAGCAGATTTAAATACTAAGCATATTTAACTGAACATTTATAAATTATTTTCAGCTTGTTTTGTTTGTTTACCCCTTAGGGACCAGTTAATTCATTAGCATTTTCTCCTAATGGACGATTCTTGGCAACTGGAGCAACTGATGGAAGAGTGCTTCTGTGGGATATTGGCCATGGTTTAATGGTAGGCGAGCTAAAAGGACATTCAGACACAATTTATGCACTAAAATTCAGTAGAGATGGAGAGATCTTAGCTTCAGGTATGATTTTTAAATTATTATAAAACTAATGCTATCATTTACAATAATACATTGTTCTCTATTTTGAGCTCCATCTCGTTTTTAAAGATGAAAAATAACTGCAGAAATAGTTGCATTAGTATTATAAATGGTCCCATCCATCCATGACATCCTGACAGTACATTTCTTAGATGGTTTGAGCCTTTGGAAATGAACATTTGTGCAATGTTGAAACCAGTGTTGCTAGGATTGTCTTTGTACAATTTTTTTCATATTCATAGATTGAAGTTTAATAGAGTGGGTCTTCTTGAAATAAAGTTGTGATCTATAGTATATTCCTTTAAATTCAATTCAAACATTTTTCTGTCAACATTACTGGGCAGATAAAATTGTTTTACATGACAATTTTTTTAGAAATTTAAATTTTTAGAAAACTATAAGGAGACTTCTACTATTACTAAAACAATAAGTTTGCTTGAATAATTATCGTAACTTGAACAATTTTCCATTAAAAAAAATGATGTTACCTTCCAAATGACAGCTTATATGAATTCTTTATAAATTCCTAGTATATTAAGCACGTTATTTTAGTTGAATATACAGTCTAAGACCAGACTGTAGAAAATCACAGATAAAATACAATAAAGATTTAAAAAGTGAGGAATATAAAGTATACAAGCTCCATTTACATCAAACTACTGGTATATTTGTCAGGTAGAACAAATGTTAAATTAAATTAAATTGAATTAAATTAAATTAAATTAAATGTTAGTACTAAGTGTGGGTCAAAAGATGGCGTAGAAAGATGTCTGAAACAGTTATTGATAGCTTCATCCAAGCATGGCCAGATACCTCAAATATCTGGCATTACTGAAGCTCTCTTCCAACACCTTTGAGAATAAGGTGTTAAATCCCATTGTGGTATAAATGCTTTTCTGTGTGAGACAAATGAGGCTGGAAAAGTAACTAGGAATGGTAGAAGGCAGTGGTGGGTTGCTCCCTGTTTGGACTGGTTCGCAAGAACCGATAGTAAAGCTGGCGGGAGGCCCCACCCACCACCCTGGATGTCATCATTGGTGATCTGAGGCAAGACGCGCAATCCCGTTGAGAACCGGTAGTAAAGGTAAGTAGAACCCACCCCTAATAGAAGGTATATTATATAAGTCACCATAGCAATATTTTGAAAGTTTGGATATGTTCATTCTTCAGATCCAGATGGAGATCAACCTTCAATGTAATTTTCCTGGTCCAGACATTAATAGGGATATTCAGTACTCATTTTCTGAATCAAGACATAATTTTGTTTTTACATTTACTGTGATGTGTGTTTTTCCAGAAAATAGTAAATTATGTTTGTCAAATTGACTACAGCATTTAGAGAATCCATGGATGCCATGAACTGATAATTGCAATGTCTGTTTTTAAGATTCTTCATGTATTTTATTTTCAAGGTTCAATGGACAATACAGTTAAACTTTGGGATGCTGTGAAAGCTTTTGAGGACTTGGAGACAGATGATTTTACAACAGCCACTGGACACATAAACCTTCCTGAAAGTTCACAGGACTTGCTTCTGGGCACATATATGACCAAATCAACTCCAGTTTTACACCTCCACTTTACTCGAAGAAATTTACTTCTTGCTGCTGGGGCTTATAGTCCTCAGTAAAACACAAAAGTCGATGGCTTGATTATGCAAGTCTTGTAAAGTATGTTTAGATCTTCACATTCCTGGATATTACCATTAATATATTGTACAAATGAACTGAAATTCTATTGGTACAAAGGTACTAACCAAAGCAGGACAGGAAAAAAAGTGACATTTTTGCTTTTCTTTACCACCCTCCCCTCAAACAGGAACATAGTTTTGTCTACTGAAATCATAAGGAATTAACTTATGTGCTGTGACAATAGTGTAAATAGACAGCTAGTTTGAGTACCAATCAATCCTTTTTCCCCTTTCTCAATGGTCCTTGGACCTTTCCAAAAGTTTCAAATAGATCTTTCCCAACATTAGCTATAGGTTTAACTGCATATTTTTCTGTAAAACGTGTTCAAAAAAGTTGGGGGGTGGGGGGAGAATGTATAGAGCAGCGTGCTGTATTTATGTAGCAAGAAAACCAGAATAATTATTTAAATTACCCCAGAGCTTTAAAAATCACACTATATAACTATACGTATTGGGAATTACTAAAATGTAGCATTTCAGAGGACTTACTTCATAAATGTTACTTAAGACTTTTAAGAGAGACTGGCTTCTCTAAGAATTCTAAATATTGTTCTACACAAGTAAAAACTTGTCACAGAAATACGATTATTCAAGTATGAATCAGAAAAAAAATAGCTGGCCTTAAACTTTTCCACAATAAGTGTTGGCTTATGCCTTCATTGAAATATATCAGTTATACATTGAGTGTTGAAATCAAGCAGCATGAATCCAGTATGCATTTTTTAAAAATAATTGTGATTTTGTATTTTATAGTTTTGTATCTTTATAATAAAAATTCTGTAAAAATATGTAAAAATTTGACGGAATTATCTTTACATGGTTGAGAGGCAACCTTGAATTATTGTAGCATACTTTAATACAATGACAGACTTCACATACTCCTCACTTAATGAAAATTGGGATAAGAATTTCTGTTGCTAAGCAATGCAGTATTTAAAGCATGATGACACATGGCTGCATTGTTTAAAGATAGCAATCCTGGCTATGATAGAACAGAGATGTCAAACTCATGACATGTCGTCACATGATGTATTGCAACTTTCCCCTTTGCTAAACCTGGGGTTGGGTTGGCCAGCGGGTGACACATCCGACCGCAAATTTGACACCCCTGAGCTAGAACGTTGTATGAGTGCAAGTTGCCAGCTTCCCACAAGCAAAATCAATGGAAAATTGTATGGAAGTTGCTAGTTCTGGGCAGATTGCAAACAAGTTGGACAAGTACTAAGGGGTAAGAGGGAAGTGCTGAAGTGAATTGCACAGGGTGCTGAAGTGGTGTGACTGCTTGCAGGCTGGGGTTTGCTGTGATGCAAGTGTGCATTATAGTGTATGGGAACCCTGTAGCAGGGCTCCTTGTGAAAAAAAGTGGTGGGAGCAACTTGCAACCTTCCCTGCCAGCTTCCCCATTGACAGCTTATGGGAAGCTGGCAGGGAACCTTGCCAATGACCACATGATCCTATGACTACAGGGCTGGTCAGTAGCTAGAACTTTGAGAACCAGTAGTAAGTACTTTTCAGCACCATCACAATTTCAACTGCTGAATGAGTGGTCATTAATTGAGGACTACCTGTACATGATTACAATTTCAAAAAAATGATTCAGAAAATAGTGAATTCTCAGATGTAATTTGCGGAAAAACTTTGCTAACTTTTCTGGGTTTGTATGATGCTGGCACTTAGCGCTGGACTGAAACAAAAATGTGTTTCACATCTGCAAGAAAACCACCAAGCTCAGCACCAAAGACTCAGCAGTTCAACTCTGAGCTACAAATATTCTCTTCTATTAGTATAGATTCATTTTAGGAAAGCTGTATGCTTTTAAAGAATGTTTGCTGTGACTAGTTAACTTTTTCTCTTCAACTGTATTCCTGCATCTAGGTTCCAGATGGTTAGAATAATTAAAAATATATTTATGTAGAACATCAGACAGAGAACAATTAGGTCTGATTCATATATAACACTGACTTATGATTTAAGAGGGAGTAGGCAGTGTGCATAAACTTCCAAGAATTCAATTTTTGAACATTTTAAAAAATTATAAAACTGAATTGTGTTTGATGGTACCCAATAAAAGAGTAGACATGTTCTCTAGGGATTTGGGGTAGTACTTGTGTGCAATATATTTTCAAAGTGCCTGAATGCAGGAATAAGTAGTAGGAAAACACTATCTCTTTTGTATTTTAACAAAAACCCTTCAAATTCAGTTTATCTAATGGATTCTCCATGTAGTTTTACTAATAATATAAACATGGTTTATATTTCCATCTTCCAGAATATTCTTCAATTGCCAAGTCTACGGCGCTGATCTTTCCTAATGGTCTCTTATACAAGTACAGCTAAGTTGATGCAGAAATGAAGATGTTGGCTTAGAAACCAGAATTTACTTAAATTCTAGGCTTCTTTTAGGCTTGAAAGCTGGCTTGGTGATGACTGGGCCAGTTTCTCAATCCAACTCATTTTGTAGGGTTGTTGGGAAAGTAGGAGGCAGTAGTATTAGGCATTCTCACTGCCTTGACAAATGGATGGATGGATGGGTAGGATAGGATAAAAATATTAGTACCTACGAAGTCTGAACCTGCTTAGCTTTTTAGGACAGCCAAGGTTGGTAAAATGAGCTATAGGGATTTAGAGACTTGATTATTTGGGACAGACTGGGTATCACTTTTTAAAAGCTATTCTGTTTGACAATCTATTTCAAGTTAATACTTAAATTACATAGCATGGTTCATTGGAGTATAAATCCAGTAGTACAAATCCCATTTTTATTACTATAGAAAAAAACTACAGAATATTATTTTAACATTTGCCTAGTTTTTGATATCTCCCTTTACTTGTAGAAAAGTCACATAGGGTATGGTGGATTGAAAATGACACAGATCATATGTGTCATTTTGTCATCATATATAAGATATGTATACAGATGTACACAAAACTTTGTAGGCCAAAAATAAGTATTTTAACATTTTAAACCCTAAAAGGCCTATAATCTATATTTAACAAATTGGTTTTTTTTTGTATTATAAACCTGTCCATACACTAAGATCTTCAGAATAAAATCTTAAATTAAATTTTTAAAATTGGGCGTTTATGAACTGTTCTAAAGAATTCTTTGTTCTATTTTTTTAATTGTGCTATTTAGCTTACTTTCCATATATTTTATAGTGCCTACCTTGACTATTCTGTTTGTTTAGAAAGGCAGAATAGTGAAAATACATTTCAGTGAAATAAATCAGTGCTCAGAACTGTTCGGGCAGAGATGTGATCTTGCTTTCATGTTAATAAGAGTCAACTTTTTTATTCTGGATCAGATGGTTTACTGCAATGCTTAAAATTACTCTAATTTTGGGCAATATAGATAGAGAGGGTCTCTTTAATTAATAATACACATCAGAAATTTGGACAGTTTTCACTTATGGATTGATACTAAAGGCAAATATAGTCATTTTTCATGATTTACTGAACTGCATCTGCAACTCACAGACATCAATACAATAAGGTCGGTCCAACAATAAGAACCTGTCCAAGAAAAAAAAGAAACTTCAGTCAACATATCATCTAGCATGACTTTTAAGACTCAATTCTCCCTTATGAAATGAGGAAACGGGTGTACAGGTAGTCCTTGCTTACCAACTTGCTTTGTTTAACCACCATTCAAAGTTATGACTGTAAAAAAAAGCTATGTGACCAACCCTCACATTTATGACCATTGCAACATCCCATAGTCATGTGATTGCCATTGCAAGAAGCAAATTAATAGAGAGTGTGGAAATAAGATTGTAACTTGTGGTCATAAGATATTTTGCTTAGCAACGGCAGGGCTTCACTTAACCAAATGGGAAGGCTGTAAACTCAATGAAGCCATTTGATCTTCTGCTTAGTGACCATAGTGCTTAGTGAGCAAGTTGCAATCCCAACTATAATCGCTAAACAAGGACTATCTGTAGACACTACATAGAAATAAAAACAGGCTCACCAACGTATATCAGAAGTGACAGAAAAGTTCTTCATTAAGTAAGGAATTACAGAATTGACAGTATGGAATTATATATTATTAAACTGAAAATAAAATAGGGTAAGCTTCAGTACATTGACTAAAAATAGCTAAAACAGGAGACCTTGCTTAGTGTCTGCCTCAGCCAGTGTTCATCTGAAGTTATGACAGTGAGGAAAAATAAACTTTGTGATCAAAGCCCACTTTTGTGATCTCAGTGTCTCTTTGTCATATGTTTGCTGATTAGTAAATGTTGTCCTGATCCATTGTCCTCAAAGAGGATAGGCTAAACAAGTGAGCTGTTTTGAGCTGCTTTTCTCAAGTGGTAAGTAATTAAAAAGGGCTAAGCAGAAGTTAACAAGCTCAGCTGTATGACTGCCTATAGCTGACTAGACTTGAATCAATTTCACATCTTTGGGTTTTGTTTGCAGCTCAGGAGTTTGCTATGCAAACAGCTGGTGCCAGCTCATTACTTTCAATATGTATTCCCCATTGTGTGCCTGCTTACTCTCTTGAAATTCCTTCATCTCCAATAAATATAAATGCAAACATTAATTCTCTTGCTAATTATCCCAATGCTGGAGTGAGCATTCTAAAAGGTGGAGAAGTAGGGAGGCGGGGGCAAAGGATTTCAAGATTTGATGTTTTACTCAGAGTAAAACTGCCTGAGAGACAAATTCTGGAAACCTTTTGGGCTCACTCAATTGTTTCAGGTCAAATCCTTCTGATTCTGTAAAGCAAAAGAAAGCTAAAGTAACATTGTAAGCTAATTGTAGTGGTATGATTTTCTATGTTGTGACTGCATCACTTAGCAACCAAGTTGCCACTTCCAACTATGGTCACTCAATGAGAACTAACTGTAATTAAACCCTTTTCTTAAGCTTCATAAAATCTCTATGTAATGAGAAAATTAGGAAAAAAGTGTTATTAGATCCAAGTTACTGTTTATTCACCAAATTATACTTACTTATTTGTGTGAAATTTCCTTAGGTTTCCTCATTTTATATCCAAGGAAGAACACTAGAAGGCTTCCATATGTAAGGATCACATACTAAAGACAGAATGCATACAGGTCAAATCAGCCAAAATTTCAAATGGACACTGTAAAATTATAATGGCAGATACTTACATTTCTTCTGCCTATTATCGTGTAGCTATTGAAGTATTTCTTAAATCCTGTAAATTGATGTTGTGTTCCAGAATCGTGTCCTGCCATTATTGCTTGTTCTAGATGCAATAGAAATTAAGCTTAATTTCAATTTAAAACAATTTTGTTATATTTATCTGATGAACTTCTAATGCATTAACAAAATTACTGGTAACTGATAAACAAATAACAATTAACATACTAACAGTTACAAAGCAGCCATACTTTCTTGTAGTTCTGTCTCAAGTAAGTAGTCTGACAGAAGACCCCATGGATATTTAGCCCAGGACTAAAGCAGGTATACAAATAAATGAACAACTAAGACAGGTAGGAGAAATACCTAGGAGAAATACCAGTTATGATTCTAGAAGAAATACCAGTTATGAACAGGTTGCATTCTCTCCCGAAGATCAGAGATTTGCAGATTGGGGCCCTCCTGGATCTAACACTCGTGCAGTATAGCAATGACACCAGTAGCAAAGAGAGCCTTTTATCACTTTTGGCTGATAAACCAACTGCTTTCCTACCACGAGAGAGACTTAGCTTCAGTATTCTGATACGGTGGTAAATCTCAAACTGGATTACTACAGTATGTCCCTTAGTTTTTCAATCTAGTTTGAAAATTGCAGCAAGCATGCAATGCAATGGGATGTAAAATTATCAACTCTTGAAGATGCTACATAACCCCTACCATGTATAAAAAAGCTTACTGGTTATTGTGTCCAATTCAAGGTTTATATGCTGTATATGCTGTCCCAGCTCCCAGACATTTACATAACCATCCCATATAATCTGTTTTCCACTGCTAAACAATTAATGGGACAAATTTTAGATACGTTGCAGATAATTCTGCTTTGGCAAAGCTCACAGTTGAGGAACAAAGTGCTATTGGAGTTGAAACAATCTCTATCCTTATTACAATTTAGGAAGAGTTAAAAACATACTTACTAAGACAGGCCCTCAATATTTTAATTGTTTTAAAATACATTATTGTAATTATATTTCTAGTTTTAACTTTAGTATTTGTAGAGTAGGTTTCTAGTTAGCCAGTTTTATAAAAGATCCAATCTCATGAACCAAATAATCCAACTGCTCTGTCTTGATGAAACAACCACGTTTTGATTAGTTTCCTAGAAGCCAGGTGGGAAGGGCCCTATCACACACAGGGACAATGCTATTCCCATGAGTGGGGCAGCACTGAGAAAGAGTCCCTAAAGTAATAAATTTGTTATTAAGAAACACATAAAAGACCTGCCCTATTGAAGCCTATCAAGTGGATAGATGTTATTGGGAGAAGGCTGCCCCACAGATTCAGGCCCTAAAACATTGAAAACTTTAAAGGTGACAACAAACTAAATCTCAGTCTCAGTAAGCCAGAGTGGCTTTGAACTGCACCCAGAAACCAATAGATAGCCAATGTGGTGGTTAGAAGTGTTACATGTGCGTCTAGAGATGCCAATCACTACCCAATCATTGCAGGCCCCAAATTCCATACTGAGCTCATTCCAATAGTCCAGTTGAGAGGTTATTAAGGCGTAAGCAACAGTAATGCCTTTCATTCCAAGAAAAAGTGCAACTGAAATACAAGATGAAACTGTACAAAGACCCTCTTGGTCACAAATACTACCTGTTCTTTGTGCAGGGGCTATGAGTTCAAGGAGAAGTCTGAATTGTAAACCAGTTCCACCTGCTCAAATTTAACAATGGAATCTCATTGAAATTGACAGATCTTGGAACCCAATGCCACTCTGTCTTGTTAGGGTCTGTTCCTCTCCATCGAGTCTTGGAGAGTCTGCTGGCAACTTGACAGCATCATTTATTTGATCATAGTTGAGAATTACATCATCAATGACCCATGAAGGATGTTAACCAATTGTTTCACCTAAATGTTGAATAGGATTGGGGAGAGAATAGAGCTCTACGCCATCCCCCCATTACCAATTTTGGCTTCAAGTTTGATCACTCCCCCCTCCTTCAACCCTTGAAGATAACTTAAAAGAATACTATAATGGATGGTATTGAAAGCAACTGTGAGACCAAGCAAGGCCAAAAGGACCAGAAGCTATACAAACATGCAATGAATGCTCTCTTAAGCTGAATGTTGACTTAAAATAGGGGTGTCAAACTGGTAGCCTGCAGACTATGTCACCTGCAAGCCACAACCACCCTGGCTCCACAAAGGTAAAAAAGTGTTGTGATATATCATGTAACGTGATCAGGTTTGACATCCGTGACCTAAAATCTTACTGAAATGTGTTCAGATGTTTTCTCCAGGCACCTCTACAGATGAAGTTCAACAATGACTTGTTCCTCCCACTGGAAGCCTTTATCAAGTTATTAGTGCTAGACAAGTCAGTGTACAGATTTTAACTTCTTTGGTGTTTGTTTCCACAATGGACCAATCTGTTTCCCAGTGCCCTCAAAAGCAATCTATCACAATCAAGTTACCTAACCTAGCTTCATCTTTTCCTAGGCTAACCAAACTTCCAGACATCCAGTAAAACAAAAATTGCATGCAACTAAGAGAGGGAGTTACGATATACAATAGGTAACGAGGATATTCTGCTTAGGCTGGAATGTGGGATAGTGCTGTTTTTGGCACAGGAGGATGTTGTAGGTATTCTTAGAGCACCAAATTTTTCAGCCAGTAACAGAAAAAGCGAAAGCAACATCCAATTAACCGTTTAAGAATCAATTAACATTGTACTCAATTATGAACTTTGAAGTGAATGACAATTCATTTCCCCAGATAAGGGGCAAAATATCATAGGGTTCAACACATCTGTACCTGATTACAGTGAATAGAAAAGTATGGAGGTATATTTCATCCCTTTAGGATTTGAGATGGAGTATAAAGCAATCAATCCAGTACAACAATTGAAGTAAAGTAGTCCATTATATGAAAACCACTTACCAAGTATTTTACTTTTCTATCTAGATGAGCACAGGTAGATTCCTTTTCTACCTGAATTTATATCCACTTAAGAACAGAAAATATGAAATATGAAGGAGACAGTTCACTTCCTATAGACAAGCAGCACTGCTCAAACATAAATTCAATATAACCATCCAGGAACAAAAAAATTACTATACAATTCCAGGATGCCAATTGAAGGAAATAAAGTAACTCTGCACACCCAGTACATAGTTCCATTTATCAGGCAGCAAATGATCCTACTGACCATTTTTCGTCCTTCTGATGCCTTTCAGAAGTGTTGGGACTGTCACGTTGCCAGATATTGTAATTACAAAAGCTGCGATTCAAAACAAATGGAAGACTCTGGTTGAGAAGGATGCTATAAAAATAGCCACGTTTGTAAAACAGAATAGAATAGAATTTTTTATTGCCCGAGTGTGATTGGACACACAAGGAATTTGTCTTGGTGCATAATCGGGCAGGCATAATCTTTCAAATAACTGCAGAACAAAATTAGTATTCAACCCCTAGTTATTTATCTATTGCAATAGACAAAAGTTTAATTTACTTCAAAGCATGCTGAGAAACATTATTCACAAATACCAATAACAAGACAAGGCGGCACCCACCGCGTTTTCTATCCGATGCCGCCTCCTGCTCTAGGTACGAACGACTCAATGCCCTTCATGTACAAAATGGAGTCATTCAATTGACCAACCTTCCCTAACCAATCTTCGATGCGCTGAGGCGGGACTTTATTTCTCTAAACCGGAACTGTGGCCAAGACCCGTTTTTTTAATTGGTCGAAGAATATGCTCGTCAAATTACTAGTGCCTACCTTCTGTGACGGAAATCAGTGCCGTTGCTCTATGGTTACTTGGTAATCGGCTTCACTCCCCCCCCCCCCCCCGGCATCGTTTTCCATTCCGGGTCAAGGAACAAATGGTGTCTCTTCTTCAATTGTGAGATTGATACGTTAAAGTAAGTTTGAGGAATGTAAGATGGGTTCTTTGGAAGAAGGCGGTTCGCAGGGAGAAGGAATGGAGCAGGAGGTAAAGAGGGAAGGTTTACCGAACTGGGAAAGGAGGAAGAAAGCAACGTGAGTTCCACGTGTTTGTGGACCACAAGCGTTGCGGAGTGGATTTATAGTCTCCGCTGAAATACATGAATAAGACTAAATGTGTACCTGAAAGACCATTTTAAACAGTGAATCAATTATATCTTTTAATAGGAAAACATAAAAGCATTTTCCAGAATTCTTGTTTTAGATGCCAAGTGCTTCAGACATTGTGCTTGCTCAATATTTTCTGAAATATGCTGAAAACAGCATCCCAGTTTTTTACTTATTTTTAACATTTTTTTAAAAAATCATGGAGACAATGCTTAGTGGGGTTTGCTTTGGATTGAAAAAGATCTGTACAAGAAAATAGTAACAATGTTACTTAACATTCAGAAATATAGTTGCAAACCAAAGTAAATGTTAATTTACTTTGCAGTTTTATGCTGATAGCTATAAAAATAGCTAATTAAATGTTTGAGAGGCAAACTGAGATTAAAATTTCTTTGAAGCAGGCACATAGCAAAAACATAACTGTTACTTTCCTTCTCTGTTACAAATTCATATTTATTTGAATTGACTATAAGGATTGTTTCTATAGATAATAGTAATAGGGACACTGTGATGTTTTACAAGGAATTTCAGGATCTAGATTAACTCTTCAGAATTTCCAGGATATTGCTTTTAAGTAAGGCTCATTTTAACTACTTTTGCAATATGAATTCAATAATTGACTATGAATTCAGTTAAAACTGTTTCCATCCCAAATTGAAAAGCTTTAGTTTAATAAGTCATAGAAAAATGATCTGTCAATCTTGACAACTATCCATTGTGAAACTACAGCTCACTCATAAAAAGAACTGAAAATCATCAGCCACTGCTAAAACAGTTCAATTTTAGAATATTTGTATAATGTAGTCCCTCTGGCCTAGGACTTAGTTATTGATAAAGAATGAACCTTGATTATCAGTATCCCATAATGCATTGGCCTTCCCTTATCTCATGTCTTTTGGTTGTTTTGAACTTCCCATCATTACCCACTTAACTTACCCAGAAGGTGACATGGGGAATATACATATATATATATAATACTTATGTTCTATGATTTTATCCTGATGATTTATAAACTCTTAATAGTTTCGTTTCCTTTTACACAGAAAAACAACCATGTCATCTATGGAGGAGACTTTTCCAAGAGGTGGTACACAGAAGAAAGAACAGGAAGAAAAAACAGTAAGACAATCAACAGTAGAAGATGATAATTTATTCAAGGTATGCAAATTAGAAACATTTAACTTCTGTTGTCTCAGGCTGTTGATTCCTTCAACTACCGGTAAGTAGTTTTGTGACTGATATCAATTGCCTTATTCCTTGACTTTCTTAGAATCATAGGCTGGAAGGGATCTTGGAGGTCTAGTCCAATCCCCTGCCCCCTTATTTCATCCCAGACAAATGGTAGCCTGGTCTTTTCTTGAAAGCCTCCAATGACGAGTACCCGCAACTCCATCAAGCAAGCTTTTCCATTGATTAATTGTTGCCACTTTCAGGAAATTTCTCTTTATTTTGAGATTGAATCCCCTTCTAATGAGCTTCCACCCATTGCTTCTTGTCCTACCTTCAGGTGCAATGAAGATGAAATTGATACCCTCTTCCCTGTTACAGCTCTTCAAGTATTGGAAGATTGCTATCATGACTCCCCTAAGCCTTCTCTTAGCCTAAAGCAGAGGGTCCCAAACTTTTCTATATCCCGTACCCCTAGAACGCTTCTGATATATTCTCGCACCCCTTAAAATAAATAATTATATGCAGAGATTTGTATAGCTCCTATCCAATGATGTAAAATATGTTTTTGGAAGTCTAACTGTTCCCCATCCCTTTTGGATTAGAATGGATGCCACATCCCTGTAGAATTCTCCAGTTGGCCCAGAGTTACTTTGGATGCTGAGATGGGCAGCATATAAATTTAATAAATAAATAAATTTTAATTGAATGTGGTTTGTTTTTCCCCGGATACACATAGTTTGTGTTTTTACTGTTCTAATATTTTACTGTTTTTAATTTTGTAAGCCACCCAGAATATATTTTGGAGTTCAGCAGCTTTTAAATCTCATTCATTCAATTATTCATAATTAATTAATTAAAGTTAGCTAGAAAATCCATATGTAGTTAACCATAGTTTCTCATTTTATATCAATAAATTATGATTAATTAAACATGGAGATGAATGTTTCCTATTTCTCTATATGTAGGAGATAGAAATCAAAGTTGGCAGCATCTTGAGACTAACACATTTTATTATGATGCATCAAATTTCATGAACTGCAGCTCACTTTATGAAATTTTTGGTTACTATATCCTGACATGGCTTTGCTTCTACAATATAGAAGATAATAGATCACTATAGCCCAAGTCTCCAGTGATATATTTTGTTAATATTATGCCATAATCTTTTAACTTTTTTCTATTTCATTTCCTGAACTTTGCATTGATGTGTTACTTTCCTCTCCCAATTACTAACCTCTAGAATTGAGAAAGCAACTTTTGTATTTTTATGTAATCTATTTTAGACTCAACATGAAGAAGTAACTCGGAAAAGAAAGAAAAAACATGAAGATCAAAAGGAGCCAAAAAAACTTAAGTTTGAGAAGAAAGCTGTTTCAAAAACCGGTGCTAAAGATTTTGAACTTTTGTCAGCAGAGGTTGGTTGGTAATTTGTATTATAATTTATCTATGGTGCTATGATTTACAATTCTACTTGACTATCCCAATTGATTCTATTAGATGATGTGTCACCATGATAAAATAATTCCTAAACCCTGTTTACATGGCTTAATATTTAATATTGAATGAACATCAGTTAGATTTGCACAAGGTGCTTAAAGACACAAATAAATCACATGTTGGTAGAAGACAAATGTTTGAAGCCAGCCAAAGTTTGATTATAATCTGAAGCTCAGTATAAAACAAGTTACAGATCTTTGATCTTGAAATTGTGATTTGGTTTCCTTTCTACCTAACTGGATTTTTTCTGGGTGCTTTGTTGCATCTCCTTATATCATATTACCTGTACTAATAGAAGCTTTGTGTGAAAAACCATGCAAAACTATATTTGTGATTGTTGCTTATTAATGTTTGCTTGTCTTCAACAGTCTCTCACAGAAGGAACACTGCTGTTAGGATGTGTGAAAAAGAGTAATCAATTTGATCTGGTGATCAGCTTACCAAATGGTCTTACTGGGTTTGTGAAAATAACATGCCTATGTGATGCCTATAGTGAACTACTAAATAAGCAGGTGGCCACTGATGAGCCTGTGGAGGTAAGACATGATGTGGAATTGATAGATGAAATCCATGAAGATCAACACAGCTGGCTTTCATAGTTGCCTTGTGGTTTGCTTTGCTCCAAATCAAACCACATTTGGATCTGCAAAGTTCCAAGTTTTGAATACATAGATATGGGTGTTTGTTTGCCAAAAGAACTAAGGACAGCCATTGGAATTAGCATATAAGTACCATTCTTGAACTTAATCTTAATTGTGATATATTTTGCTATGAGTCCAGTCTATAACACAATCTGTGAATCCAGTCTGTAACACCATTTGCTAACAATGTCAAAATACATTCAATTTACTGAATATACCCTGGGGAGAAAATGTTATTATGTTACTTGCTGTGAAAGCTAGAAAGCACCTTGCCACATTTCTTTCCTTACTTTTTCTCTCCCTCTTGACTTTTTTTGCAGGAACTGAATTCTCTCTCAGACTTGTTTCCTCCAGGAATGTTGGTGAGATGTGCTGTGGAAGGCACAGAAAAGAATGCTATGGGACATCAGAAGATACACTTAACCATTAATCCAAAATATGTCAACAAAGGTTTGAATCCTACAGTTTTGAAAGAAGGCATGGTTAGTGACTCAAGATTTTCCTCATCTTATTTTTCATATTTATTAAATGAACTATTTCTCCCAAATTGTTTGAGACAGTTAGGGAAAAAACATATTTTTGTTAAACTGTAAGCAAAAGAGTGATTACAAAAAAAAGTCAAATTCCAAAATTACATTTTTACCTGTAGAGTTTTATAGGAAAATTCAGAGAAATAGCATTAAGACAGTGCATATTGGTTTAAAATGCTGAAATATACAAACAAGTTTATAAGGTAATGAACAAGTGCCACACATAAAATCTAAGAAATAAGTTTCATGAGAATGGCCTGAACATCACACAGATTCTTAAAAGTTGCTATTATAAAATGGATTTGTCTTGAATACAGCTAGTCCTCAATTTATGACCACAATTGAGCCCCAAATTTCTGTTGCTAAGTGAGACATTTGTTAAGTAAGTTTTGCCCCATTTTATGACATTTCTTGCCATAGTTGTTAAGTAAATCACTGCAGCTCTTAAATGGATATACTAAAGTATCTATCCCAAGGCCATTGTGACTGTGAACAGCCTTTAAAGTTTAAACAATTGATATAAATCAAGGATCACCTGTAGCTGCACTCAGCTACTACTCAGCTGAGCACAGCTCAGTGAACTACTGTGTGGGAAGTTTGTGTGGCTTCTAGGAAAAAAAGTTAAATTATAAATAATTTAAAAAGGCTAGCTCTGGAGATGAACATAATGGGATATATATGTTTGTGTGTGTGTGTCTATGAATATATCCTTTTGGAGGTAGGGAGGGAGGGAGATAAATGGATAGACAGGCAGACAGACACACACATGTACATGTATTTGTTGCTAGATGTGCTCATTGTGTTACCCATTGTGTCAGCAGGATCCCAATGGCAATTTTGTTGTACAATATAATGATAATATTTTAAAAATTCCATTAAGATTTGGGCAATTAGCAATGAAGGTCTTGGGAAAGTCAATGGCTTTTTTTCTTTTCAGTATAAACTTAGTAAATTAAGGAAAAGTAGGGGACACAGAACAGTATGAATAACGATCTCTTTATATATATTTAATTCAACATTTTTTTCTTTGGACAGCTACTTTCTGGATGCGTATCTAGTATAGAGGACCATGGTTACCTTATTGATATAGGTATTTCTGGAACAAAAGCATTTCTTCCTCGGCAGAAAGCCCAGGGCTACCTGCAATCACTCACCAAAGGTAAAACTTTTTATAGTTGTTTTGAGTGTAGCTTTGGGATGTGTGGAGAAGAAGTGAGTGAGTCTAAGGATTATGAAATCTTAGCTATGAAAATTAATAGTGATAAAACCATTACAAAGTTCTGTGTGTGTATTTAATTCAATGTACAATAGCTATTTTCCATATTTGATCAGCCTTTCTAGGTTTTTTTAATGAGATGCTTGTTTGTTTTTTGGTCATTTAAACAATCTATCACTCGTGATGAAATTGGTGAATCAATGAAATAGCAAGTGCTGAAACGTATAATCATAACAGAAACATTATAGCAAATAATTATAATTATACTGAGGAAATATTTTATTCTGCATGCTGGATTTATAGGGACTGAACTGATGATAGGGCAATATCTGAACTGCCTTATTGAAGAAGTAAAGAATGGTGGAAGAATAATCCGCATATCCATCAATCAGTCTGAGGTTGCTTCAGCCATTGCCACAGAAAAACAAAACTGGTCACTCGCCAACTTGCTACCTGGGCTAGTGGTGAAAGCCCAGGTTCAGGAGGTAAAATCATTTCTCTATTGTCTATAGGCATAGATACAAAAAAAAAAAAAAAAGAAAGAAAGAAAAAAAAAAGAAAATTATATTTATAGTGGGCATACCTCATCCATATTGAAGTTAAGAACCCGTTTTTGATCTATTAATCCAAGAGTCTATGTAGTAGGCAGATATCTGCTTGATTGCAATTTTCATTCTTCTAGACTCAAAATGATGTTGGAAACAACGTAGGCAGATACTGAATTTTATAAGCCCTCCTACTAAAATTTGTTATGCAACAATTCTATATTAATTTCATTTCCTTCGAAGTGAGGGTGGGTTTTCAATTGTACCTCATTTGCTTCCCAGAATCAAGGGTAGCAAGAATGCTGATTCTCCTCCTTTCCCAAAGCCGAGTTCCATTCACTGTTGGTAAAGGAGGAGTGATTAAAACTAAGTTGCCTGTACTGTGGACTCCCACAAGACTTGGGAGCCTCAGATAGCTCAACCAGCTGAATAGCCTGTTATTAACATCCAGCTGTCTGCAATTACACCAGTTCGAGGCTCAAGGTTGACTCAGCCTTCCATCCTTTCTAAAATAGGTAAATTGAGGACCCAGTTTGTGGGGGCAATAAGCTGACTTTGTATAAAAAAAATGTATACAAAAGTATGAAGGCTATTGCTTAACGCCTTGTAAGCCGCCCTGAGTCTCCGGAGAAGGGCGGCATATAAATCTAATTTTAAAAAAAAAGACTTGATCCTCTCAGTATTCCTACTTAAAACTGTTGGACAAGTTCATCCCTCATCATGAGGTCAGGCTTCAAGGATCTGCTGATACAGTTAAATATCTTGATCACGCCTACTAAGTGAACCTATCAAAATTACCTGTTGTAATAGTGTGAAGATGTTGGGATCTAGATGAGAAGGAGCAAACATAGGATCAATTCTAGCTAATCTGAAAGGCTGGGACCATTTCTCTTGGGATTTTTCAATTTTAGTTCTAGAATGAAGTATGGCACAGTTTGCAGTTGGTCCTGCACTCATAACAAATATTTTTGTTGGCAAATATACATACATGCTACTAGCTTTCATTTTCTGGCTGGACTTTTAAAGGATATATAATTTCACATATTCAGTAATACATGCAATATTAAATTTAATTCAAACAGAGTATAGAGAATAATTAACATAACCAAATATATAAAAGTTCTAAAATGTCAAAATAAATACTTCGAAAGTTTTGTTAAGTCTTTCTTTTCCTCCAGTTCTTTTAAGGAAATCCATCCATAAGAAGATTTTTTTGTTACTTTTACATTTTTTTCAGGTGACTTCTTCTGGAGTTTCTCTAAGTTTTCTCTCTTCCTTTACTGGAATTGTGGATTTCATGCACACAAATTCTCTAAAAACAGGACATTTATCACCAAATCAGATGGTAAATTGATAACCAATTATGTTTAAACTATGATGAAAATGTAAATGGATTAGTGCATTTCTAAATAGTAGTTCTTCATATATCTGGATTTTAGAATTTTTTTAAAGTAAAAGTGATATTCTTAATGATCTTAGAAAGTGGCAGCATTTACCCATCCTTGTATAACATAGAGACTCAGTGGGCATAGGGTTGGTTAATTCTTGTTGGTAGACTACCAAGCTAGTCTGGCAAATTGATAAATGTCCTAGAATTAGTTAATATTTTTGTGTCACTTGTAAAAAAGACTGTATGTACCCATGAAATCACCTGGGTCAAGACTTTACTACCTTCTGGCACCTTGTAAATATATATAAAAATATTTTTCTATATTCCTCCACAAACCAATATCTTCTTTATTAAATAGAATTAAAATATTTCCTTCCGCATTTCCTCTTTCCAGGTGAAAGCCTGTATTCTTTCAAATAATCCTGCCTCCAAGGCAATTCGTCTTTCTTTGCGCCCAGTTTTCCTTCAGCCTGGCATCCAGCTTGGCCAACTTTCCAATGATCGGATTGGCGTGGTAGTAACGGACTCAAAAGTAGAGATGTTTCTCAAAAACATTGGTGCTGTTTTCGTGCTGGATGATGGCAGTCATGCTTTTTCACATGTAAGTAAGATGATGGTAGCTTCAGCTTGTATTTATTTTCTTTGTTTAGAAGTCTCATCAGTCAAAAACCATCAAGGGAAATGCAGTTACCTTCTTAACTGACTGGAAAACTTAAGCTTCTTGCAGTAATTTTATCCATTAGTGAGTCCTTGCTAAATGTATGTTATTATTTCTTTAAGTACAGTGAAATTTATAGAACAGAAATAGACCACTTGGGTTCCACTAATCACAACATAATTTGCCATCAGATTATAGTGATATAGTCCTGGATTTCATGGGTTCTGAAAAAAAATCCCCCCCTCCCAAAAAAAGTTAGTGAAGATTTTTTCAATTTTCTTCTGCATAATCATTCATTCATTCATTCAAAATAATGAAGCATCCTTTAAAATAAATAAACTGGTTCATTGGTTTCTGAGTTGTTTAAAATCTTGGTGTGTCTTTAAAAACTAAACTGAGATCCACTGTGGCTAGTAGTCAAGGTACTAGATCAGGATTTGGGAGACTCAGCTCCTAATGCAGCCTCAGTATGGAAATTCACTGGGTGATTTTTGGCAATCCCTTCTCTTACTCCATGGGGACTAAAATTAAGGATCACTGTCATGTAAATCATCTTGAGCCTTCTAGAGAAAAGTTGGGATATAGATTTAAGAAATGGATAATAATGACTATAAACATTCCACAGTGGTTCTGTTATCTATGGCTTGTTCAGATATCATGTTTCCACAGTTGTCAAACAGAACAAGAATTTTGTATACCTATGAAAGTTTTTATGTTTCTGCACTTTGGACCTTTTAGTGTTGTTGTTACTGTGCATATACAAAGCAAAGGACAGGGCTTTGCATGGACTGTGGTTTTCTTTTCTGCATTTGGAAGGAATGAAACCCCCAATGGTAATGAGGCTACCTTTTAATAAAAGGAGAGCATGTCCCTTTATAGGTATATTCTTCACTATGGTCTTTTGACCCTCCCAGGAGTTTGGTGCCCTCCTTATTTTTTCAGCATCACACGAAGATTTTTGTTCTCCTCTGTTGCAGTGTAGATACCTCGTTTGTATTTGTTGACTTAAATATAAAAGTAAATATGGAGTTTTTGAATCTGGCCAAGCATCTAAGACATCATTTCTTTTGTGTTACAGCAGGGTTGATGGTATGCTAGAAATTGACCTAATCTTTATAATATTTTTATAGATAAAATATCTTCCAAAGACTTCCAAATCTTTCAAAACTGAAGTGTTTAAGCCTGGAAGTAAACATACATGCCGAATTATTGACTACAGCTTGATAGATGACATGATCGTGGTGTCTCTCAAACAGTAAGGTTCTTGTCTCATTTCATGTATTTTGTTTGTATGGATCAATGTTTTAAGTTCTGAACATAGTCTAAATGTATGTCCATTTCTGACACTGCCCAAGGCAGGAGAAACTCATAAATATCTGATACATTTCAGTTCCCTTCAGTGCTGAATTCCCATTGCTTTCAAAAAGACCTACGTATATAGATACTTACACAGACTTAACTAGCTATACTTACATATTCTTATTTTAATATCAATTTTATGTATTTTGAACCTTTGTATTTTAATTCAAGAACCACCAATTTGATAGAATGCTGAAAAAGACTAGCAAAGTGACTCACAAATTATTGCGTTTCTTTATTTTGATACAAATATCCCAGTTTTGCTGCTTACGTGAGAAAAGTTATGTTACCTAAAAGCAATTTATTAGTATAACATTTGGAATAAAGATGGTTGTAACTGTAATAAAACATTTTCACCACACTATAGAACACAGTTGCAGAGGTTTCCTGAAGGCTTATCATAGTTAATAATGCAATTTTTCATTTTCCAGGAAGCAATGGTTGGGGCACAAAGAGCAAAAGAAAAAGAACTTTGGAACCTATGTAGGGTTTGAATTTTTAGGCTCTGAAGCAGCTGTTATTAGATGAGTAAGGTCATGTGAATTTTTTGTAGATTTAGATAGTTAATTTGAAGCCAAATTAATCAAATCATCATATCAACTTTCTACAGCATATTGTAAAATTTAATCAGCTATTATTTAACTTCATCCTATTTTATTTTTTCACACCAAGGATAATTATTTTCTTTCTTTTAATGCTTGTAGACATATTATTAATGCTCCATTTCTGAGATATCATGATATACATCCTGGGCAAGTGCTGGAAGTAAGTTCAATTAGAAAACAAATTTGTTTCTATATTTTCTGTGAATCAATTATGATAACTAAACAATTTCAAACTAAAAATGTTATTCAAGTACTTCTTAAAGAACATTAACATTTTTTTGGTATATATACAGTATTTGAGTCCAAATTTTGTGTAACTCTAGTAGAATAGTGTTATTTTGTTCTGATACATTTATTACATAGATCTATTAGGGGAGGTATATAAATATCACTAGGTTTCCACTAGACGAGTTATGAATTGTTGATGTGCTTAAGAAAAAGAATGATTTGTTTATGCCTTGATTTTAATTTTGAGTTACCTGTTGTCTATTTTTGACTCTTAGGGAAAAGTGTTGACTCTGAAGCCGTTGGGCATGCAGGTGAAGTTCACTGAGAGTATCAAAGGCTTTGTCCCCAATTTACATCTTGCAGATGTAAAATTGAAACAGCCAGAGAAGAAGTATAGCACAGGAACTACTGTTAAGTGCCGGGTAAGATCTTTCTGTAAGAAACTAAATTTAAACTCTATTTTAAATATTTTTAATTTAATTTTCTTAAGTGTTATTAGTGTTTCTATATAATCTTTATCATTAAAGCTGTTGTGACAATATGGATAAACTTTCAACTGAATATGTAGACTTTCTGAGCCTTGTTGCTTGCTAGATACCTTTAAGCAAATTGTTATGCTTAGCCTAACTTAATCTGAGGGTAAAGTAAAAATATGTATTCTGTCCTGTATTTGTGTCTAGAAAAATATATAACCTTCACTAAAAATAAATCCTTACACCTCTTTCTCATCAGTTAAATATTAACACACTACCGATGTCATAATCTTGTATATGTCTTCTTAATACAGGTAGTTTTCAACTTACATCCGTTCATTCAGTGACTGTTCAAAATTATGGGACGCTGAAAAAAATGGGCAATCAAAATTCTGGCCTTCATGGCCTCTCCGTGGTCACGTGATTGTGATCTGGGGATTTGGTGTGCAGCTCATGATGAGGATATTAGAGGGAACTGGGATCACATAATTGCCATTTGTGAACTTCCCACAAGCAAAGCCAATTGAATAGCCGGCCTTCTTGTAGGCCTCCTGCATCTCCCTGTCACAGCCCTGCGCTCCTTATCTGGGACTCACACTTAGCAACCCACACAGCTTTGGGTTATGATGCTGACGCCAACCAGGACTTCTGATATTGTCATCACTAAGTGATGCAGTCACACTTAATGATTGCATCATTTAGCAGTGGCAATCCTGGTCCATCGAAACTCAAGGATTACCTGCACAGTTAAAATCTATTGACTTTACTGATGGTCATTCCTAAGTAGGCAAGTGTAAAATTATTCCAATGTATCTCAAAGGTACTAGCTGGGGAAAAGTTTATCTGAAGGTTAATGGTTACTTCCATTTAAAATTATTTACATTCAGAGTTAGTTCATTATTATATTTATAATGTAAGGAAATAATTACATCCCAGTTTTCTTCCAGCTTTAGTGGTAATAATATTTCTGAATTTAGGGAGTCCATCAATTGCATTTAACTCCGGTTATATACATTAGTTATAACCTGGCTTGAAACTATTTTTGTTAACAAACATGAATCTAGTCTCTTGCTTTTCCAGGTACTTGCCTGCAATCCTGAAACAAAGAAGCTTATTCTGACTCTTAAGAGAACCCTTGTTAATTCCAAGCTCCCTGTCCTTGACAGTTTTGAAGATGCCAAGCCAGGCCTGATTACTCATGGGTTTGTTGCGTGTATTAAGGATTTTGGATGCATTGTGAAATTCTATAATGATGTGAGGGGCTTAGTACCCACTAATGAACTTGGCTTGCTCCCCTTAACTGCTCCTCAAGAAGCCTTCTATGAAGGCCAGGTAAGTGCTTAATAGAAGTAAAAAATACCCTTGAGTATTGCACTTAAAACAGCTACCTGAAATGCATGTTTGTATAACAGATTTGACATGTGTGCAATAATATTTTAAAATCTAAACAGCAACGTATATATTTTTATCTTTTTTAAAATAGCACTTTTAAGTTATCACCGTGTGAAAAAAGCCATTAAATAGTACATAAAATCTATATAACTAAACAAGTCCAAAGAACAGTTGTGGAATTTCCAAGTAAAGAAGTTGCTAATACAATAGAGATAGGATGTAAAGGGAGCTTAGGAGCAATTATGTAATGCTGTCATTATGGAATACATAGCAATTGTGTATTTAGTATGTATAAAGTATTAGTTGGACTCTAATAGTGACTATACATGTGGTGATCAGTTGATGCTGGATTCATTGGTACCTGATGGCTCTGTACACAATTAGTTATACAATTAATAACCCATAACCATGGTTTGGTTAGCCAAGCTAAGCCTGTGGTATTTAAACAGGAATCTGAGTTCTTTTGCTTAGAAGAAACTAGAAAATGATATCTTAAATTACAAAGTTTCTCTGAAAGCAATCAGAGAATGATGCAGTATTTTTAAGTCTGTAGTTTGTTTAGTCTTCATTCTCTGTTCCAAACGTTGAAGCTAAGAGTCTTCCTTCATACCCCACCCCATGGTGGATCAGTTCACAGACAGTATGGCTGCTGGATGTACATGCTTGCTACTAAAGCAGGTTCATGGGATTGGCAAATTGCTCCTCAGTGTGTAAACTGAATATACTTAACTATAATGATTTTCCTTTAAAAAAAAATCACAGGTAGTCAAGGTGACTGTATTAAAATGTGAGCCTGAGCAAGAAAGATTATTGCTGTCATTCAGATTGGAAGAGGATGCTATTGCAAAAAATGCTGGAAGAACAGAAACTTCAAAGGGCTGTGAAATGGCATATAAAACTGGACAGGTAATTTTTTTAAAAAAAATTATTTTCTATTACTTGAGAAGCATGCCAGAGGCAAACGTTAAAGCCATCAGGGATAATTCAAGATATTTTTTCAACTTCTGATATGTGTGGGAGGAAAGGTTTCAATTTCAGTAACCGTGACAAAATTCTTAATTTTCTAAAGCTAATTTTCTCCTATAAGGAGAAAATTGAGAGGGTGGCATTTTGATTAACACAACCAGCTCTGGTATTAATCTTAACATTTTCAATTCCCTTGTTTTCATTTCTTAATTTCCAGCAAAGAAACATGCATACAGGAAATGCTAGAATGCCCCTTTGCTTCTGTAAAGTTACAGCAATGAGCTAATGTTGAGCTTCTTGATGAACTAACCCTTATAAAATATGAGATTCAGTAAAGGTTCTTACTGCTTCTAGGCATTTATTTTTAAAATATCTAAATCCTGTTTGTTATTTCCGTTGGGATTCTGGATACTGCATTATAAACTGAAAATGGTCTAAAACCTCTGGTTTTTTTTTTATTATGCTATTTAGATTGTAGATGTAAAAATTCTGAACAAGAAAGAAGATGGCCTAGAAGTCGCAATCCTACCCAACAATGTTTCAGCCTACCTTCCCATGGCACAACTTTCTGACCATGTGTCCAATAGCAGGTTGTGGTGGCACTGGCTCAAAGAAGGTGATATTCTCCAAAAGGTTATATGCCTCCATAACAAAGAAGGTCACATTGTATCCTTTTAATTCTTGCCAGTACTTATTTCAATCCATTTCCCATCATATATAGTGCAATAGCATGTACCTAAAGTGGTTCCCTCCAAAGACTTGTGATTTCCAGCCAAATTTCTGGGTGGATGGAGAGAATTGTTTGGTTTTTCCTCCCATCTGACTTATATTCAGTTGGCTGGCTGCATCAT
Organism: Masticophis lateralis; assembly: GCA_030761175.1. Classification (NCBI taxonomy): domain Eukaryota; kingdom Metazoa; phylum Chordata; class Lepidosauria; order Squamata; family Colubridae; genus Masticophis; species Masticophis lateralis. Next base: position 48,978,253 of record JAUDYJ010000005.1, read on the forward strand.
GATTTATTTCATATTTCCCTAGTCTCTTTTGTCCTTCAGATGGACCACACTAATTGGGAATTCTGGCTTAGTCAAGACACTAGTTAGAAAAGACTGATCAGTGCAGAAAAGTGCTGTCCACTATAACACTTTTTCAGCTTCTAATACGTTGGTAGTCGTGAGTGGAGTGTTTTGTTTCAATTATCCAGTACAAGAAATTCCTAGGACTGTTTTTTTTTAAAATTCCTTAATTCATTATGTAGCTCTTGAGTAGAAAGCCAGCATTGATTTCCTCTATGGAGGATGAACATGTAGTGAAGAGTTTTGCTGATATCCAGCCTGGATTACTGCTTACTGGCTTTGTGAGAAACATCATGTCTTATGGTGTATTTGTGGAGTTTCCCTATGGTTTGACTGGGTTGGCCCCCAAATCGGTAAGACTTGTTTCAGTGTTCATTATAATGATTGCTTTATTCAGATTGAGGTTGAGGAGTATTTGTTAATACAAATTTATAAGTTAAAATGTCTTATGCCATATTATTTTTCATAAAATCATAGAACTGGAAAGAGATGTTTAAGCTGTCAAATCCAACCTCCCTTTAATGCAGAGGCACATCTGTTAAAGGGAAGCCCACCATATCGTCAATTCAACTTCAGGAATTGAAATTTTCATTTTGAATGGCTTTGATAATAAAAATTATGAATAGAGACAGAGCTTGGAATTCTGCAGGCAAGGTTTACATTCAGGAACCAAAAACAAAAAAATTCCAGAATTTCAAAATATATAAAATTATCCAGCTTGGAATGGAATTATGCAACTTTGATTATCTATTAAATGTAAAGCAAGAACAAGCCTGTTGTATGCTGAGGAGTAGAAATAAGTGAAAGGGTAGTAGAAGAACAAATACTGCAACAACTAGTAGAATTTGCCCTAATCAGCCATTTGGACTGTATATTGCTATCTTCTTAGAGACCTTGGGGGTTGATGCTGATATAAATGTCTCCTTGCTACTGCAGGCAATGAGTGACAAGTTTGTGACGGACACCAAAGACCATTTTGTGGTAGGTCAAACTGTACTTGCCAAGGTGACCAGTGTTGATGAGGAGAAGCAGCGCATCTTGCTGTCCCTGAAGATGTCAGAGTGCTCTGTTGAGGGGTCTGTTCCTGACAGCTTTAGCCTACTGAAACAGTACTTTAATGAACTGCAGGAGATTCTGAGCTTCATGAGCAATAGAGGTAAGAGTGTTTGGGAACACAAAGGTGGCATGTGACAGTCTTATGTCTGCACTTGGTATTACAGTGGCTGCATTGCGAAGCTTAGAGGGGGCTGTAAAAACACTATGAAGTGGTATATAAGTCTAAGTGCTATTGCTATGGAAACATTTATATTTTAAAAAAATAATAAAAATTGAAAGTCATAGGATTCTATTTCAAACAAAAATTGTTGCTTGATGACTTTGCCCCCTGAGGGAGGTTCAATTTGGCAATTTCTGTTTGCATTTACAATGAATTTTGACAAATCATAAAAAAGAAAATAGTTAATATTTTGCAGTTATCCCCATAATAGGTTAAGTACAAGAAGGGGACTGTGTTTAAAATGAATCTCTCAGTATGAAGCAACTTGTGATCCACCAGGTGGCGCTGCCTTCAGCTTGCATCCTTCCTCAAGGCTAGGTATTAAGAGTTCAACCTTGTCTGGCATGCGTTGCCCTTCCAGCTCTTATGAATACTATCCATATAGTGCCTTGCTGAGTACTGTAGGGAGTTGAAGGCACAGATTTGTCTTATTCTGGGAAAATTAACTTAAGGAAATTTTTTAGAAGAACTTAATTGCTATGACATTGAAACCTTTGTCAAAAGATGAAGACAAAATGTACATTAACTTTATACACTTTCAGAAGGAAAAACCAACTTGCAAATAAGATTTAATTCATTTTCTCCTTATTGGCAGATGATACCAGTGTGGCTAAGAAACTTTCCAAATTAAAAGTGGGGCAGAGGCTAGAATTGGTAGTTACCGAAGTTAAGGCTGATGGTTCAGCAGTTTTCAGTGGTCCATGTGTTTCTGATTTGACTGTAATAGCCATTCACAGCCACCTTGGAGGTACAGTATTTATCCCCCCCCCCCAACTCTTGTTTGATCTCCTCTATCTTGTTTGTTATCTGGAAATGAATCACTGATTACCATAGTGTTACATCTTTTCAGAGCAAAAGGAATGAGATAATGAGCACACAAGTGATCCAGTAAATGTTGGATTTCCCTCCACTGTGCTAGTAAAATTATAGCTCAATTAGATGGCAGCAGTTTTCCAATTTCGGCTAAACTCAAAAAAATAAGTAGGGATGGACCTATTTAACACTCTGGGAGTCCACCAGAAAAGCCCAGTGGACAGAGAGGGAAATAGGGAAAATCCAGAAGCAAGTAATAGCTAACCACTTCTATATTATTGCCAAATAAACTACTTGTTTCTGAAGTCACTGGAAATTGAGCTTGCTCTTTAAGTAGTAAGGATGTAATTTAATTAATTTATTAGGGCATCATTAATTGTTGCTTTCTTTGGCTAAACATGGAATAGTTATCTTCATCTAAGTATTATTTTTTTAAGGCAAAAGTATTGTTGAAGGTCAAAAAGCAAAAGCTGTAGTTCTCTGTGTTGATCTTCTGAAATCAAAAATCTATGTATCTCTTCGAGAGGAACTGCTGTCTCTCAAAGCCAAGAAGGTATGATATCCTTATTCTTTTTTATACAGTACTTTACTCTAAAATAGATACATGCTTACATGAATAATGATGAAACCACAGAAAATGCATTACTCTTAACAGTTACAGATATGGACAAATCTATACAATGGAATGCTTCCTTAGGTTATATAATAATACCTTTTTAAAAGATATTATAAAACCAAGAGATACCTATGTCTTAGAGGGACTCAAAGTAGTGGTTGATTTAAGTTACAGTATTTCACATATTATTTAACCTTTAGGCATATGTTAGAATAAATTCAGCATAGATGCATATCTATAAATATCGTAAGGGCGTCCCTTTATCAAAACCTCAAGCATTTGTTGCGGGTCTTGAAGAATTGGGAATTTATTAGAACTTTGTCGCATATAACATTCGAAACTTTTAGGCTACAGAAAAAGATCTCCAAAACATTAAAGATCATTATTTTTAATGTTTGTGGGATCTTTTTCACAGCCTAAAAGTTTCAAGTGTTATATGACAGTTGTGAAAGTTGTGAAATTCCTGAAGCTTTTTCAAAAAAAGATAAAACGTAAGCTTGAAATAGAGCAAAGCAAATATATTACATGTATAACAGACTTTTCTTTGGTTTTCTGACTGTAACTTCTATATATTCCAGTTAATCCTGAATTCTCAGTATGAGGCTTTTGTACACCACGTGGCTACAGAGCATGCAGTTGTTTCCTTGTTAGGAACAGGTCAGCTGACCGCAATCCCTGTGGCTTCTCACTTGAATGATACATTCCGATTTGATTCTGAAAAACTGAAGATGGGACAGTCAGTCAAAGTGGTTCTGAAAAGCACACAGATTGGTGATCATGGGATGGTACTTGCGGTGCAAAGTTCAGGGAAGAAGAGAGTAATCAGATCACGTCATGAATCGGAAACACTAGAGGATACATCACTTGCAACAAAACAGTTGCCAAGCTCAGGAGATTTAGTCAGTGGAATTGTGAAGTCTGTCAAACCCACCCACGTCTTAGTGGCATTTAATGATAGATTGACTGGCTCCATTCATGCATCCCAGATCCTGGATGATGTTACTGTAGGCACTTTTCCAACATCATTACTAAAAGTTGGACAGAAGATTACTGCTCGGGTGATTGGGGGCAGAGGCGTTAAAAGTCACAAGTAAGACAACATGTCATATGTTTTTTGTATTGTGATTAACAGTTATTTTCATTGTTGCTCAATAGGCTAGCAAGCACAGCATTTCTCATGCATTTGCTGTTTTGTTTTTAATTTTTACTCCTAGTTCCAGAAAATTTTCTTGTTGAATTTACTTACCTCTCCCATTTTTCCTTCAGGAATACATACCTATCCATCTCCTAATTTTTCCCAGAGCCATGTGATATACCCAGAGCCTTTTAGAAATACCAAAATTACCCAGTCAGCTACTATGAGTTTGATTTAGGCCCGAGTCTTTTCATGCTTGGCCCAATGTTTTAAGTGCTGTGATCTCTATTCCCATCTAAGTATCTCTCATTTCAATCCAGAAGGGACAGGAAGACAGCTTGGAATTCTTCCCTGGTGAAAGAAGTTAAATACAATGATTCCCTTTCCCCCTTCCCATCTGTATTAGTGTCAGATCTTATACATAATAACATTGCTTGGTCCCTTTTATATTGAGAAAACTACTTGTGGCTGTTTATAAGGTCAGAGTCAGGGTGTCTTTTTAGAGCAAGCAGAGATAAGGATTGAAAATCTGCCCATGTGATCACAATCAGTTGCCATGAACACCACTTGCAAAGCTTCAGTTGACTTTTTAAATTTAAATGTGCTTTTCTGTATTCATATTTTATATATTATAGAAATGTTTAAGAAACATCTCTTGTTTCTTAACAATACAACAGTAACAATAAAACAACTATTGTTTCAGATATATCAACTAAATTAAAAACATTGAGATTTATCAAAGAAAGAAATCTGAAATGTTTGTATTGTAATGAATTTATTGAGATCCAGGGTCTTACGAGCCAATTTGGTATACTAGTTAAGGTACCAGGCTAGAAACTGAGAGAATATGAGTCCTAGTTCCGCCTTAGGCACAAGATCAGCTGGACGATTTTGCATCAGTTACACACTCTCAACCCTAGCTAGGAAGGAGGCAATGGCAAACTACTTCCAAAATCTTGCCAAAAAACCTGCAGGGACAGTATTACAATGTATGTTATGTATGTTTCTGCAACCTGGAGAATAACTGTCAATGTGTTTGACAGATACTGGACATGCAAGCATTTAGATTCTTGAGAACAAGTTTTATTTACAAGTTTTCCTTCTGGGGAAATATCAGTGTTTCAGATAGGCACAAGTATAGGATTTTCTTGCGTTATGTATATTTTTCTTTTATTTCTTGCAATTGGTATATTTTTCCCTTTTACTTGAAATTAAAACGATAAATCTAATGTTAACAGGTGAAAAGCTATTGGATGGTGTATTTATTAGTGTGTTAGATTAACACATTTGCTTTCTATTTTTCATAATTCCAAATGATATTCATATGGTCATATGCTCTTAACTTACAGATATTTGCCCATCACCCACACCCTCTTCACCTGTACATTCCTAGAGCTCAGTATCCGACCAAGGTAAGGAAATCTTTCAATACACTGTTTAGGTATTAAGATGAAGTCTCAGAACATATTTAAAATATAATCCATTCTGTAAGCTTTCCTTTCCAGCCATTATTCATAGATTACGGTTGTGCTATTCTAATCTGAACAAGTATTTCTAAATAACCCAGAATGTTAGATGAGAATTAAATGAGTTTGTAATACAGGTAGTCCTCGATTTACAACAGTTCATTTAGTGATCATTCAAAGTTGCATCAGCACTGAAAAAAGTGACTCATGACCGTTTTTCACGCTTACAACCTTTGTAGCATCCCCATGATCATGTGATCAAAATTCAGATGCTTGGCTAGTGGTTCATATTTATGACAGTTGCTGTTTACCAACGTCATGTGATCACCTTTTGAAACCTTTTGATAAGCAAAATCAATGGGGAAGCCAGATTCACTTAACAACTGTGTTACCAATTTATCAATTGCAGTGATTCACTTAACAACTGTGGCAAGAAAGGTAATAAAATGGGGCAAAATTCACTTAAATGTCTCACTTAAATTTTGGCTCAGTTGTGGTTATAAGTCGAGGACTACCTGCACGTGTCTTGGAATTTGAATACACATGTGGCTTTGCAGCTGCTTGTTCCTAAATATGAACTAGAAGATACTTTGCAGAAAAGGGAAAAATCAGAATGCCGAAGTAGAATGCCTGGGCATAACTATTTTACTTTTTCTCACAATCAGTGAACTGAAAAAGGAAAGTAAAGCAGCCTTGAATGCTGAAAGTGACAGTCCAGAAGAACCACTGAAACCTGGGCAGACGGTGACGTGCTATGTTAAAAAGGTGAGATTTAGAATTTCTCAACATCTATACACCGAAGTTTTTTTCTTCGTGCCTTTTAACTTTTGAGTAAAATACGAGAAATGTATAGTTAATTTTTTTAAAAAATCATTTGCATCTTTTCCTCTAAAGTTATTACTTTGAAGATTTAGGATTTAAGAGTTTTACTTTTTACTTTGTATGATGTGCATATGTGTGTGAGATTAAGTGCAGGCAATGCTGAAATTCTTGAAAGGATTTTAGAACCTGTTGTTGGAGGTTACATTGATGAATTATCTGTCTTTTTCCAATGAAATGCTGAAGTGTGTATTGTATATTTTCTCAGTACAATGTGTTGAAGAAACGGCTGGAGGTGGAGGTCACTCCCACCATCAGAGGGAGAGTTCTGCAGCTGCTGCTTTCTTCGAATCCCAAGGTAATTGCTGAGGGATTTATTTATTTATTTGTTTGTTTATTTATTTATTTAGCGTATGGCTGGTTACACACAGTATTAAAACACTTCATTTTTACAGGTTAAAGACAATTTTTAAAAAAGCAGAAAACCTAAAAGGAAAACAGAAATAACATTTCAGAATTTAATGTCGAGTTTGGGAATCCAGTCAGTAGCTGCCGTTGTTATGCAGAGGAAGTCCCTAGAATCTCCTGGATACCTTCTGTTAGAGCATTCCCTCACTATATGCTGGATAGTCTGTCGAGGGGCCCCACAATCACATTGTGTTGAAGGTATCTTTCCCCATTTATACAAGAAGGTTCAGTATCCTTAAGCACATCTTAGGAGGCTACTATGAAAATTTATCATTTGGTGAGAGGCAATACCTTTAAAATATTTTACCTCAACCTTACATCTTGGTATACTGCGTTCTGATTATAATTCTGTTTGTTAAGGATATTGTTGTTGTTGTTAGCAACTAGCAGAGTATAGTACATAGAGAAATGTTGCTGAGAGCAATGAAATAGAGATACGTGCAAACTGGTGTTATCAAAAGTTTTCTTTATAGTGGAAAATAAACAATCTCGTAGTCTTCTAAATAGTCCAAGTCTTTACTGGTTAAATCCGAAAAGCTTCTTACCAAACAAACAGTAGTTGGTTCACTCTGACACAAACCCCGGATGGTAGCAGATCCACCCACACACCGCCCTGAGTCCGTAAGGAGAAGGGCGGTATATAAATCTAATAAATACAAAATAAATACAAATACACGCACTCGATGATATCACAATGGCAACTTATCATCAACTGAATACATTACAGTACCTTTCTTAAATACGTTGTTAAATTACAACTAATTATAGCATGACTCAGCATTACAGCATGATGCAGCATTAAAACTTAAAGTCACATATATTGCCTGGACAACTGTTAGGCCCAAATCATATCCTAACACTGTTTCTTATTTCTGTGCTATTAAAAGTTCTAGGGGATAACAGTGTTAATCTGATAAAATCTAATCAGATCCCATAAAGTCCCCACAACATGCATAACACAAATGGTGGTTTTGGTACCACCATTTCATGAAGTCACCATTAGAGGTATAGAGTTCCTCCACCAACCTTCTTGAACAAGCATTTAGTATGGTGACTCTTTTTCCAGGGAAGTATATTTATATTTATATAAATTTATATATTATATAAATTATATACATTTATATATAAATTTATATTTACTAGTCCCTTTCCCATTTTCCGGGAAAAAAAGCAATCGGCATGAGTTAGTTTAGTCCTACAGATGACTCTTTGGACTTAATCTAAGTATTTGGTCACTGTTGACTATCAGTTTGCCCTTTTTTGTATTTTTGTAAGACACTAACCCTTTCCACTGACTCAATTCACACATATTTAGACTTATATACCACTTCATAATGCTTTACAGCCCTCTCTAAGCGGTTTACAGTGACAGTATATTGCCCCCAACAATCTGGGTCCTCATTTGACCAACCTTGGAAGGATGGAATGCTGAGTCAACCTTGAGCCAGTGAGAATCAAACTGCTGGAGTGAGCAGTAAGTTAGCCTGCAGCACTGCATTCTAACCGCTGCGCCACCACACTTTTTTTACGTTTCTATTGTAGTTATGCCATCTTCTGTGAATCCTGCATTCTTACATGGCCCATAATCTTGCTGTAAAAGGCTTATTGAATTCTTTGAGAGTTAAGGACCCAAAGTAGACACGTGAATAACTTTTGTTTGGTTATTCATATGGAAAACTTTGAGATTTCTTATTGATCATTTGCCGTAGCTTGAAGCCTTTGCTTAGGCTTAACTTCAGGACTGTGTCTCATGAAAATTTCTTGCAGTAGCACAAAGTATTTTTCAGGAATTAACCATATATTTAAAACTACATTTTTATTGTATAATTACATGTTTACTGTGTATCGTTTGAAAACTGAGCATTTTTTTCTATGTATTGTGAGCACTTTTTGATACTCATGTCTACATATTTTTTTTCTATAGGATATAAAAAATGTCAGGAAATGCTTCAAAAAAGGACAGGCGTTGAGTGCAACAGTGATAGATTGTGATATATCTGGAACCAAACTCTCTCTGTCACTAACAGGTATACTTAAATAGTGATAAATGCATTAAAATCAGATAAATAGTGCCAAATTACAATAATTGGGTATGGTGCCTGGAGCCAGGAAAAAGCTGCTGAGTCCATTTACTGGGAATAAATGCTACAGAGATTATAGGATTGTATTGTATATTTTGTTTCTTTTACTGGTAATTTGATAGAATCTTTTTGCACACTATAGTAGAACTTCTAGCACTCATAATTGGGAATGGATGAAACCTTTGGTATTTAGGAGTTGATCTAAACTAAGACATGCTTGAAAATTAAGACTAGCAATCCGCAATCTTAAAGGTATAAGAAAATGTACTTTTTAACAGTTATCTGTAGTGTCTGATCTGGATTTCCTCAGGTACTTGTTCATTGGAGAAAGGAACAATTGCACTGGGCACTGTGAAACGAGTGGTTCCCCATGTTGGTCTGCATATTATCCTTCCATTTGGGAGGATTGGCAAAGTCAGTCTTTTCCACCTAAATGATTCATACACAGAACAACCGCTTAAGGACTTCGGTGTTGGAAAAATTGTCAGGTAAGAGCCTTCTGCAAAAGCTTTAAATAACTGAATGTAATGATCTTTAACAATGATCTTGTCTCCTGATTATTTCTTACTTTTAGCATGGAAATTTTATATTGCATTTTGGCTTGTGAAATACGTCAGTGTAATATTAATGCTAAACAGCTTAAAATTAACCAGTCCCAATGCCAGAGATATTGTGTGTGCTGGTTGCTTAGAGCAGCCTTCTCCAACCTGATGCTTTTCAATCTGTTATGAGCATAATTCCTAACCAGCAATACCTTTGGAATACCTGGGGATTATGCTTCTAGAATATATGAAGGATGCCAGGTTGTTACAAACCTACATTTTGAATTTCCATTTTGAGATCATTGATTTTCTTAAGATGCTTTGAAAACAAATCTTTTGTTTTGACTGCCAGTATTTCAAGATGAATCCTTGCTCAGGAATAATTTTAGAAAATAGTTCTTTTGTTTTAAACTCCCCCTGCTCCCCTAAAAAAAACAACTTCAAGGTGACTGGCTATAAAAGGGAAGGGTGAAAGCATCAATTCACAAATTATTAGAACAATAGTAAAAAATAATAACAACATGTGATTTTAAATAAATAACTTTTTAAAACTAATTTTGAAAAGTTCATTAAAAGAGGAAAAAGATAAATGTCTCCTGGTAGCAATTTCCAAAACTTAGATACATTCTTAAGAAAATTCCGCTTCACAGTCCCAACCAGCTGGATTTCTAGGGACACTAAAAAATGTAAGAGTGGTTCTTTGATGATTATTGCAAAAGGCAAAACAGCTTGATTTAGAAAATGTGATACTTCAACCGCCCCAAGTCTAAACTCTTCCGATTGTAGATACCATCCTTGAATTGCCTGAAAAGAAATAAATCAAAATAGTGCATGAGTTTTAGTAAAGGCATTGCATGATCCTTTAGAGTTTAGACAACATTTGATAACTTTACCGCTTTATTCTGAACCATGTCTTCCAAGTACCTCCCAATTCCAATATTCAATAACTACAATGCTTTGGGGTGCTCCAGCATGATGCATCTAAGGCATGTATAGTGTAATCAATGTTCTCTTTTAGTAGACATAATCACATGTGAAGTTACATACAAGGTTACTTTTTCCCCCTCTTCTATATAGATGTTATATTCTTTCCATTGAAGACAATGCTGTAAAAGTATCCCTCCGACCATCCAGGTAAGGAAATACTGCCTCATCTGTCATCAGAAGAAAAACTTGCTCTTAGTCCTAATGCAATTTCATTGTATTATAAATGTGCATTTAGAGAAGAGTATGGAATTTGTCATTCTAATTTATTTTGCCTATGCAGGAAGAAGGCACTTTACTCATTTTCCTGTTTATTTTAGGATAAATCCTAAAGCCCATCATAAAGTTGAAGATCCTGAAATTGCTTCCCTTGATAACATTCAGAAAGATCAACTCATCAGAGGCTATGTCAAATCCATTACAACATCAGGCATCTCTTTGGGGTGAGTTTTGTTTGCGATTTAAAAGTAAATAGAGATACTATTTCACTTCTGTGTATGCCTCCTTGTGTGTGTCTGTTTGAATCTTAGCAGATTTAATAAATATGTAGATATATTCCTTAAATCAGGCAGATTTTTATCATCTTTTTTGGAGAAAATTATTTGTGCTTGAAAAAACATTGTTCCTTCTACCCCATACAGCAACTAGACAAATATAGACTTACATCCTTTGAATAGATAGCATTCCCCACACAAGTGCAGCTTCTATATACTTGTTATGACCATGGACTTGTTGTATATTTTTAACCATATCATGGGGACCATTTCAAAGTGTGTGTTTACCTTTTGAAGTACACTTGAAGAAATTACAATCTTCTTTCTTGACAGGTTGTCTGATTCAGTGGTGGGTCAAATTTCCCTTCAATATGTCACCCCTTTCTTTGTGCCAGATCATTCACTCTGTATGAAGTACATACATACAGATCAGCTTCTCACTGCCAAAGTTCTCAGGTATGTAGAATGTTTTCCCAAAGCCACAGTTCCTCTGTGGTGGCAAAATGAATGGGAGACTTTGCGTGCAGTAAAATGTATGATTAAGAGAGGTGTGGCACTATGGTGAATTGTGTATGTGTTTTACTTTATGGTAATCATTTTATTAAATGATCATAATGCTACCTTACTGAAATGGTGTGAAGCGGAACAGATTAAAAATGTAAAGCATTCTGTACATTTAAGAGGACACTATAGATTTCATAATTATGCTAGGTTTTTCTCCTATCATTTCCTGTGTTCTAATCATTCTGCAGTATAAACAGACAAGAGAACATTGTGGAGCTTTCTCTCCTTCCTGAAGACACAGGGAAGCCAAGCATTATTCCATGTGATGAAAAGCCATGTAGTGAGATGGATACACCCTCTCAGAAATCAAGAAATCAAAGGAGGAAGCGCTCTGAAAGCGAGCAGGTATCTCTCCTGGAAGAGACTTTAGGCTTGATTAGGAAACATTTTTTAAACTATTGTTTAACACTTCCTTTTCTTTCAATGACAGGAAGTAATGCCAGCAAAAAAGAGGGCTCATTGCCCTGAGGACGGTGATAGTGGTGTTGAGGTTTATTATCGGGAGGAAGAGGAGAAGGAAAAGAAGCCTAAGAAGAAGTCTAAGGTAAAAGGCTGAGCGAAAGGGATAGGTCTATCAACATGGTGGAACCATGTTTTTGTACTGAGTGGGATGGTTGATGTGAGTATATATTTCTGCTTGTTTCTCAGCAGGGAAAAGAAGTTCCACGACTGAAGGTTTCAACCAGCTTTATGTGGGAGGAGGGCTTAAATGTGCTGGATGGGACCACATCGATTCCAAAGGAGCAGAGCTCAGACAGCGAGGAAGAAAATGATGCTGAATCCATGGTACAGTGTCTCTGTATTGTTTGCTCTTGGGATTAATTTTATGCAATGGCAGTTAGTATGTAGTTGTGCTTCAGTTAACCTTTTGGTAAAAAGGCCCATCTAGTTGAAAGAGAGAGAGGGAGATTCCTTTCTTTATAAAGTTAAAGTGATCATGGTGAGGAATGTCTTGGATAAAGCATTTCCATGCACGTATACATAATAACATTTTTATAACATTTTTATGTAACTGAAAAGAGAATACTTTTGTAGGCATAGCTATTTGTTGTCTGGTTTTTTTTTTAACTTTTTTAAAGTGCTGCAGCAGTTTTCACAACTGCTTAAAAAACTATAAATGAAAAAAAGAGACTCTTGTGGCACTACTGATGTTAAGAATAACTTAGAAAGAGACAGAGTGTTATCCTTCTGTAACAAAAATAGTAAGCTTCTGATTCACTAGCCTAATTGAGCCTGCTAAATACCCCAAAGGCCCTAGAGTAGTATCTGGTTCTTGGATGCACCCCACTTTGTCTTATAGTATGTTATCTGGCAGCACTACAGCACTTCCAGTGGTCAAAGCCTTTGTCTTTCTCCCTTTTCTTTCTTTAAGGCCAAGAAACAAACAAAAAAGAAACAGGAGCTGGAGAAGCAAAAGGCAGAGAAAGAACTCTCCAAGCTGGAAGCTGCCTTGATGGATCCCAAGCGACAGCCGCAGACAGCAGATGACTTTGACCGCTTGGTCCTCGGCAGTCCTGACAGCTCCATCCTTTGGTTGCAATTCATGGCTTTTCATCTCCAAGCTACAGAGATCGAAAAAGCTAGAGCTGTTGCAGAAAGGGCACTAAAAACTATCTCCTTTAGGTGACTTTTGTTTTTTGTTGATCTTCAGTTTCCTTGGTAACAGTTCATATCCATGCTATACTTTGCTTGGTGGATCTTAAAATAAGATACTTGCAGTGTAAAGGGAACATGTAGCTTTTCTCTCTTACCTTTCTCCAAATACACAAATATTCAGTATAAACTAACCACAAACAAATTAAGAAGAATAGCAGCATCAAAAGCAAAATCAAGAGCTTTGATCTTTGTACTGAATGTTGCCTTCTTTCTTCTTTAGAGAGGAACAAGAAAAGATGAATGTGTGGGTCGCTTTGCTGAACCTGGAGAACATGTATGGCACAGAGGAAGGACTGATGAAAGTTTTTGAAAGAGCAGTTCAGTACAATGAGCCTCTGAAGGTTTTTCAGCAGTTGGCAGATATCTACACTGCGTCTGAGAAATATAAGGTAATGCCAATTATAGCAGCATGATAAAGTTAATGATCACTTTTATTCATCTGTGTGTGTATGACAGGAAGAATATTTGTTTGATTTCAAGAAAGAATGCACCTAGTCTAGCTTGTTCTAGACGTCTCTTAACGTTTTGGACTTGTGGATATTGCCTCTGCTTGGAGCAGCAGATGTCTTATCTCTGTGTGGCTCTTTTCAGTGTCAGATTATTGCTCTTGTCCGGATTATTGAATGCAAAATCCACCCTTAAGACCTATGAAATCTATATTCTAAAATTGCAGAATTGGCAGTTGACGATGATGAAACAGGACAAATACAGTCAGGTCCAGAAATATTGGGACATTGACACAATTCTAACATCTTTGGCTCTATACACCACCACAATGGAGTTGGAATGAAACAAACACAATGTTCTTTAACTGCAGACTGTCAGCTTTAATTTGAGGGTATGTACATCCAACTCAGGTGAACGGTGTAGGACTTACAGCAGTTTGCATATGTGCCTCCCACTTGTTAAGGGACCAAAGGTAATGGGACAATTGGCTTCTCAGCTATTCCATGGCCAGGTGTGTGATATTCCCTCATTACCCCAATTTCAGTGTGCAGATAAAAGGCCCAGAGTTCATTTCAAGTGTGCTACTTGCATTTGGAATCTGTTGCTGTCAGCTCTCAAGATGAGATCCAAAGAGCTGTCACTATCAGTGAAGCAAGCCATCATTAGGCTGAAGAAACAAAACAAACCCATCAGAGAGATAGCAAGAGCATTAGGCGTGGCCAAAACAACTATTTGGAACATTCTGAAAAAAAAGGAACGCACTGGTGAGCTCAGCAACAGCAAAAGACACGGGAGACCACGGAAAACAACTGTGGTGGATGACCGAAGAATTCTTTCCCTGGTGAAGAAAACACCCTTCATAACAGTTGACCAGATCAAGAACACTCTCCAGGAGGTAGGTGTATGTGTGTCAAAGTCAACAATCAAGAGAAGACTTCACCAGAGTGAATACAGAGGGTTCACCACATTGGTGAGCCTCAAAAACAGGAAGGCCAGATTAGAGTTTGCCAAACAACATCTAACAAAGCCTTCACAATTCTGGAACAAGCTCCTATAGACAGATGAGACCAAGATCAACTTGTACCAGAGTGATGGGAAGAGAAGAATATGGAGAAGGAAAGGAACTGCTCATGATCCTAAGCATACCACCTCATCAGTGAAGCATGGTGGTGGTAGTGTCATGGCATGGGTATGTATGGCTGCCAATGGAACTGGTTCTCTTGTATTTATTGATGTGACTGCTGATAAAAACAGCAGAATGAATTCTGAAGTGTTTCGGGCAATATTATCTGCTCACATTCAGCCAAATGCTGCAGAACTCATTGGACGGCGCTTCACAATGCAGATGGACAATGACCCAAAGCATACTGCAAAAGCAACCAGAGTTTTTGAAGGGACAGAAGTGGACTGTTATGCAATGGCAAAGTCAGTCACCTGACCTGAATCCCATTGAGCATGCATTTCATTTGCTAAAGACAAAACTGAAGGGAAAATGCCCCAAGAACAAGCAGGAACTGAAGACAGTTGCAGTAGAGGCCTGGCAGAGCATCACCAGGGATGAAACCCAGCGTCTGGTGATGTCTATGCGTTCCAGACTTCAGGCTGTGATTGACTGCAAAGGATTTGCAACCAAGTATTAAGAAGGGAGAGTTTGATTTATGATTATTATTCTGTCCCATTACCTTTGGTCCCTTAACATATGCAAACTGCTGTAAGTCCTACACCGTTCACCTGAGTTGGATGTACATACCCTCAAATTAAAGTTGACCGTCTGCAGGTAAAGCACATTGTGTTTATTTCATTCCAACTCCATTGTGGTAGTGTATAGAGCCAAAGATGTTAGAATTGTGTTGCTATCTCAATATTTCTGGACCGGACTGTAGTTGTATATTTAGCTTGTGTTCAGTGAAGCACCTTGTTGAATAAGATACAAAGTCTTAATGTATATTTTTTATTTTTCTAAATATAAGAGAAGATTTACCCTTCAACTCTTTAGTACTGAATTTAGAATTTCTGGTCAGATTGTAGAATAGCAGTTAGCATTCTGAGCCTATGTTGAATCATTAAAGCCCGGGGAACATTATTATAGCATAGAACTTTTAAGGCTGAAATAAAACAGAAGGCAGCTGTTTTCAAGCCATGTCTGTTTAGCTTCATCTCCACATAAATATCTAAATCTCCTAGCACAAAAGTAGCTACTAGCCATTTCTATAATTATTGGAAGATAGGATAGGAAAACCAGGGGTATTGGTATATATTTGTGAGAGCAAGAGCTAGATTGTAATTTTGTAATTTTGAAGTAAATAAAAACATTTTGCATATTTAAGATGATTCTTTATCTTTTTCTTGATCTGTTCAGGAAGCTGATGACCTATATAATACAATGCTGAAACGCTTCCGTCAAGAAAAGTCTGTGTGGATAAAGTACAGCACTTTTCTTCTGAAACGTGGTTCGGTGGAAGCAGCTCACAAGCTTATGCCGCGGGCACTGAAATGCTTACCAGACAAAGAGCGTAAGAGTTCTTTGGTTTCCTTTTTTTCTTGAATAGTGCTGTCTATATTTTCCTCATTGGTCTTTAATTTAGATTAATATCTGTGTTATCTGTATTGTAACCATTCTTATCTTCATCTCTTTCAGTCATTTTCTTCCATTTCCATTTTTTCACCTTCATTTCTTAATATATTCTTTTTTCTTTCATGCCAATAGACAAAAACAAATTCAGCATCACAAGGAACAGTGCATATTTTACAAAAGATTAGACCTTTCCACCTTGTTCGCTAGTCTGCTCTGAAAATTCTTTTACTGAGGATGTAGCTAACCATATATTTCTAAATAATAGTTACACCTTCAAACTTCAGGCAGAATTAATAATGACTGCTGGAAATAATCCTTTAAATAATCCTCGCTTTTTTTTTTTGTCGCAGATGTGGATGTGATTTCAAAGCTGGCACAGTTAGAGTTTCAGTTTGGTGATGCAGAACACGGCAAGGCCATGTTTGAAAACATGCTGAGCACATACCCTAAACGTACAGACATCTGGTCAGTGTACATAGATATAATGATAAAACATGGAAGCCAAAAAGAAGTCCGGTGAGTACTAATGTCAGGCTTGGACGCCATCTTTTGCATTAGGCTTTCCCACGTTTATTATTGTGGGAAACTGGGAGGGGGGATTGTATGGAGCTGGGGTGATATATAGTCATAATGTCAGCAGTGTTCCAGAAAGCCCCACGCTGCCCCATAATAACATTCCTTTCTCAGAAAGTCAAGGACAAATTGCCCTGTACCTGGAAGGCTGGACTTGGGAGGCATCTCCAGTTGGGATGATATGTGATTGGACCATGTGATGGACTTGTGGGTGTTGGGTGGGGACTTGAATTTCTTTCAGTGGGGAAAACCTGAGAACTTTCAGATTCAGGTTTTCCCAGATGTGCCAATATGACATCTCTAATAAAATGTAACTTTGAGGGAACTCAGGCCTCGGAGTTTTCTTTCGTTGGGGCTGTTACTTCGAACCCTGACAACCAACATGTGTAGGAAGGTTAGGATTCTTAATTTCCAGCAAAGATGCAAATGTAAGCTTGGGAATGTGTATTAACTTAAAACTAAAGCAAGCAGAGTGACTTGATTTTGGCAAGGAAACATGATTATCACTTAACACTGAGAAACCTAAGGAAATTGCTCTAGAAATATATTCTAGAAATATATCTCCTATACATAAAGCAAGCTAACAATTTTAGTCATTTTAAATAGAAAAGATTCATAAAATATCAGATTAAAATTGTTTTCTGAACATTATTTTGGGTTTTTCATAGGGATATTTTTGAAAGAGTGATTCACCTAAATTTAACAGCAAAGAAGATGAAGTTTTTCTTTAAACGCTATCTGGAGTATGAGAAGAAGTATGGCACAGTGGAAACCATCCAGGCTGTGAAGACAGCAGCATTGGAGTATGTGGAATCCAAGAACAGCCTTGCTGAGAGCTAACCTTTGCAGTAGTCGGACTTCGGGGTCTTGCTTTTAAACCCAATATGTTGAGAAAGGAAGTGGACATGCCTCATCCTGCTTTTTTGCATTTCCCAATGAGCTCAATAACAGATTGGAATAGCCAAGACCAGAGATTAACAGTGTAAGTGATGTAAATGTTTTACACCTTTTATATCCCCTCCAAATTCAAATAAAATAATTATATAATTATTTGTCTTTGATTCTTTTTAAAATATGCAATTCATAATTGGCAGAAAGCAACCAGCTGCTTGGTTACAATAGTAAGTAAATAGTTCTTGCTTCCCTAAAATATTGTGTATTCTATCCAAGTATAGGCTTAGAACGTAATAACAGCACTGCTTTCTAAGCATCATATAAAATATATTCAAGGCTTAAAGACTAAATTAAAAGGCTCTTGCCTGCAAGAGCAAGGTTCTCCAATTCCTTTTAATTAGCCTCGTCATCATAGCTTATGTATAAAATACTCAGTTTTTATTTTATACACCCTATCCTGTTCTACAACTGTAATTCACAGAATTCTGAACTTCTTATAAATATGCTAAAAATATCAATGTTAAATATACAGTTTCTAAACAATAAGCAGTTTCCATACATTTTTCTATCTTATTTTACAATGTTCCTAATCCATTCTCCTACAGAAGACTATAGTCATTGCCTAAAAAATTGGCAGTATCATGGCATTTGCATAGTAACAGTGCAAATGTCATGCACTGCCAAGAAAATAGCCATAATTTGTTCTTTTGCATTTAATTCCAGTAAGTGACAGTCATGCACCTTGGAGGAAAATGGCAGGGCATATATATTTTGGCATATGATATTTGAATAGATTCTTATTTGTTTGTTTTATAACCTTTTTCTTTAGGAATTGAAAGCTGTGTACATAGTATGGCCTCCTTCCATTTTTGCTTACATCAACAACTCTATAAAGTTGGTTGGGTTTAGAGTTAGTTGCTCAGAATTACCCACTGAATTAGTATGCCTGAGATGGGGGGGGGGGTATCCCCAGTTCTAACCCAATATTTGGTCATTATACTACCATTAGTTCTGTCTTGCCATCCAATTCTGTAATTTTTCATATTTTAGTCACTGATAATCCCACATACATCCCGCAATATCTTAAAAGGCCAAAGTTATTATTAATAACTACTATGATTTCTATCATTTAGCAGTGTTAATTTTAAGATTGAGACAACAAATCAACCTTTCAGTATTTAAAATTTTACTTCATTAACAAATCTATCAAATGTATACAAAAAACAAAGATCTTAAAAGACCAAGAGAAATTAGAGCAGATTTTACAAATAAAATATTTTGCCAACTTAGTGTGGCTTTTGTCTTTAGCAACCGGACTTACAAAGGAGATACAAAACAATTAGGAGAATTTTTCCTTTTTCACCTGAAATGGACATAATGTTTATTTGTAGGCAGTATTTCAAACCAATTTGAAAGATACTATTAGTCCTTAATTTATGACTATAATTGAGCCTGGAACTATGGTGGTAAGGTGATTGTGCCCAATTTTACAAATTTTTTGTGACAGTTGTTAAGCAAATGCTACAGTAACTAAGCAAATGCAGCACTTAAGCAAACATATCAGTTATTAAGCAAACCCATTTTAGCCCATGAACATTTATTTTGCTGGAAACCAGAAATAAATACCAGATTCTGGCAAAAAAAAAAAATTGTTGGTAGAACATAGTCACATGACCTCCGGACACTACAAACAGTTATAAATGTGGGCTGGTTGCCGAACATCCAAAATGAGATTTGTGAGCACAGGGAGAGCCCAGCCATCAAAACCAAATCATAAGTAACCCTGAGGATGGTCTGTTGTAACTGTGAAGAATTGCTAAGCAATCGGTCATAAATCAAGGATCAAATGTACATGTTTTTCTATTATCATATTTTCTGAAATTATACATTGATGAATAACTTCCTGTTCAACTGGACAGATAAATGATCCCCCCCCCCCAATTATTTGGCATCAGACTGTTGAGATGTAATCTTATATAAGATATATCCCACTGAGCTTCATAGGCCTTATTTCTGATGAGGCAGCACCAATAGATTTGTAATCATGTGACATAATTCATTTAAAATCTACCAGCTATACATTTTCTAAGCTTTAGTCAAAGTATAAAATCAAGTCTTGGATGCTTTTCAGCGCAGCTGTCTTAAGTGCTCAAAATGATTTTTCTTAAGTTTGTAGGATAGCGGTTGAGTAGATGCAGGTAGTCCTCAACTTATGACCACAATTGAGCCCAACATTTCTGTTGCTATGTGAGACAGTTGTTAAGTGAGTTTTGCCCCATTTTACAACCTTTCTTCCACAGTTAAGTGAGCAACACAGTTATTAAGTTAATGTGGCTTCCTCATTGATTCTGCTTGTCAGAATGTCTAAAAAAGTGATGATCACATGACGCTAGGACACTGCAACCGTCATAAATACATGCCAGTTGCCAAGCATCTGAATTTTGATCATGTGACCATGGGGAAGCTGCGACAGTCATAGATATGAAAAAGGGTCATAAATCACTTTTTCAATGCCATTGTAAATTTGAAAGGCCACTAAACGAATAGTTTAAGTTGAGGACTACCTATATTAGGTAGCTAGGAAGGCTGTTTCCTGGCTATCAGGATTAGAGCTGTTTCCCATTACATTTTTGGCCCACTTATGGAGGCGGCTATAGAGAGGGTAGCCATTATTCTCTCGATAGATGTAAACTCCAGTGATGGCATCCCATTGTGACCGGGGCTGAACATTTTGCACATTATACGCTTGGATCAGTTCCTGGTCTTCTTTATCTAAATGCACAAAGCCAAAAAAGTTTTTGACGTTGTTGGCAGCCACAATCTTAGAATGTACCTCAGCAGTCCGTTGGAACAGCCTAGCTTCACTAGAGCGGTATTGATTCCAGTAGGCCTCTTGGCGGTAGCTAAGTGGTGAGCAGCAATGCTTTAGGCACTTGGTAATGAACACAAGAACTGCAACCACACCAATGAGCATCCATCCAAAGAGCTAAGGAGAAAGAAAATAGGATAGAACATGGCTTGGATTGGTTTGATTTTTAACAAGTTTGATTTTTAAAAAGCCTACCTTTATTTTATTTCTTTGAAGTAAAAATTGGACTCCAAAGTATAATTGAAACTCTATTCAATTTCAGTTACATTTGTAAATGGATAATGGTGAAAGCAATAATTATAGTGGAATTTCATTTTTTTCATCCTGAAACTGGTTAATAACTGCAAGATTTGTTGGGGATTTTTATGGATTAAATATCTGAAACTAATCAGTTTTTTTTTTGAGTGGACTTCCATGCAATCAATGGATGCCACAGTTTCCTGAGCATTCATACTTGCTCTGGAGGCTACTAAGATTTAGGAGATATTTCACAACTGCATTAAAAACATTTGGTAAAATAAAAATATTCAGATAGATAACCATCGTTGTCTTGCAGTGAAGAATAGGATCTACCAAACTATCCTGTTTAAGCAGGCTTTTTTACAAGGGATATTCTATGAAAGATTTTATTGTTATTCTTTGGTTTTTATTGTGGACTAGGCCAACATTCAGTTTTTGTTACTTTTTTCATTTTGATGACTTGTTTGTAGCATGCCATGTTTTTAATCTGAATTAGTAAGTATTGGAGTTCATGTCTGGATTTTGTTTTATGATTACAGTACAGTCATACATCGGTTCTCAACTGCTTCAAAACTTGTCAAATTTGGTATTCGATGCGTTTTGAAGCAGAAATCTTGTCCCACCATTCATCTTTCACTCAGTAGTCGACATGCAAGAAAGAACTTGCTGATCATCTGCCTCATAACCCGCTATTTCTTCTGGCTGAAATAGCGGGTTCTGTGGTAAGTCACGTAGTTTTCTCAGTACTCTGTTTTAGTATTCAATGTGTCTTCCAGAATGAATTACTGACGAGGACTGAGGTACCACTGCATATTATAATATACATACATTATATATATATCAGAAAACACACACACACACATACACACACACACACACATGTAAATGTATTAATACAATATTTCTCTGAAAATATGACCTATCCTGAAAACGAGCCCTAGCCCGATTTTCATGTCTGCACCTAATACAAGCCTACCCCAAAAATAAGAATGCCACCCAACTCTGCGCTGGTGCCGCTACTCGCCAACGCCGCCACTCGAGTGTGCAATGACACAACACACCACACGGCCTCCTGCAAGCAGCAGCACCGGCGCAACGAGCCCCATGGATCCTACCATGAGCAGCAGCAATGGCATGACAAGCCATGCAGCATCTGGCGAGCAGTTGCAGAAGAAGTTGGGCAGCAGTGTGACAAGTTTTGGTGTGTGGGAGGCATGTCTGCTGTTGTCCTAAGATAAGCAGGTAAGACATCCCCCCAAAATAAGTTTGGGTGCTTATTTTGGGGCCGAAAAGAAAATAAGACCCAGTGTAATTTTTGGGGAAACATGCTATTTTATATAAATAAATAAATTACCTGTGATTCGTATCTTAATCGTCTTGTAACTTCATCCTTAAAATGTGTCATGTTGGCTGGCTGATCTTCACAAGGAAATCTGGCCAGGATATCTGATCCATAGCCAGGTGGAAAATGATCCAGGGAAGTGGGATCTATGAATTCACTTAAGGCACAGACATAGGCTTCTCCACGAAGCAGTGAGATCACTGACCATGTGATAGGAGCCACTGCAGCTCTTCCCATGACAGATCCAAAGATCAAGAAATTTGCTGCTGCAGAAAAGTTCTTGGTTCCTCGCTTGTGACACTCGGCCACTAAGTTCCAAGTGTGGTTGTTCCAGATTACACCGATCACAAACAAGGCCAGAGCAGGCACTCCTATGGCAGCTAGACCGTAGATGTAATTCCGAGTTGGGGAACATGGACAGTGAAATGCAACCACCGAGAACAGTTCCTGGCTTCCAACGGTACCCAGAGCCACCAAGCCATTGAAAATCATCACATCTTTACTTTTAAAGAAGAGTGAAAGAAAACGGAAATTTTCAGCAATAAGAGCAGCCATTTTAATAGGGTTCAATTGGAGCTTTTAGTATTTTGATGCAGAAGAGATGTCTATAGACATTCTTGGTCTTCTCACTTCTTCATTTACTGTAAAAACAGAACCATCACTAACCATTATAGATTTTAAAATGTATTTAAATTTAAGAATTTAGTGTACAACTTCAGTGCACAATATGCACTCTTATTTTAAATGGTTATATATTTTATTACATATAGCCCTACTAAAGGTATTCCCCATTCATATACTGAGAATGTATAATAATAAAAATAATAATAACAACAACAACAATAATAACTTTAATCTGTTCTTCCATTCCCTCCCGTTGTCTCTCAGCTGGCTGCTTGTCTACTTTCATTTTCCATCTTATAAAACAAAAGTCAATTGTGCCTTACCTTTTCTATGAATTTGCTGCTATTTATATAATGATCCTGGAGTTATCTGAAGTTTTCAGTGAAGAAATACCGTTTTTGTGGGTTGAAGCAGTGCTTTTAAACTTGAATTCTGACCTGTTCTGCTACGTGATGCTGAGACACTCATTTTTTCATGACCCTACAACTCTGATATTATCAGCATTAAATTGTTAACTTGAATTTTCTGTATTAGTGTGAATAATCTGGGCTGAGTTTATAACATTTGATGAATTACAGGAAGTAAATAGTTACTGCCTGACTAACTTGAATCAAGGGGAGTAACAAGGACAACTTGAATTTATCACCTTTGGTGACATGGCTCAGTGGCTAATGTCTACAGTCACTGTCCGTCTTCTTTGTAATGTGTATAAGGTATCACTAAATGTCCTTTATTGACAGCATGAGTAATGAAGTATTTTTATGGCAGAAAAAAAAGTCAAGGGAAGGAATCATAGCTTGTGACTTCTATGTATA
Organism: Masticophis lateralis; assembly: GCA_030761175.1. Lineage (NCBI taxonomy): Eukaryota > Metazoa > Chordata > Lepidosauria > Squamata > Colubridae > Masticophis > Masticophis lateralis. Next base: position 49,001,606 of record JAUDYJ010000005.1, read on the forward strand.
ACACAAAATTTATTCCTTGTATTTCAGATCTTAAAATTGCAAACTGGTGAAAAGTAACTGCTTGGAATGGGCAGTTTGATTATATCTTAGCTCAGGGAAAATATCATGCTCTTCCCTCCTTCCTTCCTTCCTTCCTTCCTTCCTTCCTTCCTTCCTTCCTTCCTTCCTTCCTTCCTTTCCTCCCTCCCTCCCTCCCTCCCTCCCTCCTTCTCACTGATGAAACTTTTTGGGGAAGAGTAGAGTTATATTAATTTTTTAACCAAATGAAATTGATAAGATTTTTCACTACTTTTCCCTCTACTCCAAATGACAATAAGAATGGTAATGTCCCTGTAGTGGTGTTTTCTTTTTTTAGTCAGGGATGTACCACATAAGAAGGTGTCAAATACAAGGAATGGAGGGCAGTTCATGCCAAAAAGATTTTATCGATAGAAATCACAAGCCCTCAAAGATGGACCCAAGGAAAAAGAAATAAATAAATGGATGTTTCTTTCGCTCAGCAGAGGGAACATGTAAGAAGCAGGGTAGCTATTGACAGAAGCCACAGTAAGGACAGAAAACCAGGCCGTCCTCTATTATTATTATTAATTTATTTGTCAAGCATATATAAGATAACAGGTAAAAATATAAACATAATTTGAATACATGAAAAGAGAAAGAGTAAAAAAAAAGAATATTAGGACAGGGACAGTAGGCACACTGTTGTTGCACACCCCTTACAGACCTCTTAGGAATGGGGTGAGGTCAATAGTAGACAGTTTAAGGTTAAAGTTTTGGGGGTTTGGGGAAGAAACCACAGAGTCAGGTAGTGCATTCCAGGCATTGACCACTTTGTTACTGAAGTCATATTTTCTGCAATCAAGTTTGGAGCGGTTTACCTTGAGTTTGTATCTATTTTTTGCTCACGTATTGTTGTGGTTGAAGCTGAAGTAGTCATTGACAGGTAGGACATTGCGGCAGATAATTTTATGTACTACGCTTAGGTAAGACCGAAGTTGGCGTAGTTCTAAGTTGTCTAAGCCCAAAATTTGAAGTCTGGTGACATAAGGTATTTTATTGCAGGTAGAGAAATGGAGGACCCTTCTCGTAAAATATTTCTGGACTCTCTCAATTGTATTTATGTCCGATATGCAGTGCGGGTTCCAGATAGATGAGCTGTATTCGAGAATTGGTCTAGCAAATGATTTGTATGCTCTAGTTAGTACAATATTACCAGAGAAGAAACTACGCAAAATTAGGTTAACAATTCTTAATGCCTTTTTGACAATGTTGTTACTGTGGGCTCTGGCACTTAGAACTTTAGAAATGAGTACTCCAAGGTCCTTGAGAAGGTGACTGTCATCTACAAGGTCATGTCCATCTAATTTGTATTTTATGTTTTGGTATTTTTTTTGCCAATATGCAAGACAGAGCATTTGTTGGTTGAGACTTGAAGTTGTCACTTGTTAGACCTATCTGACACATAGTCAAGGTCTTTTTGAAGGGTCGGTGGTGTTGAATAGTTTAACATTATCAGTGAAGAGAACAGAGTTACTTTTAATATGATTGCAAAGGTCATTTATTTAAAGTATGAAGAGAGCTGGACCTAAAACACTGCCTTGTGGAACACCACTATTAAGGGGTGGATGGGTGTGTGTGTGTGTGTGTGTGTGTGTGTGTGTGTGTGTGTGAGAGAGAGAGAGCAAGTCCTCCAAACTGGTAGGGCAGCTAGAGGTAAGTATGATGAATTTAGATTGGTCAAAGGACCCACTACATTCTCTGTCACTAGTGATCAGTAACTGTTCCAGCAGGTTGGATGTCTTTCCTAGAAAATAAGGTCAACCAGGTACATGTATCAAAAAGGCAGACTTGGTCAGAGGAAAGAATGGAGATTTTTGGAGCTCTGAAAAATGTTATTAGGGAACAGTGACTCTGAGATGTTTGTTGGAAAGTTAGCTTCAGTTGTTTCTTTTAATTTTTTTTTAAAAATTAACTTTCACTATAAAATAAAATACCAAAAAAACAAAAATTAGAAAACTAATTTTCTAAGAGAAAGGAAGGGAAAATGCAAAGAAAGAAGAAGACAAAAGTGGTGACTTTCAATTTTTTTCAGTATGGTAAACTACAAAAAGAGAGGTGATTTAAGTTGTATGATCAACCTGCCCCTTTGAAAATGAAATGGTGTAAAATGACAAGTCGTTTCCAAAGGAAATCATCCTAGAGAACAGGGATGCCTGTATAAATATTGAAAAATATTTGCCGTTAATGTATTCTTCAGTATGGGAGTTATTTTAGCTCTGTCTGTGATTACTACTTCTTGGATACTCTGATGAAATCCTCCAATTCAAACTGGATTTTAAATACTTTAACAATATACTTAATAGAACTGCTTCTATTGTACGGTTTAACTTTTATCTCTTATCCCAGATTTGTAAAAATGTTCCATGTATTCCTCTTTTCTGTTCCCTAATTTTTAACTATAAAATTTTTCTCCTGGTTTGTTTTACTGTTATTTTATACAAAAGCACTGCAAGATACTGAATTGCAAGTACTTATATTCATTCAGTTTATATATCTTCAGCAACATATTCCTAATGCTTTATTTGCTTGCTCATATAATCTACAGGATATAAGACTGGCTGGAGTTTCTACCCTTTCCTTCTCTATTGGCAAGCTTTCTGCTTTTCAAAGAGAGACGTATTTTTTATTTCCTTTTTTTAGCATGTTATTTTTAACTGTTCTAGGGCAAGTTCCTGCCTTTTCTAGCTGGAGTCTATTACATTGTTCTCTTTTGAAACAACTACGGTATAGTACACTTGAAGGCACTTAGTCCATAAAATAGTATCACAGCTTTCTTTCAATTCATCCTCTCTTTTGGAAGCAGCAAGGAAACTAAAATAATTTTAAAACAACATTTTCCTATTTTAGATGTCTGTGTATTGCAAAGAATTATGTTCACTGTCTCCAAGTGCCTAACTTGTGACTTGCATCAGCTCAAGAGTGCCTGCTTAGCATTAGCTGAAATTTCCAGAAGAAAAGTTTGATACGTACATGCTTTCTTTGGACCCTGGGAGGCTTTCCACACACCACTGCGTATCCATGATCAGCAAGCTCAGTTAAAGCCATCCTGGAGTAATGCTTACATTCAAAACATACATTATTTACTTGGCTTGCTTCTCCATTTAAATATTTAAGTGAATCATCTGTTATGTAAATTATTAAAATATGTAAATATATATATTACAGACACTTCAAAGTGCACTCTTGCCAAAGAGAAGGAACAATTAAATAATATATGCTGTAAGTTATAAAGATAAAACAAGAAAATTTAATTTATAGTTAATTTATTACCTATCTACAGAAGGAAAATCTCTTGCTGTTTTATTTTCATTACAAATGTAATGGAGCAGAATCAAACTAGCCTCAAAAATAAACTTTCAATCTATCAGGTGTGAACGTTGGCAGGATTAAGCTAAGACAGATGCTTTAGTATGAATGAAAAGGATATGTATAGTGTATCGAGGCATTATGGTGAAGCAATGTAGAAGCTTCCATTAGCAAAGAATTATCTGCTTTAGCTATGCAATTTATGGTGATATAGGGTTTGGTTTCCCAACTCATCCTCTTACTAGCACCTGGAGCATCTTTTTCACATGCATTAGGACTCCAAAGTGTTAACTTTGCAATAGTACATGCTGACGAGGAATTCTGGGACTGAAGTCCTAGGAGGTCTGGGGGGCTTTGGGAAGGATAATCTGAAGGATTCTTGTTCATAGTTATAGAGTCAGCCTGAACTGTCTATATTTTCTTTTTCTGAGCAGCAACCCTGATAGAGCAGGAAATATTAAATAATCAGGCTTCTTTCAAATATGGGTAACTCATAATATTGCTCCATTAAATTTGTTATCCTTGATTGAAATTGTTCTTCTACCAGTGTTAGCTAGATAACATCTTCATTTATTATCTAACCATTAAGGACCTGCAATCTTGTACTTGAAATTCAAAGTACACAATCATAATAATTCATATATAGACTCAGATAGCTCAACAGGCTAATAGCTTGTTATTAAGATCCAGCTGTCCGCAATTATTGCAAGGTTCGAGGCTCAAGGTCAACTCAGCCTTCCATCCTTTCTAAGGTAGGTAAATTGAGGACCCAGTTAAACTGCTTGGTACACATTAATATATATGCTTGAGTCTTGAGCTCAAGGGCTGAACCCAGATCAGTTCTCTTTTAGGCAATACTTTCAACTTTTGTTGCCTTAAATCTCCAATAAATGTGGAGGCTGTAGGTTGGGGGAGTAAAAAGAGTAGATCCATTGTCTGTATCTCTACCCACATCCACATTTGTTCTTTGTTCATTGCAGTGGAATCACTACAATAATTAGTAGGTCATTTGGACACAAATGCCAAGAAAAGCACATGCCAGTGTCTCACGTGTCATCCTAGTGCAATAGAACCCCACCCTTAGACTAATGCCTAAAAGTTAGAAACTAGCTAAAATTCAAACCAAAGCAAAACCAAACAAAAAAACCAGCCTGTCTATGATTCTAATCTGCAGATTTGAAAATATTTCATTTTTATCATTTTAAAGTTGAACATCAACACTGTAATATGCTACGTAAATGGATGTAACACTTTATTACTGCTAAAAAAAAAGCTTTAGTAACTCTTGATGATTTGAAAAAAAAAAGAATCTGATCTATTTCTGGCATCTGAAAGCTTCTCAAACTAATTTCTGCCTAAAAATAAAGCTAACACCTTATTAGGGTGCAAAACTTTCTCTTCAATACATGGAGATGGTCTTGTATTTTAAACTGGTACACTTATTTCTCTGTTGTTCCTTATGTTTTTACTGTTATTGTAAAAAGTCTTGCTTTTTCTAAAACTGAAATGAAACATGATGAAAAATAATCTTTTATCACTTACTTCAGGGATGGCTAAAACAATGTCCGGGGCTTCTCTAGTGACCATGTGGATTCTGAATTTATTCCAGGTTTATCCGGTTGTCTGGCACTTGAGCTGGGCATTGGGATCAGAGGCAAAAATTACTGCTGTCAGAAGACGAGTTAAAAAGAGCGGGTGTGTTGATTTCTTGCAGTTTCCTTTTGTACCGAAAAGGCCTTTTTTTCATTTGAGAGGGGAGGAGAAAGATTTCACTCAGGGTGGAGATTATGTATGCAGAGAAGGAGAGGAAAAAAAGAGGCTTGCTTCGTTCTGTTGCTATTTGTGGAGAAAAGTAGGAAAATTATTGGAAAAAATGAAACATTCCACCAGTAAACTAGGATGACTCATAAGTCGAAGGAAAGAATTCCGTCCTTCAGCTGCCTCAGGCTACTCAGTTAAGAAATTGAATATCCTCTGCTTTTCTAAATAATGCTTGATCAAGAATGGATTTTGAAATGCCCCCCCCCCCCTCTCTCTGTCTCTCTCTGTCTCTCTCTCTCTGAAAACAACATTGTTTAGCTACTCCCATGGGAGCCAATTATGTTCTCAATTCATTGTGACATTTGGTCACTCAGAATCTACTACATCATGTCACTTTTTGAGGCACAACTCCTGTCTCTGGCAAGCTAATTAAAACAAAATGCAGCCTTTAGAAGAAGTTGTGAACATTTGTTCTACAGAACCTATAGCAGATTGTGATAGGAGAAACTGCATACAAATAAAGAGATTGTTAGATTCTGCCCCTGCTTATAGTTGACTGCATTAGACTCACCTCTGACAATGATACCTCTTGTCTTCACAGTTTTGTCTTTATTTCATCCCTACTCAATAAGTGAGATAATCATAGCTCACTATTATATTACATTACAGTACAGAGTATTTTCCCTTGAAACCAATATTATTAAGATGTGGGAAATCTGTAAAGCTTTATTTTGCAGGTGAAGTTGTGGATGATCTGCCTGGGGTGTGACCAGAAACTTGTTTTGAGAGTTTTGGAAGACACCATATCCTCTCTGGTAACTGACCATTGTCCACCAATTGCTTTCCATTTGTTTGCCCTCCTGACTTTCTTTTTACATCTGTTGTCTTCCAATTTCCAAGCTACTTTTACTGACAATGTTCCTCTAATCTCTTTATCAAAAAATGCTATTTAACTCAAAGGGATTTTTTTTGTATGGACAATTTTCTTCCAACCAGTTCAAGTGCTAACATGATGTCAGAACTCATTTTGCCTAATTTAGATAACAACCTTACATAAGCAGATTAGCAGATTGTTAAGTACTTCATTTTTCAATATTGTTATTGTTAAAGAAAGAAAGAAGCACTTCTAGAGTTAACTGTTAACTGACAGTTAACTTCTTAACTGTCGAGCCAAACTGGCTTAATTATTTATATTCACATTCTATATGTATGTCATTTTAACTGTTCACTGCCCTGAGTCCTTCGGGAGAAGGGCGGTATAGAAATTGAATGAATGAATAAATAAATAAATAAATAAATAAATAAATAAATAAATAAATAAATAAATAAATAGAGTTGTCTGCTTTAGTGCAGATCATTTTGGGTCTAATGCAATTAAATGACAGATGGTTATATGCAAGAATCTGTAGATGCTATTTGTTACTTTAACTCAGGCATCAAAATGTTCTAAACTGACTCTGTTTTGACCATTTCCCCATATGTAATCATAAATATCAATTTTCCATTTATAATCATAAAAGCAGATGAGAGACTGATGCAATATATTATCCAATAATTGCATTTAACTTCTATTTATCATCATCACAGCTGTGCCATTACAGGATTTTTTTTTTATTTATACAGGAAGAGATTCCTGGTTTCAGTATGATTGCAGACAGCTGGAGTAACAGATAACAACTTAAAAATAAAGTCTCAGAGGCTTGTATTACATTAACTGTCACCACAAAAAGAAAAAGAGAGAGCAAAAGATAACAGCCCTTAGACAGTGGCTGCCATATTTATGTGGCTATAACATCGCAGATAGCTAACATCTGCTATGATATTTGTGTCAGCAATTAATTAAAGAGTCAGGAATATGTTTAATATCAAGATTAGTCTTGCTATTAGAAAGTTGCTAGAGAAAGTGAGAAGAAATTGCGGTAGAATACACCAGAAACAGAGAGAAAAAGAATAAAAGAAAAGAGATGAAAATAGAGATTTTTTGGATTTGAGCTAATTTTGCAGCCCATACATGATATCCTTAATATATTGTTGATAGATGTTCTTGGAAGTATAGGTTAGGCTTGTGATTAATGCTTTACTTCACTTATCTTATTTGCTATGCTTATTATCTTTATTTTGTTGAAATAAAATAATTTTAAAATGCATTTGTATGATGAAGATATAGCTTCCCATTTCCTTTTTTAGAATTTAAAACTATTTTAGAAAGGGAGGCAGGAAACTTTGCCAGCCAATGTTGGAATTCAGACGCTAACCCATAAAACAATTCATGAACAGATAAAATAGATACCAGAATTCGAGTATTACCCCTGTTTGATAATATATATATATGTTTGTAAAGTGTGTGTGTGTGTGCATATTGGACATTCTGTAAAGTGAAGGACATGACTCATTATAGCCAGTTCTTATTTTTAAAGGTCTAAAAAACTGTTGGTGTTCTTCTCTTTTGCGGGGGGTGATTACCTTCTCTTGCAAATAGAGAATGGTTATGATAAGCTTCTGCATATTCAAAACCCAATGCATTTACTAAAGTGATAAGCAAAATTAAATGTCCGTGCAATGGGTGATTACATTCTCATGTTGATTCAACCCTCTTGCAAAACTTGTTATACTGTACAGTAATTCATGGGTTCATTAGGAACACAATGGACACACTCCTCTGTGTAGTTTCCGTCTATCAGGATGGGAACTACAATAGGAATGAAAGGAAACTAAAAGATATAACTCTTTAAAAAAAATGAACCTTAGAGGTTATATACTGGATTTTTCAGTTATATTTAAGTTAAACTGATGGATACCACAAGTAGTCCTTGACTTTTACCCAAAATTTCTGTTGCTAAGTGAGACAGTTGTTAAGTGAGTTTTGCCCCACTTTATGACTTTTCTTGCCACCATTGTTAAGTGAATCACTGCAGTTAAGTTAGTAACACAGTTGTTAAGTGAATCTGGCTTCTCCATTGACTTTGCTTGTCAGAAGGTCCCAAAGGTGATCACATGACTCCAGAACACTGCAATCATCATAAATATGAGTCAGTTGCCATATTTGTTTGAATGTTGATCATGTGACCATGGGGATGCCACAATGATCGGTAAGTCTCAAAAACGGTCAAAAGTCACTTTTTTCAGTGCTATTGTAATTTCGAACAGACACTAAACAAACTATTGTAAGATGAGGATTACATGTATCTCTAAGAGAAATTGGTGTCAATAAAATTTCCTTTAGTGTTTTTTTTCTCTCTTATATAATTACAAAGCTGGCATGGTAATCATAATGAAGGTGATGATTAATTTCTAGCCTGGCCCATAGAATTGCCAAGACTCAGACATGTCTGAATGGATAACATCATCATCTTCTTCATCATCATCCAAATAATCAACATTTTCTTTATGGATGACAGGTATAATTGCATAGAAAATTTGGTTCCTCTTGCTTAGGAAAAAAGGTACAGCCAGAAGATACAGAATTATTTTCACTAGGTAGGAAATATTAATAATAACAACAAACCATTAACAAAATTTAATATGATACTTTAGTATTATGATCCAATTAATAAGCAAAAGTTCTAAATGTACAACAATAATATTAATAACAATAATTATCAACAATAATATCCTTAATACTGTATAGAATGTAATAAGAATGTTTGTTTACGCCAGGTTTTGTATTTTTTCTTCCAATGCTTTAAACTGTGGTTGGATACGTAATGATTAATTGACATCAACAAAACTTCTCAGTAAGTAATATCTGATGATATTACTTACTGTACTTAGAAAAAAGTGGTTCTGTGTATTAACTAAATATGCAAACCACTTGGAATACATTTTAATACTTTAATTTGTGTTATTAAATAAACCATTAAATAAATAAACTTGGAGTACACTCTCATACTTAATTTATTTTGCCTAATGTACATATTCTGTAAGTTAGACCGTATGAGGTACCTTGATTCAAAAATTGTTGACCAATGATGCAACATTTTGCCCAGTTAAAAGTCACAACAACGAGAATTCGGGTATGTGGATAGATTTATCTATTGCAAAGAACTGTGCTGGAAAGCATAGTATCTGTGTTTGTTTCCTTGCCTGCATATTATTGGCTTATGGTAAGGTGCATGTTGTTGGTTGCTGAGTGTGGATTAATGTTGAATGAGCATGAATTCATCGAAACATTTCCTGTGCCTTTGAGCATTCCTGTAATACCTGCTGAACCTGTACAAATATTATTATGAAGATCACAGCCTATAGCATTTTAGGAGAAAGGAGCATATACACTACACTTAAACAAAAGTCAGGAAAAACACAGTCTTGTGGGCCTACTAAAGCTTCAACCACTATTTATCAGGGACATCTCTCTCAAAACAAATTTCCTGTCATTGCATTGATCAAAAGTAGGTCTTTTGAAGTTCACCTGGAAAGTCTTAGCTGCCCATAATGAGGAAGCTTCTGTGCTTAAATAGCAGGCTTTGTAGTGTTACATCACCAAACTTTTGGGAACGTTGCACATTTATTATATGTTGTGGAGTGCAATTCAAGGTGCTGATGTAATCTATAAAATCTTAGATGGTGCTTAGATGGCTCTATCCCTTTCCAGGAATACCTGTTGAAGGTTCCTTCCTGTTGTGTGATTTATTTCCTTTTTGATATATTACATTGTTTATGTACACTAGTATTTGTACAGTATTAATTAAAATATTCTATTGTTTAGATAACTTACAGTATTGGAAATAGAGAAAAGGAAAGGTATATTGTAACAGTATTAATTTAGCATATCAATATCACAAGCCTAAAATTATTTGACTTTTCATACAAAATTAAGTATGATGTTGAAATGAAAAAAACCCTGCAAATTATTTCAAAATGTTCGTGACACAATGTAGGTTTTGGTCTGGAGATGATTACTTAGTATTGAAGGCATTTCTTACTGGTTTATAACGCCCTCTAGTGTCTTTGAAATATGTTTCTGTATTTACGTAATTTATACTTATTCATGAACATTTTTATGAGATATGAAGTTATATACATATATGCTTTAAGAAATGTTTGACAGTATTAAATAGTAGTATTATTTACTCTATGTGGCCCTTTTCAGGTAAAATGTAAAAATATATCAGTTATATGACTTTCTGGTGTTCACTGGAAATTCAGCATACAGTCTTTCAGTAAATAAATAAATAGATAATAATTTTTGGAACCATATGTAATAAGATCTGCTGCTGCTAAAAATGTGAGAAAATAGTCTACAGCTTGTTTATTAATGTAAAAACATTTCCAATAAAATAAACTATAAACCGTTGAGTGGTAGGAGGATGTGACTTCTAGCTATACATCTGGAAAAATGGCAAAATCTAGCCTACAAAGAGGATGCATCCAGAAGCTGTTCCCTGTAATGATTTTGTGTTCTTTGTTCTCAGCCTGTGGATCCTCAAACTTTGCTGTAATAGGCCGCATACTCTTTCCTTGATGGACAAGGCTGTGGAATCTCTCTTGTCCCACTGGTCCCATTTTGTATCAGCTCTTGATTGAGACACAAAGGGGGTTTACAATTATGCCAGTTCTTCAGAAGCTTGTTCATGGTTCCTTGATCTACAATGCCCAGCAGTTGTTCCTTTTCTTCCTCTGAGTCTGATGGTGCCTTCTCAGGTATCTGCATATGTGTGTGGCCCATGAAGGGGTCTTTGTTCATATTCTCAAAGAATTGCTGGATGCAAACCTTGGCAAAACTCTTAGCATGTTTTGTACATGTCTCTTCAAAGAGTTTCCGCTCAATGTCAATGTAGTGGGACCAATATTTGCTCTTCAAAAAGGCAGATTGAGTAAAGCAGGGACGTATGGCTCGGGCAAGGAAAGCCAGCAGAGTTACTAGCAACACAAAGACCCAGCCTGTTGCCTGCAAAGGGAAAGAAGAGTCATAATAATATACTAAGCTATTAAGGTGGGTAAGCTAGGGGTATTTTCTGATTTTACCCATAATTCTAAAGCTATGTATTTTGTTTAGTTTCTATTTAGGATCTTTCCTGTTTTACACCTAACTACTTCACGAAAATATCCTGGCAACATCATTTTTCTTCTGAGTCTCTGTGACATTGTCTTCATCTTATCATTAGCCTATGAGACAAGTAGTCTGAAGTCCCATTAAGTTGGAGGTAAAGTCAAGGGATCAGTATTGGGTGAGATCAAAACAATGCTAATTAGCCATTTTAGGTGATGCAGGAACACAGCTTCCTTCTAGTCCAAGCTCAGCCTATCTGCCCCTAATCTCATGTCATCTCTAAAGAACTTGATATGACAGTGCTATATATTAGTGGTTTATTAGAATTGCACAATAGAGGTTCGATAGTCAGTACTGTCAGTACTTATATAAAAGCATCTACCAGTTTAGTGCAAAGTGAAATAGTGATGCAGTGGAATGATGAGATCACAAATCTAATTGCCCAGAAAAGTCTGAAATTTAGCCTAAAAGAAAACAAAGAAAGAGGAGGCAAATCCTAAGTGCTACTTGTGACTTGATTCCCTTTGTGACTCTTATCTGATTCTTTTTCCAATTTATTCACCTTCGGTTAAAACAGAATCAACTATAGGAGGAGGTGGATAGGAGAGCTGCCGGAACTATACAGTTCCGGCTATACAGTGGCAGGTGGAATAATATGCAAACCAAACCAATATGTGGCTTTGTAGTGACAAACTTGATTGCTTTGAATGCTAGATATCTTAGGTTAGGGTTACACTAGAAGCCAGGTTCGTATTTCATGGTGATTTCATGTACAAAACAGCATCTCCATGTAGTTGACTGTATAATTGCAGAGATTCCTATTAAGACAATACTTTCTTTAGAGTAGGGTGAAGTGGAATGCATGTAGGGTGAAATGGGTTGAGGTGAGGAAAGAGGAGGGCAGCAAATGTTCTGTGTGTCCCCTTGGTGATAACAGAATGGAGTATTTCCTTTCTAATTCTATAAAGATCTGCTGCAAAATACATTCAAGTCACATGAGCAGGTAGTATTCATTTTTTGAAAAAGCAATAATTGATTTGATTAGTATGCAACGTAAGAAAGATTAAGGCCTTTAGTGGCAAATTTTAAAAGTCGATAATGTTCTTATGGGTTGACTACCTGGAAGGCATTTGCATCTCATAAAAGGTGTAGGAAATGAGTGTTGACAACAAACAACATAATTGCTTGCTCTGGCTATAAACTGGAATCATGGATTATGTTAAACTTCTTTTGCATGGCAAATGAAATATGGAATGGGGAAGGGTAACATCCATTCCTTTATTTGCTTTGAAAAATACATAAAATCATTAAATTGGGAATTAGGTTGTGCTTTGTAGCATATACACATAGTTGGAACACACAATCCATGTCTTCTAATCCTCACTTGGTGCAAATATATCTTCATTTTATTTTCACAAATATAAGTAGATTACTATGGAGAAAATATGTACAACAATAAGAGTAATTGGGAACAATATCATGAGAAAAGAATAATGAAACATGATTGCTATAAAGCTAGATCTCAAAAAAGATGAAGGCAGGGTGTTCCACTTATCTCACTCAAGGTTTACGTATGGCTTGCCAATTGATCCTTGGCTGTATATAACCGGGGAAAATGCTGAAATAATTGAAAATCTGTACTTTAGATCTTGCCAAATGGCTTCCTCCACAACCATAAACTATGTTTTTACCCTGCTATGCAGGGCTTATCTACACTCCTCATCTTCTGTTGCTTAAGCTGGCCAAGGCACTGGTCAGTTTAAGGCGCTGGTAGAGGAGTGCTATAGAGGAGTGCTAAAAAGGGCAGCCAGCCAATGCCTCAACTCCTCCTCGTTCATACTTCAGAACAATTTCTTATCCCAGATTGAGAGGAAAAAAACTTCAATGGTCACAGAGTGAGGAACCAGTAATTACTTTTTATTGTATAAATGGGATGACTATAAGCTTGCCCTCTGATGAGGGAGGACAACCCCAAGGGTTTCTACCTGTGGAAAAGTTCTTCCTCTGCAGCTCCAGAAGAGTAAATTGATATTGATCATCTCAAGTTTCCAAACCTTTGATTCCTCATCATGGTGATCATGGGAGATATTTCAATTTAAAGTCAGTGCTGCCTCCTTATGTAGAAGCATGCCTTAGAAGTGATTTCAGAGGCTGTAGATAGCTAAGTCCAACTTTCTTCTAAACCTTTGGAATCAAACACAACACAATTTTCTGTAGCACCCTTCTTTAAACTTATTCCTCTACATTTCATTCCTCATAATATGGCTGGGGCTTATAGAAATTGAAGGCCAACACAGCTAGTCTACATGAGCTAACTTGAATCAGTTTCTTATATTCATTATTGTTTGCTTACCTGTGAAATGCAGCGTAGATACCTGGTTGCCACCTCTCTGGCAATCAGTTCTTGGCCACTGTAAATATCATCGCAGGGAATCTGGGCTAAAATATTCCTGATCTCCTTCTCAGGAAGATGTATATAACTGCTGTTTCCAAGTTTGTGCATGGGAACGGAAGTACTGAATGCACAGATAAAACATTCCCCATGCAACAGTGTGACTGAAATCCAAATTACAGGAGCAATAATAGCCCGCTGAGCCATGGAGCAGAACATGTAGCGCAAGACAGCTGGGTCTTTCTGTCGTTTCCCTATGGGCCTTTTCCATTCTTCAGCCAACATGGAAACATTATTATTCATCACAAAACCAAATAGGAACAAGACTAAGGGAGGCATAAACAGGATACCCATCCCATAAGCCAGATTGTAACCAGGTAGACATGGGCACTTGAAATCAAAAGCCACATAGATCTGTGCACTCAGGAGAGCCATAATGCCACATATGCCATTCATAAATGACTCCTGGTTGGACTGGAGGAACTGGAATATCATTCGGAATTTATCCATCTTCTTTGTTGCTTTGTGAGCACTGTCTTGTAGAAATATCAAAGGGGTCCCTCAATTTTCCAGAAGTTACAAAGAAAATGACAGTAATCAGTGTAACATCCAACTTTTTGCTTCTCCAGCAATTTTTTCATTATTCAGAAAACATGCCTCTCCAGTTTTCTATTGAAGTCTACAAAAAGTTACTTTACCTTTCACCTCTGTTCTTCCAAGGACTTGGACTGTTGTGTATTACCAGCTCTGAACCATCAGTTCTGGACCATTTTAGATAACTCTTGGCTTAATACAAGGAAAGTTTCTTTCTCTCCCTCTCTGTCTTTTTAGTAGTCTGGATCCCTGATGGCGCTTCTTTGTGGAGAAAGCAGATGTTTTGATTCTGTTTCAAACACTTGTCATTTGTAACAGGAAAGACATCTTTCTGATTTTGGTGACGTTTTTGCAAGATGGGCTCATCCCACAGCCCCTAAAAAAACATGATGCTCCACCTGCAGAAAGAAAGAAGAGAGCCTATGCAAAATGATGGGCGGGATGGGATCCATTCTGCATAATGGATTCCTAGGCAACAGAAATATTATTCAATGACTTTCTCTCTTCTTCTGGTATTGTTTTGAAATTGAGAAATCAACCTCTGCTTGGTAGAGGAACAGGATGGGCTGGTATTTATGATTCATGAAAAAAGGAGAAAACATACATCTTTATTTTTTTCTGAAAATAGCTGTCAGTAAATCTATTCCAGTATTTACTCACTGAGTGGAGACCAAAACAACAACAACAACAACAAACCCAAGCACCTTAATCAAAGCCAAACAATGTAGCTCTGATGTGCCTGGCGCCCCTCTACTGCCTTAAAAGAACTCCCCAGGGCCAGCATTACCTTAGCCAGAATTAGGGTTTGTATTGGGCTTGGTTGGGGAATCACAGAACTAAGTGCCATTCAGCCTTCCCTATGGCCACTGGGATAATTTACTGGTTTCTCTTTGGGCCTTTCTCCACTGCTGAAGTGAAGCATAATATACCAGTCCTTGAGCTGGTAGAAAACTGTATCAGCATAACATTGGGTACTTCTGCTTCCTCTATAATCACTCACTGTTCTTAAATGATGGCATCCATAGCATAGAATCATAGGGCTAGAAGGGATCTTGAAGGTCTTCTGCTACTGTGTACATAGCATTTGAGAAAAGGGATTAGTCAATTCCTTCGTTTCCCTTCCCTTTCTTCCAAATAGTCACCAGTCACTTCCCTTAATGTGGGAGGTGGAGGGGGCTTAGGGTAGAGACGATTTCTCACATATGATGGTATCACATATAAATAGAACTTCAACAGGACTAACAATTCAAATAAATAGCTCAAGACATAATATATTAACAAATATAAGGAACCTAATTTATGTTTAGCTCCATTATTTTCTTTTGAAACTCCAATCCTTCTCCAGGTTAAGATGCTTTTCTTACCTGATAGGAACCAGGCTAGGAAACTAGACATCCTGTTATTATGGAAGAACAAAGACAAAACAAGGTCCCCTTCCCTTTAAAAGTTCATTTGATAGAAAGGGAAATCTTTCAGCTCCTATTTGTTTGCCCAGGGTTCAGGTTTCCTAGTATCTGGTTTCAGTTTAGAGTGAAAGATTGAGTTAATTCTCCACATTTCAGCCTCGTGGAATGCTACTACTGAAGCATTAATAATACTTTCAGAGGAACAATGATTTGTTAAGTCCAACAATAACAGTGTCACTATCAGAAACCAGTTTCAGTATATTTCCATTAAAAAAAATATTCTGCAATGTAAGAATGTAAAAATACCCTTTCAGGGAAATCAGATGCAAATACAATTGATCTCTGGGACTTGTTTATCCTCAGCTTACTTTAGGACACAGCCAATTTGATTAAAGCTCTTAGTAAATATGGAAGTTCAGGTTCATAATTTTGTATTCACTATGTGAATGTAATTAAATTAGAACAGTCCCAAGATGTATAGTAAACTATTGAGCTGAATAGATTGGGATAGCTGTAGTTAAAAATGCTTTCATTCATTGCTGACCTACTAAGAAGATATGATGAACTTGGTCCCGAGAGAAAGTGTATGTTTGATTCAGGCTCTTTAAAGCAAGTTTTAAAAATATTTATAGCTTGTTTAACTTCTTTTAATTCTGAATATTTGTGTACTAAATGATGGGAGAATATGTACCCTAGTTGGCAACAAGATGAATAATGCAAAATCTGTTCTGACGATAGTCAAAAAATAAATACAGGCATCCCTATTTTAGCTAAATTTGCACATTATGCAAAACTCTTATTGGTTTAGTTGTTTATTGAATGTCATAGTAAACCATAACCTGGATAGTTTCCAAGAGCTAATGGAGATAGTTCTATCATCTGTCCTTGCTAATTAATGTCAAGAATAATAGAGCTACATATCTAGGTTCCAAAAATCCTGACAACTAGTAGATGGCTGCAAAATTATATGGAAAACCTTCACCTGCAAGTGATAATTATTCAAGGTACAATGCATCAACCTGTGATTGAATGAGAATCATCTTGCACCTCCATTTCAAGTGCCATTAAGCCAGTGCTGTCTAAAGACATTTCCATGATCATGAAGCCACTTACTTTCCCTATCTATCCACTTGCATTTGCATGTTTTAGAACTGCTAGGTTGGCAGGAGCTAGTGCAAGGACAAGAGGTCACCCTGTCACATGATGTTTGTGTCAGTTCGTAACCGAGGCTGTTGGTTTTCAGCCAATAAACCCAGTGTTTTAACTGCTCAACCATGGTGGGGACTTTTAAAGAATACTAACTTTGCAAACCTCACTTTCAAATCACTTTGGGAAAACTGCTCATTAACTATGTCTAAGCTATTAGAGACCTTCACAATTAAAATTTTGAATGGGCCAATTGAGTTTGCCTAATCCTGAGTGTCAAAATGTGTTGAGTACCAAATTTGATAAGTTTCAAAGCAGTTGAAGAGTATGGTGAGGAGTTGGAGAGGGTTGGTAGTTTTAAATTTCTGGGCATTTATATCCCGAAGGACCTCTCATGGATTATGAATGTTAACGTGCTTGTGAAGAAGGCACAGAAGAGGCTGTACTTCCTGAGAACGCTCAGGAAGATAATTCTATCTCAGCATCTACTTCTATCCTACTATCGCAGCACTATTGAGAGTGTCCTGACATACAGCATTCTTGCATGGTATGGGAGCAGCTCTGCAGCAGACAAAAATGCTCTACAGAGAATCATTAAAACTGCCCAGAATATCATCGGGCTCCAGCTACCAGCCTGGACAACATCTTTGAATCTTACTGTTTGAGGAAGTTGCATAACATTCTCAGAGACTCTTCCCATCTTTTTGGACTGTTGCCTTCTGGCAGAAGATACAGAACGATTAAAACTCAGACCACATATTTTCTGAATAGTTTTTTTCCCAAAGCTATAATTTCACTCAACAATGAACTAAAGGGCCACCATCAGTGAGCTGTTGGACAGTATTACTTGGTCTGTTGTGTGGATGTTTGGGTTTGGTTTGGGTTGGGTTTAGGGGTGGGGAATTGTGGTGGGTGGGACTGTATTTGGGGATTGTTATGTGTGTTGGACCTGGTCTCTGGGTGTTAAGTGAATTTTGTTGTATGGGTATATTGTGTATACACGTACAATGACCATAAAGTTATTATTATAAAGTTATTATTATTATACTTGTTTCAGACCTTAAAAATGTAAAGCAATAAAAGCTCTTTTTCAAAAAGTACTGTTTAGTGAAGCAAAATAGCTCAGGACAGACTTGAATAACACAATATATGCAGTCTTTACAACAGAAAGTGCTAGATGTATATTTATTTATTTGGTGCCAAGTAACATGGAAATAAACACAGCTTTGCTACTATGAGCATCCTGCTAGGCCAAATGGCTTATTAACTAAAACAGACTCAGAAAAACAATGATGGCATAGATAATCAGAGGAAGTAGATACACAGATTAGTTCAGCAAAAATACAGCACTTTAATAATAATCAAATAACCAAAAATACAAGTTAAAGATAACTAAAAAATAAACATGTTATTACAAAACAATTTTCTATTAACAGCATAAAGCAACCTTACAATTTAGCTCTCTCTATCAGTTATTGTAAGATTCCAGGTTGCCTACTTTAGGTAAAGATATGCATGGTTCTCTTACCTTTCTCTCTAGTTTAAATGAGAAATGATTCTTTAAAGTAAAAGATAAACAAAATTCATATAGAGACAGTCCTATATAGCAATAGCACTTAGACTTATTTACCACTTCACAGTGCTTTACAGCACTCTCTACAGTCACCATATTGCCCCCAACAATCTGGCTCCTCATTTTACCAACCTCAGAAGGATGGAAGGCTGAATCAACCTTGAGCCTGGTGAGGATTGAACCCCTGACAGTCAGCAGAATTAGCCTGCAATACTGCATGCTCATCACTGCACCACCACAGCTTATCTCAAAAGATTTGTTTCTTTTTTATTGCATGCTTTCATTATTTACTAACAATTACAATTGTTTTTCTAATAACAAAATTTGCTTTCTCTGTTGGATAAGACTATCAATTGAAACAAACAAACAAAACAAACAAACAAACAAAACAAAAGTAGGAGGCATTAGCCCCCTATGAGCCTGTGTAGCGTAGGGGGCTAATGCCTCCTACTAAAGGCAGCAATTAACACCAGCTGCCTGTAATTTCTGTGAGTTCAATCCTAGCCAGGCTCAAGGTCGACTCAGCCTTCCATCCTTTCTAAGGTGGGTAAATTGAGGATCCAGTTTGTGGGGGCAATAAGCTGACTTTGTATAAATATACAAAAGTATGAAGGCTATTGCTTAACGCATTGTAAGCTTCCCTGAGTCTCCGGAGAAGGGCGGCATATAAATCAAATTAAAACAAACAAACAAACAAACAGATTATGTCTTGTGCCTTTACAAACAATTCTATCACATCACTACAAACTCTTGCTTGCTTCAAGAGTTTGAATTCTGGTTGATGAACCAGATTATAATTCACCATGGTTGGGTTTCTGCATTGCACTAAACTGTTTGCTTTTGTCCATTTTTGGATTATTGCTTAGGACAGGACCCAGGTAGTTGGGATTGCCGTATACCATGATTTTAAAAATTGTGCCTCTGAGTTATGTGTAAGCCAGTCTTGTCTGGGATACAATATACTCTGAACCATGTTATGTTCTGTCTGATGATCTATGGACAATGTAGAAACAAAAATGGTAAACTTGATAAAATAAATTCAATTCTTTAAATAATTCCAGTTGCTGTTTGGAAAAGTTCAGCTGCTTAGTCTTGCAGATCAAGGCAGTAGACCCCTGTTGCTGTGGGGAGCCATGTGACATGGGAATTTTCTAAGTGTGATAGGTCCGTTTCAACTTTCTTTTAAACATCTGTTTAATTGGCTGGGGATGGCACCTGTTAAATGTGCTGCCTGTCCAATGCAAAGGTATAATCTCTTTGCCTGTATGTTTGGCTTAAATCCAGTGGAGGTTTCCTATTGTACCAGGACAAAATAAATTTGCTTATTTGCTCCTGGCTAGTGATGCCACTCAAATGAATATTTTCCTTTGCTTTTGCTCCCTTTTCTTCTGTGTAGGCATTAAACCTCCTGAGTTTGATTTCTGTCTGCATAGTCTCAAAGAAATGGAGGATACACTTGTGTGCAAAGTCACGTGTTTGTTCGCAACAGGTCTCTTCAAATATTTTTTGTTCAAGGTCAATGTAATTGCTCCAGTAGCGAGTTTGCAAAAAGGTGGCATGATTGAAGCAGGGCTTGAGAGAACGAGCAAGCAAGGCCATCACGATGAGGATTAAAAGAAGACTCCAACCAAAAGCCTGGAAGAAAATGACAAACGGATCAAGAGCCTTTGGATTTACAACAAGGTGAAACCCAACCCGAGGTTGGCTCTACATCCCTATGCAACTTCAAGTTTCACACCAGTTCCCAGGGTCAATGAATCCATACTGTAATAATATAACTTAGTTTGTGTCAATTTTGAGGAGAAATCACATTTTTGTCAGGAAGAAATCCTGGCAAAAAAAGAAAAAAAGGAGGTGCAGAGTAGAAGCGAGGTGGTACAATTGTATAGAACATCCTTCTGAACCTGATGAAATTGCAACAGAGTTAGAATAGAATAGAATTTTTTATTGGCCAAGTGTGATTGGACACACAAGGAATTTGTCTTGGTGCATATGTTCTCATGTACATAAAAGAAAAGATACATTCATCAAGAATCATAAGGTACAACACAACTATTGGAATTAGAATATATTACAACTATTAGAATATCCAGGTTTCCAGTGAGAAATCTGGGAGTTGTAATTCCAGTATGTTTGGAAAATCTGGTGCAGTGAATAGAGACAATTGAGTTTGACTCTTTTGAAAACTTAGTTTTAGATATAGTTTTTATTTATAAACTGGAGTAAGTAACTTATTCCAAGGTACTTTATACAGGTTTTTTTAAAATCCCCATTTGGCAAGAAGGCTAGGAATGAGAAGATTTGTGGCCCAATGCATTTATTGGGTGCTGGATTGGAAGAATATTTCTCACAGGACCAAATGCCAATAGATGCCCATTACTTACTTGTGAACAGCATTTGAGATACCTGGACATTGCCTTGCGGGAAGTGTTATTCCTCATCAACTCATCATGTTTACATGGGATTTTGGCAAGGAAGTGTTGTAAGGCATCATAGGTGGTGATTTTGGCAGAAAAACCTGGAAATTTCTCAGGATCAATGGAATTGCTGAAGGCACAGACAAAACATTTCCCATCAAGGAGGGTGACTAAGATCCAAATGGTGGGTGCTATCATAGCCCGTTGCATAACAGAAGAACACATGTACCTGTGTGTTGGACAGACAGGAACAGATTTATCTGTTATACCATAAACTGAAGAGAACATTTCTTTACAAGAAAAGTGATAGACTCATAGAGGGTTATCATCAAGAAAGGAATGATATTCAAGTTAACATTGAATATGTTGATTATGCCATTAGTTTTGCCTGCATTAATCTACTTTGCTATGTATATTTCTGTGCAATGCTTCTATAAAGACCAAATTATCTTTGTAGAAAGTGGAAACATGTAGCAGAAATAAACAAGAAGGTATACAGAGTCCAAAGAGAAGGAAAAACAAACAGAAATGATAAGTTATAGGATATTCTATTTATTTGGCATAACATATTTTAGAGTAGAAAGAAAGAATTTCCAGAAGAATTATAAAATAATGGTTTACCCAAATATTATTTTACAGATTAAGTATATAAATGTCTTGCTGTATAAAGAAATGCCAAAGGAGAAGTTTAGTTATAGAAAAAAATAAGCCAAAGCAACATTCTTAAAATCTTGCAGCCCTGATCTAAAACATCCCAGCTAAATATGTTTAATTTTAAAAATATATAAGGAATTTTATTTCCTGGAATATATAATATTCCAGAAAAACTATGGCAGAGAAAGAAGATGCTGGAAATTGAATTATCTAAGTACTTTGCATTTTTAAAATAAACACATTATTTAAGTAATTAGATTCTTGCAATAAAAATAATTGGAATTTCCCACCTGATAATGGATGGATTCTTCTTTCTATCTCCAGTTGGTCTTCTCCACTCCTCAAGCATCATAACAAATTGCCTGTTGACAAAGAGCCCACAGAGAAAAAGTGCTACTGGTGGGATAAACATTATTCCCAAGCCATATGCCATGTTGTATTTAACAAGGCAAGGGCAATTGAAATCAAAGATGGTGTAAATCTTCACACTTGCCAATGCTAATAGGCAACAGATCCCATTTGTCACTGATTCTGAATTAGACTGGAAGTACTGGAAGACCATCTGGAATCGATCCATGCTGTTCAGGATATTTCCCTGAAGAAGGAAGGGCTGAAATAGTATCAAAGGATTTCAGCACTGGCAAGTTCTGTTTTCCTGACAGTCCTCTTCAGCACTGGTTAGGAAAGCTCTACGAGCTCTTAAGTTAGTAGGACAATAGACAGGAAGAACATAGTAGAGTAGTCAGATTTTCATAGATGGCCTTTTTGGTTGTCCTGAAATATCATTTTCATTAATATAACATTTTGTTGTGCCTTTCTTGCCGTTGTATTTAGAAGCTTTCTTAATCAGTTCTTATTAGCAAACTTGTATATCTGTGTGTTGTTGGATCATTAAAAAAGACTTCTCTCCACTATCTCCATTTAAAGAAAAGGGAGAAAATTACAGAATTCTTCTGTATACCAACAAACTGCACCTGCAGTACAGTGCAGGATTTCCCATCAGTTGCAGGATCTGTAGCTGGTACACTGTAAAGAGTGTTTAAATGATCAGAGCTCTTCCTTATTTCCTTTTTCCCAATGGTCCCTGTGCATAATGAGGAAGCAAGATAATCAAATGAGGGAGTTTGTTTATAAGACTCCTCCCTGTTCTTCTCAGAGAAGATGCTGGAGGATTCTGCAGCATTAACACTATGGCTGCATCCCTGGCAAGAGCTCTCATCTCCACTTGCCTCCTGCTCTCACCATTTCATTTTTTAAAACTGAGTGGACCTTTTTTTTTTTTTTTGTTTCAT
The DNA here is from genome assembly GCA_030761175.1 of Masticophis lateralis. Classification (NCBI taxonomy): domain Eukaryota; kingdom Metazoa; phylum Chordata; class Lepidosauria; order Squamata; family Colubridae; genus Masticophis; species Masticophis lateralis. Next base: position 49,024,196 of record JAUDYJ010000005.1, read on the forward strand.
TGCAGAAACAAATCCATAAGGCAATTTCATGGATTGGGGGCCTGGGCCACATTGGACAATGTAAGGAAGTACTTTTCAACTGTATAAAACAGAATACAGGGAAAACAAAATACAAGTTTAAATACAGAAATGGGAATTCTGTGCCCCTTCAATATTGCTGGACTGCTTTTCCTAACATCTACCATAACCAGTCTATACTAGTTGAGACTGAGGAGAATTACACATTCTAATATCCAGAGGATTATAGGATTCCTACTCCTGATGTAGCTCTAGAAACAGTCTTATATTTCTGTTCCCTCATTCTCTTTCCAAGACTTAAGAGCACTAGATGGAGCCCCACAGATTGTACAAGCCTTGCCCAGTAAACTTCTGAAAAAGTTATTTTCAAAGTGGAATAGGCATCTTTTTTGCTATCTTTTCATAACTGTCTGGATTTTTGTTTTCTGGATTTTGTTTTCTTTTTCTTTTTCTATTTTATACAGTAAAATAAATTTTAGCTAAAGAACCTTTTCCAGAAGATTCTTCAGATCTGTGCTACAAAATACCTTTAGAAAATCAGCTATTGTCTTTTCTTTGGGAACTATTGCATGATTATCTGCCTCTCCAATTTCAAACCTGCATTATACATATACAAACATATCTATAGAAAATGATTTATGAAATATCTACTCTTCTGAGTTTCTCTTAAAGACTGGATGTAAACAGAATTAAGGTAAGTTAATATCTGTATTGGCAGCAGGAACAATTATTTATGTTTCTGCACTAATTCCGACCACAAGGAGGCAGTGTTCAACCTGTATTATTAGCCTTTTCAGCAAGGTTCTGTTTTTTAATTTACTGGTTAATTTAGAATTGATCCTATAAATTGTTATAGTTGTCATTTCATGAGTTTTAACTTTTCACTTACACATCTCAAAATTAATTTTCTGGTAGAGTGAAATCATTGCTTTTTTTCCTCTAATCCATATAGATGCAAATTTGTGTTCTCAAAATGATGGCTCAAACCCTGGTCTTGTGCCTTTTAGATCTGTTTGAATTTTATGGATCAAGGGCTCAAGCAATGATCCTTGGTGGGAGATTGACTCTTTTTATTAGTATGTGTTAGTCTCCCCATTTTTACCTGAGAAATATTTTTATTTTAAGTTCTCCTGATTTTAACCTATGGCAGCTTCCTCAGTCTGTCCCTTTCCAGATTTCAACAGCACAACCTCCACCCACTATTGTGCCCAGTTCTATCTGACTCTGCACTGAGGCTCATAAATACTTCTTTTCTTTCCAAATCACTGTAGGACAATGTAAAGGTAGTGATTGGTGGATTTCTTGAACTTCCCCTCCCATTGAGCATTACTTCCTGGTGGGAGAAAACATTAGCAATTGCTGTCCTTAGTGTGTGGTGTAATGGACTTGGGCAAGGATGGGTTGGTACTAGAACAGAAGATTTAGCCACTTTTCAACTTGCTTGTGTCATGCATCTGATCATTAACCTGTCTATTGTGCTATTTCTGAACAGGATTTCCTGATCAGAAAAATCAGTAAATGCATGTTCAGAAATAGTCCTAGATACAGGTCAGTGTGTTAGAAGTGGAATCCATGGCAAAATGGGAGGAATGTCATATAATGCATTGAAAGAACTCCATCTATCCTGTCCTATTTCATCCAGCTCATTGACTGTCAATTGACTATTCTGAGAAACGGTCTTATTGATTTTCCAAAAGACCAGTAGATCCTCTTCAGAAATATTTTAATGACATGTCAAGGTGCACTGGGGAGGATCAAGAATGCTTCCTTCCACTTCACAACCTACACTTCAGCTATGCCTGTGATTTAACCACAAATTAAAAAGGGAAACTGATAGATTTCAAGACAATTTGACAGAAGATCCCATAGAGTACAAATAATAGTATTGGTATAGGCAAAACAGTGCCCTCAGAAGTAATAGAACTATGAAAATCCTGCCAGCAGAATCAACAGAAAATTTGTAATGGGCTCATTTAGAAGACGACTACACAATGATGTCATTCTTTGTCAGATTATTTCTGCCTTGATGTCTGAGTCTCTGTGTCTATATTCCTGGCATTCCTCAGTTTTTAAAAAATTATTTTTATTGCTTTTTACTTAATAACAAAAAGTAGAAATAAAGAAAAACAAAAAAAGTAATAGTGATGCGATACATACATTGTCAAAGAAAAGAAAAAAGAACACATAAAAGTGCTTTAACAAAAAAGTGAAAGAAATATAACTAAGATAAAAACCCGAATACATCATTAGAACAATAAACAGTTACAATTATGTATATATATATTTCTAATGCAAATATGATTCAAATACATATATATTTATATTTATATATACATTTTAATCTACTATTTTCTGTATAAATGAGACCCATATTTGCTTTTACTTAACCACACAAAATCTGTGTTCACAAACAATCTGATTATAAGTGGCAAGTACAGTCAGTCTTCAATCCAGTCAATAAATGGAGCTGTACATTTATCTTCTCAAGGTTGCAATATCAGCCATTTAGCCAGAGAATCCATTTACATTGTTGGTTGTCAGATTCCATGTACAGTTCTAGGTATATAATTCAAAAGAATATTATCCTCTGAAAATGCTAGCAATCCTATTTGTATAATACACTATTTTCTCCTAAATCTTGGTAAGTTTGTATTATAGAAATATTTGTTTTAAAGAGTTAATTTATTATTTGTGTATGTATAGATTCATGTTTAGGTGGTGCTGTTGTAAGTGTGTAGTCATGAGATAGCAGAAAAGCCAGTTGAAGGAAGCCAAGGCTGAATCATGCAGCTGTGCAAGTGGTGCAATGTCCAGCTATTGAGGAACCTGAGGATTATTTCTTTTATAAAGAATGCTACTTCAGATGTTTTAGCCTACTGTTAAATAATCAGATTTTGTAGGTACAATAGTTGCATTTTCACTACTCACAAAAAGCCACAACCTTATTACAAGTCTTGATGTTTTTAAATCTCAATTCTTAATCTTTTCAGAGAGTTCTTGAGATACTGTTGAATTGAGATGGGCCATGCTAAGGGGAGAGGGAAAATATTCTAGTTTTTTTTCCTGTAGTTATTCTTCTTTTAACCAACTGGCATGAAGCTTTAACACTTTTGATGGCCATGCAATTATTAAAGACTCACTGAGCATTCACTGAAGTGGAAATTTTCAAAGAATGCTATTAGCTTAATAAACTACAGTATAGGAGTGAGGCTGGGGTACAATGACATGTAAATGATAAACTCCAGGAAAGAATTGCTGATCTCTAGCAAAGCTGGCCTGATAATTGCATGAAGGAGAAAGATGGTCCTTTTTTATTTTTAGTTCAGCAAAGTGTTTTTCATGTCACTGCACTTCTGTAATGAGGAATAAGTGAAGAATAAGCTAACTGAATTTAAGACTTAGAAACAGTTTGATAGCATCTTTTCAGACTAATACATTTTATTTAAAGGCATAAGCACTTGTGAGCTGCATTGTACTTTCTGAGATGCACGGAGTTCCATGATGAAATGAATTTAGCTCATTAAAACGTATCTCTTTTAATAAAATGTATAAGTTTGAAAAGATACTAGACTGATTCTGATTTTTCACTACCATTGATTACCATGGCTTGCCTCCTATAATATATTTAAGAACAAACCTAATAAAAGGATGTGAAAGTTTTACCAATTTGACCTGATATTACTTTATCTTTGCTTCAATTTCTCCATTAAATTACCTACATATTTAATTAAGATATTTGTACCTCGGTCTGTATGCCTTCAAGTCAGTGTTGATTCTTGGCAATTACCTGGATAAGTCCCTGCAGTTTTCTTAGCAAGGTTTGAAAAATGACTTTCCAATGCCTTCTTCCTAGCTCAGACAGAATGATTGGTCCAAGGTCATCCAGCTGGCTTTCTGCCTAAGCCAGGACTAGAGAACTCATGTTCTCTTCATTTTTAAATTGGTGTTTTAACTGTTGTGCCAAAGTGGTTCTTGTTAAGTTCTTTACCTTATCTATATACTATATGTATGTCCCACCTTCTCATTCTGGAATTTAAGGCAGCATAACTCTGTGAAATAGTTTAGGCTTAGACAGATTGGCTCAAAGTATCCCAATGGTCAAGAATGGAATAGCATCTGATCTCCTTCTAAGTCCAACACTTTAACCCCTATACCACACTAAACAGCCTTTTTGTACTCTTTTTACTTTCATGCATTATTTCTTTTGGCAGATTTGGAATATGGAAACAAGACTATCTCACCCATGTTGGTGGAGAAGTTTGAAGATTTTAAAAATATGTGACAGTGTTCTTTAAACTGAAGGTTTTCTTTGGTTTCCTTTTGAAAATCAGCAGGAAACTGCTGCTAAATTTCATAGGTACAGTCCCAGAAGACCTTGGAAATGGCTAAAAAACCCACAATTGAATGTCATACAGAGCCAGCAGTTGTGTACCAAATGCTATCTCTTCTGCATGCTGGCAGGAAAGAAGTTTCAGAAATAATTCTGAATATGGAAAAAATGGAGATGTATGGTGTACTTGCAATATTGGCTTTCCCTTGTTTACACAGAAAGCATAATGAAGGAAGATTTATTGCTCTAAACAAGCAGGAAATATACATATTACATTTTCCAGGTGTATTGACCTTGCAACTTCCTGAATTTGCAAATTTTAACCGGCAGATCTAGCACATTATCAGGTTGGAGGAAAGGATTACACAGTTCTAGTGACCAATATGGAGTTAAATGACTTTATGTCAATGTTTCTTGTTAGTTTTTTCTCATCTGAGTCTTCTAGATTTTGAGTTTCTCAAACTGAATTTCCCTTTTTATGTTACATGACCCTGCATGATATTTGAAATAGTCATATACCACATAGCTTAAAAGTGCTGTCAGGTTAATACAAAATTTAATCCAGTTAAAATTCCAATCTCACACAATATATATTTTATTCCTCCCCCAACACTGTAACACTAACTATAATACTTCAGAAATGGATACTGCTGTGGATTGGAGTGGTTTTGATACAGTCTCAAAAATAACCTCTCAATATTTACTATTTCTTTATGTGCAGATCCTGATGGATATGATGGATGACAGCCTTCCTAACATAAAGATCACAGTCAAATGCTGATTACAAGCACCATGCTGCCAGTGAACATCCCCAGGGACTGCTTTTCATGACTCAATACAATAATGTTGGCAAACTGATAGAAAACTGAAGGTGGCTTTATACTGCTTAGGTGAATCTGCAAGGAATTATATCAAAGCAGAAAACTATAAAGTGATTTGTTTTTGTACAACTGAATACTGATTTTTTTTTAAAAAAAGAAGCATAATATGGAATAGATCCAGGGATTGCCAAAAGAAGAAATGGTGCTTCTGCTTTGGAAGCTGCTACATGTGAGCTCCGGGAAAGCCTCATAGATGACAGATGACAACCTTATGTGTGACCTTGTCCAGTATCCTGATAGAGCAGGTATAGTATCTTGGAAACCTCTGCAAGAGCTTGTGTTAAGAAATGGTTCAAAGGCTGAGAGAAGCATATTGACAGATTTCTGTTCTTTTAAGCAAAATGATTGTTCTAAATGGATAAAAGCATTTCCATTTGCAGAAGAGGCTTTGTTCTTGGAGAAGGGGGGGGGGCTGCATTCAACCCGATATTGCTTTTAGTGTGTTGAATTTGAGAACTGCAAAAATGCATTTACTTATGAACCTATCTAGTGGAACTGTGTGAGTTAGGTATGATAAATGTGCCAAATCCTGCAGTCACCAAGGGAGTTATTTCCCAATCTGTCCCTGACATCAGAAACAATATTAAAAGTTTTTCTCTGTTGGAGTTCCTCATTATGTTGAACATATTTCTCCAGATAGTCAAATTTAATAGGCATATTAGACACATTTCAGTGCCAAGCTACAACTTCTGTTATTATTTGTCACAACATTTCATGACTTTGATTTACTGTCACTATCTCTTCTACAAAGTTTTATTTTCTGATTTTGGTTTTAAGTTTTGCTTTTAGGGGTAACTGTGAACATTTTGGGTACAAATTAGGAAGATGAACCAGAGGGGAAAAAAGTGGTTGAGATTTAAGGTTATTGCACTTGCATAATTTCTTCAGAGGGCAGGGAATTTCTGTGCCTGACTGAATCAATAAGTAGGGTAACTTTGTTGATATTCATTTCTTTTCCTATAGTCCAGATTGAGTTTCTAGTAAGTTATAATAAGAAATAATTGAGTTGTGATATTTTAAAAAAATTATACTTACTCTTATTCTCATGTCTGCATCCATACATTTGTGCCAAATGTTGGCTAATATATTTCCTTGAAGTAAATAGGCTGTGCATGCTTTGAAATTTTTAGCAAAAAGGGCATCAGATCCTACACGATCAGATGGACCTTACGTCTCTCAGAGTTAGGAAAGCAACCCCACCTTTCCTTTTGGCTTCTGCATGAATGTGAAGAAGAAATGCTATTTTAAGGAATCAATCCCTTAAAGATAATGTGACTTTAAAGCAGCCTCAATTGTTGGACTGTTTAATGAATAGCTGAGAGGTGGTTATGCTTTTATGTGCTTGGAAACATTTCCTCAAAATCATTTTTAAAGTGTGCTCAGTCAAGTAAACATAGCCTTAGGCCTAATGTGAAAGCTCTCCACAATCTTCAACTCAGATTTCTAATAAGAGAAATATGCATGAGGATAAAAAGCCTGCTGTGTGAGTCTTAACAGAAAACAAGAAAAGAGAAAGAAAATGGGGCTTTTGCCTCAGTTCTTGTTCTCTTGCATTCTGCCCTTCATTGAATTTCAACTTCATTGAATTTCAACTTCTACTATCTTCAGTTTGCATACACAGCATGAATGGCATGAGCTGAAGACAGACAATGTGCAAAGATGAGGAAATATCTTACTTTAAAATTAACTAAGAATGCTTTACTGAAAACGGCTGATTTGCCCTTTTGCAAACTAGTGTGCAGATTATACAGTATGTACAGGACCTACTTACTAGTCTATTTTCATGAAAGTGTGTTAAATATCAATATATTGCTTTCAGTGATATCTACCCATCCTGTTAAGATCTGGCAGGAGAGACATGCTCCAGATCCCACCTCTAAGGAGTCTTGGCTAGTAGCACCCAGGAACAGAGCCTCATCTGTCATGGTGTCTACTCTCTGAAACATTTTTCCTCTGGAGGTTAGATTGGCCCAATGTCCATGCTTCTTGGCCTTCCCTAAGACTTGGCTCTGTGCTTGAACCTGGGAGCCCAGGTTCATAATGGAGCCTAGCTCTTGTGATATTGAAGGTGATTGATGTTTTGAAATATTTTCCCTACTGTATGTATACTTTTTATCCTTTTTAATATTGTTAGCAGCCCAGAGTCATGTACATGAGATGAGCAGCCATATAAATCTACTAAATGAATGAATGAATGAATAACACAATATCTTCATCAAGTAATTATTTATACCAGCTTGAAAATGCTTGATTGAAGGTGAACATTCAGGAAAACCAAACCAAACCTCTTGATCAAATGTTGCTATTCCCCTTTTAACTAAAAAAAGAAGAGCTTTCTACTATTTAGCATGGCAGATCTTGAAAATTAGGAGAAATTTCTGCATTAACACATTGTACGTGTTCATTTAATTCTATTAGTCAAGACACACTGAAGAAATTTAGTTGAGGATTTACAGAAATAGCAACACAGTAAGAAAGATTTTATTGTTTCAGTATAGGATAGGCAGGAACAGTAGTTTTTCACTTTTGATTCCAAATTTCTACACATCTTAGTCATATATTTTCAGTGGTTTTAACTGTTTTTCCCTTTCTCCCATTGATTTCATTTAACTAAAACGTTAAGTAAATAATGGTCTGGACTTACAACATGGGGGAAAAGAAATTCTGGGAAAACAATAAATGGAGGAGGAGGAGGAGGAGGAGGAGGAGGAGGAAAGTAAATCTTTCCTCCTCCTCCTCCTCCTCCTCCTCCTCCTCCTCCTCCTCCTCCTCCTCCTATTTTTTTCCATGGTACACTTCCCTCCCAGAAATTTGCAGCAGGATATGATTGTTGGGCAGGGATGGAAATTAGAGCTACTCCTTCATTTAATTTTGTCTTAAATTGCAAAGTGATTTACCATTGCATTCTTCTGCCATGCCTTCCATGTCCATGTTGGGCACATTGTCCCCATTCACCAAACTGTATCCTTCCTGGTGCAGAAAAGAGGATAGATCAGTTGCTACCTTATTTTCCATCCCTAGTCTGTTGTTATTAAATGCATAAAATGGTTAAAGTTGGAATAACCACTAAAGGCCACTTACCCACATTACTGTATCCAATGGTTCTGAAAAGTCCTGTGAAGCTGTCCATAGTTACACAAGACTTTTGGCTCAGAATTGGCATAAATTTTGTGAAGTTTCATACTTCTGGCCTTGAGTAACAATATCGGAAGCACATTCGTCTCCATTTTTCCCAGAATTAGGTTGAAGGATGCAGGCCTTGGTAGAAGAGGTAAGAATTTCTCCAGGCAGGAGCAGAAGTATCAGGAGATTCAACCTGACTGTGGCAACCTAGAATAAATCTATTTTATGGATGAAACTTTAAATTACTGCCATGAGACTTTAAATTACTGCCTCCCTGCCCATTTTGAAAAAGGATACTCCTCCCTATAAAGGGAGGAGTATCCTCCCTCATTATGTTTTACTTTGATAATAACTGAAGCAAGGGCCATCAAGCAAATTAATAGAGTTGCTGTATCTCCTAATTATTCTTACAGATGATATAAAATAGATAAGAATTGTGACAGAACCTGATAGGGATAAGCAGTAGGTAAAGCTAGACTCCTCCCTCCCTCCCTCCCTCCCTTCCTTCTTGTTGCAGAGTGCTATGATTAGTTAATTGTTTATCACAGTATGTCACTTTCATACCTTATAATTCCAATTAGTTAAGGATCATGTTACTTGTTTGCCTTCTTTCTATTCTCAGCTTTTCACAAAGGGGAAATGATAGAGATTGAGGTAACTGATAAAAAAAAGTTCTAGACAGAAAACAAATATGCAAAAATAAGTCCTAGATTTATTTCTTCCCTAGAATAGCCCTAACCAACTGGAGCCACCAAAACATGAAGAGTTATAACGTTTAGTTGCTGTAATGCTGTAATATGAATGGGTAGCATAGGATCTATTAGTACAAAATTTACCACTTTGGAGAATTTGAATGTTCAACACATTCAGAGGGCAACACCTAAAGATGCACAAAGTAGATAATAACAAAAGTTATTCACAATATTCTCTAATGCAACCTATGCCTTTCAGATAAGTATGGATTTCATTCATTGATATTAAGATATTCAGCTAGCCTTTGTAGATGCTTAGGATATGAACACTTCTTCTGCTATTCCCTTGCAAAGTTATACACCAAGCAATAATGTTTCTAAAATTGAAAATTATTTCTCATAAACTAAAACTAGTAGGCATCCAATTACATAAACCATAACTGGTAAATACATTAGTTTTAACACAGAGAAAACAAAGAAAAAAATTAAAAGAAAAAAGACAATGAAAAAAACATTATTCATGTATAAACAGCTTAATTTTAAACACAGCATTAAAACCTTGACCACATAGAGCAATATTGATCAATCTTTCCATTACATTGATGAAAAACCACTTTGTAAGCAGAGAACAAACACATATAATCAATCTAAGATTGTAAATCTGGGTAGCCCTATCTTTCCATCAAAGAAGCAATTTCTTTTGCCAGCTCCATGTTTAAAAAATCTATTATTCTTCACGTAACAATTGATTTGAAAATTTTGCTATATTATTCAAAATGGCATTCACATCATTAAACCACGTTAGTCTTCCCCAAACCTTATTAATATATATTAAACTAATGATTGTGGAGCAATAATATATTCCTAAATCCTTCTTCAATCCCTTTACACTTTTAAGGATTATAAAACTGACAACCATTTTAATTCTCTGAAATGTTCAACAAATATAGAAAAATTAATTAATCTTATTGTGTAATCAAAAGAAAGATAGTATTCTGCAATCCACTTTTTGTTAATATGAGGTATTCCAACTCTTTACATTAATGGTCTTCCAAATAATTAATATTCACCCTAATGTTACTTTTTAATTGATTGTAAAAAAGTCAGTAGATTTGGAACAATATCAAGCAAATATTAATTAAAGATTTTAGACACTGCTAATTTAGATATTCAGACATTTGGATTTTTTAAATAATCGGACAGTTTAAATTTCATGTTTTTTACATATTTAAAAAGTTTTCTTCATCAATAACTATTGCGACTAAATGAATTACTGTGATACTGCACAATTTTACATTATTGTAAATAATTAACTTATACTCAATCAGATTCTGGAGCTTTTATCTAAAAGCAATAGAAAGAATGACATGTAAATGATAAAATATAATTAATTTAGCAGTTGTGCAATTTACCTTACAGTAAATTGTACCTTGCTTTCATATTTGTGATTTTGCAAAAAATAAAACTACATATGTATATTAAAAGCTGGTGATTTCTAATTTGAATTGCTTGTTTCATTTTCTCTTATAATCTAAAGACTAATGATCATAAGTATGAACCAGCAGTCACTAGAAGTGGCATTTCTTTCTTTTTCTTTCATCTGTATTGTTTCTAGGACTTTTCCTTTTTCCTTTTTCTATTTCCTCTTTATGTACTTTTTCTTGTTGATCTTTTAACTATGAAAAAACTTCCAATAAAATTATATCTATATTCATATCTATATGAGAATCAGCAATGCTCAGGTCAGACAGAACTTTTGTGCAAATTTTGGGCAGGTATCGCATATTTTCAAGGCTGAGAAAAATTAGGTGAAAGACAAAGCTTAAAAGACTTATGACTTCAGTTTTGTGTTTTAGCAGATCTAATATGCATGACTTGCAATCTTGTCTACATTTAAAGATTTCATTAATCCACTTTTCTCCTGTTAACTAGTTATTGAATGTAGAACTTAGTTTCTTGAGAACCAAGATTTATTGTTGTGAAGCCTGATTACCACATACTTTCCCCACACTATGTGTAGTGAGTATATTAAATTTCCTTATTTATCTTTTTAAAACCAACATTGTAGGTCAGCCTACTGAACATTCTGGTTGGCCTTTTCTTCATTGTTTTCAGTTTCCTGATAGAGACAGTTAAGATATTGATAAATTAAGGAAAAACCTTTTATATGGAATGCAACAGAGGGACAAATACTGGAGAAAAGAAAAAAAATTATATACATCTTTCTTGCTAGTTAATTTTATACTGACCATAGACCGCTGACCGGACAAATATGGAAGTTTTAATTCTTATGCATCTAAATTAGGAAAATGGCTAAAGCAACATGTAATGGTCCTGATATTCATAATGTAACAGATATTGCCTAATTCCCAGAGGGCCTAAGGACTTTCTTTTGGCACAAGAAAGGTTGAGTCATCGGGAATTATTTATATTCATAGCAAGCTGAAATGCAAATACACCTGTTCTCAGCTACTTACAGAAATCTGATTTGTATGAAGAATTATCAACAGTTTGGACTGAGTAGTCTTCTTCTGTCTTCTGACTGCTAATTCTAAGTATTAAGGTGAAGTACATGCCTTTTCAGAATTCCTAATATCTATCTAAATACTTTTTTAAAATCTGGGAAGGTATGTCACTATGCAATGAATTGCAAACATATATTGTAATAACATAATGTGAAATTGAGACATATAGAAGCAGTAATAAAAGTGTGTCGTTTCCCCCCTCATTATGTTTATGTAGTGTATATCAGAGGTGGAGACTCTTTTGAGAGCTGTATGCAACAATATTTCATTTTAATGTATCCTGGTTCGTGTACATTCAAAGTGACAATAAAGTTATTCTAAATTCTAAGTCTGTCTTCCCCCAAAAACGCAGTTTAGATAAATATTAGCATACTTTCCAATTCCCATATACATATACACTTCAGTGAGTGAAATTAGATCCCCACCCGAATGTCTGTGATTTGAAATAAGACTCTCCTAATAACTGGGTTTTCAGTTTGGTAACTAAGTATTAGAAGGTATTTATGCAGAAATCTGGAGCCTCAACTTCCTTTAGTATGCAATTGCAAAAATCAACCTTTGGGCTCTCAGATGTCTCAGATAGGTGTCATTTTATATCCACCTACCTTTTGGATACAGATGTATCTGCTTTGCCACCAAACACTATTATTCCCTCCTACTTTTGCACAAGGTATCAAAAGTATTTTTTGGAGAACGAGCACGTGGGCGGGCCACAGAATCTCAGTTCCTGATTTAATTCAACCGACTCTAAGGGGAAACAAATGGGTTAGCAGGGAAATATTTTCGGGACGTGCGCAGGACCACTCCTGTTCCTCATCCCTACCGTACTACCGAAAACATACACCGCTAGGCACTCGGTTCACCTGCCGGTTCCATTTCCGCGTGTCAAATTACTTGCCCCGCCGACTCTCTTCTCCGACTCCTCCCGGAGCAGCAGCAGGAGTCCGGCGCCCGCATTCACCGGGTCGGCTGCCCATATTTGCCTTTCATCTGGCCAAATAGGTGCGCCTGCGCCCGCCCTTTTTTCCTCAGCGTCCACCTCTGGAGCGGGAGGCGAGGCGGAGCTTTCGCCGGCGGTTTTCGCTCCAAAAAGATTCGGTGTCTCCGCCCCACGCCTGGTGAGGGATGTACGGCCAGGTACCTGTGGACCAGGTACCGTGAAAAGAAAAAAAAAGGGGGGGGGAGGAGGGGTTGTGCCGCTCTCCGGCCGGCCTCCCGCTCCAGAGGTGGCACATCTGGTTGTCCACGTGACCCGTCCGGTCCCTTAATTGCCGAGCCTGAGGAGGCAGCTATCGCCATAACAACCAGATTGGAAAGGGGCGCCACAGCTCGCCCCCCCATCCCCGATAAGGAAGAAATGCCGGGGGAGGAGGAGGAGGAAGGTGGCGGGTGGAGGGGTGGGGGGCTGATCGAAGGATTAGGAGACGCCAAGTTTCAGCTGCAGCTGATGGCTGAGCGAAGGCGGGGCCAGATGACATCCCTCCTCTTGCTTTGCCTGGGTAAGGTAAAGTAGACGGAGGGAGCCAGCGGGAAGAGAGAGGGGGCGAGAAGGGACGCCGAAAGAGAAGCGGGACTCGGAGCGAGGATTTGATGGGATTCGAATCCACCTGAATTCCACGAGGGATACAGAGCAGAGCGCCGCAGAAGGCTTCCAGGCTATTAGCCCAGCGGGGAGACAGCTTCTTGCCGTTGCATGACATGCATGACAGCCAAGGAGATGTGGACTTAGCACCATTTATGAGGAAGGAAAGACAAAGGGGATCTTAAGCCGAAGGGATATCGAGAGAGAGAGGAGGAGGAAGGTCCGAAGACGGGAGGGGAGAGACCAGTCCTTTGCTCCCCTCCATGACCCCCTTCCTCTCACCCAGAGCAGCACAACAAACCTAGAGCCTTCTAGTCCTTGTCATCCCCTTAGCTGCCATGGGGAACAGTTTCTCCAGTATCCCAGCAATGCCTAGGGGCAACCCCAACCGCTTCCACAGGGTCCATCATCAACATCTCAAAGGTAAGAACTTCATCTGGTCTTGAATTTTGCCTGTAGCATGAAATGCTGACTGAAGCCCTTGAAAGTTTGGATATTATAGGAGTCTTCAATCAAAGCTCATACCCGATTAAATGTCAGCCTCTAAACCCACCCACCCTCCTCTCCATTCTGTAATACATCCCAGAATGGTTAAAGTCACCTGAAATGCTTCCCCAATAAGAATCTTTTTTGTTTGCTTTCTCTCTCTTTTTTTCTTTTTTTACTCTTGTGATGGGGAATTTTGTTGCAGAAATAGAAAAATCTCTTTGATTCCTTTGCTTGGGTTTGCAATCAAGTATCTGGATACTTGGAAATCAATGTTTTTCTTTGGAAATAAGTCTCGTTGGATTTTACTCCTGAGTTATTGCAGGGAAATGGGTTTATACCTCTTCTGAGTCTTTCTTCAACTATGAGTTGGGTAAATAACACATTAGGAGGGCATCAAAAAGGAAGGAGGAATAACATATCTTAAGGAACTAGGCAATATACTTCTGAATGAGTGTGCTGCAGCTGCTGTTGTCTTGGTAACCCCAGAAATGTCATCTTTTTGAATGGGAGGATCCATTTTAGGAATAACAGTTTTTATGTGCATCAATGATATCCTGATGGTTGTAATTCAGATTTGATTAAATATTACAATCCTTTCTAGTTTAAAAATCTTCAGCAGTCACTATTGACATAATTCCCAATAGATTTGTTGGCAAATCTAAATACCCAGCATATGAATCACCTGAGCTTCTTTTGGTATACTGGACTCCTAAACATTGCACAAAAATATCCTGCTGGGTCACAAAACATGTAGCCAGTGTATACTTATTCCATAAATGGTTTGGGACTAAACAGATGTCAATTATACAAAATTAAATGATTTCTCAACCACGGGAACTGTTTTATTTTAGAAAGTATTTCCATCTATTTATCTATTTACTTATTTTGTTGAACAATCTAGAATAGCAGGTATATATTTCATGCATATTACATTCACCAATTCAGTTTTAAAATAAGACAACCAGGGTTGGCTGTTAAAAAGATGATTAAAGAAAAATGAACCTTCTGTATCCCATGTTTTCCAATCTTTCATACTTGCACTTTGGTTGCTTCATTTGTTTACAACATAAGAAGAGGTGATTAGGTGTAGGGCTATGTACAGATTGACAATGAAAAATGTTTGAAATCAAATTATCTATTGTTATTTTAATGAAGCTCCTATGTAGTTTCAAGAATATTAGTAGCTTTTGTCTAGTTCTGCAAATGATGGTCAAGAAGACAATTCCAACCTGGATTGAGTTAGACAGAAATCAGGGCAAGCAATTGCTCAGTTTAAAATTAGATGTGTAAAAAAGGAGGCAGGCAGATGAATCTTTCCCAGAACCATCATTCTGTATCAGTGCTGCACTAGTTAGGATTTTGTTGTAAACTGCCAAGAAAGGTTTATCATTAGAACAAGCTTCTCAACTGGAAATTATTCTGGGAGAAACTTAAATTATAGAAGCCATAGGCTGACTCCACATATCATCGTAATTATTATTAGCTTATACTTATGGAACACAAATGCAGCTTGGAATAACCTGATTTGAATTGCTTTCATATGACATGCTTTTGGGTACATTTCATATCTCTTCCTAATCCCCAGTTAAACTGGGTTTGGTTGCTGGGTTGTCACTACTTCTGGCAAATAAACAAAATGGTCCTTGTAGAGTTTAAATGCTAAAGGACTGAAATCACTTAAACGAAGTGTTAACTAAGCTTTCTCTCGCCTTGTATTTTAAAAACAACCCTGCCAAGTAACTGCCAGGGACAATATGTGCTTTTTCCATTTCTCCCCCCAAAAAGAAGATTGCCTTAGGTCCTTCGTTTACATGAAGAATAAACAAGTTTGATTGCATTTGACAGATTTCTGTAAAATGCTTCGGAGGCATAGCAGCATAAAATTATGAATGTGACACAATTTTGTTACACTTGTGGAAATGTATTTTAACTGAAGATGTATTTTATTTCAGTCTATTTTCCTAACAATATTTCGGATTGGGAGGGACGCAGAAATCCTCATAACTTTAGTGATGTCTGCTTGTTTTTAAAATAAGGACTTCTTGCTTATCTTTGTGAACAATCTTCTCTAAACAAGATAGTGGTACTAATACTGAAATTCAGAGTCCATAAAAATTATATATAGTGGAGTTGTAGGCTATCTCTCTCTTAGAGTCGATCTCACACCAATCTGTTGTCTATGAAAAGTGTTGGGACATTTTGGAGCATATATTCCTAATGGACCTAACCCATCTGGAAGAAATCAGATTGGGAAAGGTTGTTACAGTTCTTGCAACTGTACAAATAGACACAATATCATTTTTCCAGCTACATCTTACTTTTTCAGTTATCAAAAATGTTTTAAAGAAGGCTACCTATATCCGCATTTATAAGCTAGGGTAAATTTGGTGAACTTCATCCATTTTTCCTTCTCAAAATTTTTTTAAAGTATAAAATACACCAAAAGAAAGAAAAAAAGGCAACTGCCCCCGCTCCCCCATTAAAAAAAAAAAAGAAATGGGTAAGAAAGGCAGGAGTGGGGAATGAAAACAGAAAGGAACAAAAGCTATACAAAGAAAGTAACTTTCAACTTCCTTCGGTATTGATAATAACCATAATATCAATGACATTTTGAATTAGAATGAATGATAACCAACAGTACTTCTATTCATCATAAACAAATTAATCATCAAAACCCAGAACTTCATCAATTTCTGATAAGCAGATTCAGAATAAATTTGATAGCATCTTTTTAGACTTTTAGTTTTACCCTTTAGATTTTTGTTTGCCATAGAATAACATGGCTATTCTCCTAAAAAGGACAAGATTATGAAAGATATTTGGTGACTAAGTTTGAATCAATCTCTCAGTTTCAATTTCTGTCCATTTCTTACTTTTCTGATTCTATAGTACATTCATTTCAGCCTATTTGTATTAATTAATGAATTAATCATATAAAAAAGGTGTATGAAAATTCCATTTTTGAGTATATTTCTCCTAATATCAATATTGTTATACGCATTTCTTTGTGTTTGGCATGATATTTTTCCTTATAGAATAGAATATATTTTGTATATTTTTCTCTATTTTACCCATTACTGGATATTCTTTTTGAATATACATTTTTTTAAAGTCAACTGCCTCTTGGCAATTGCCTGAACAAGTTCCGGCACTTTTCTTGGTAAGACTTCAGAAGTAGTTTGTCATCATCTGCTTCCTAGGGTTGAGAGACAATGACTGGCCAAGGTCATCTACCTGGTTTTGTGCCAAGGCAGGACTAGAACTCACCATCTCCTGGTTTCTAATCTAGTGCCTTAACTACTACACCAAAGTAGCTCTCATATGCCTTTTAACACTATTTTAAATTGAATTGCTAACTCTGGTTTAAAATGTTGAAAAGTATTAATTTCAGTATATAAGCGTTCATATATACTTTCAGGAGAGATTAGCTAAATGCATATATAAAAATTGATACAAACTGATTTCTTCTTTACCCATCCCATCACTACTGATGAAAATATGATGTTTGAAATTGCTGTGGTTCAAATAGATTGACAGAACTTTTATGCTTTTGAATCTTACTCACTGTAATTGTAACTTAGAAGAAACATTGTATGTTTCTTGTAAGTTACAAATCTTCTGAAAAGTACCCTAGCCAAGTCAAGTATAAACATGACCTTGATAGGGGACTTCAGAGAGTTCATGGGGGCTACGAAAGAAGCCATGTAAAAGCAATAGGACTGAGTATGGGTTTTTTAAAATTCAGTTTCTTGAACAATAAAGAAACATACGAAGTGTCTTTATTTTTTTCCATTGCCTTTACCTTATTCCAATCCGCTTGAATAGGGTTTACCTTATTCCAATCCTCTTGAATAGGGTAGCATTTTATTGTGATTCATCACATATTTACATAAAAATAAGATGACCATTTCAGTATGAATTAAGTAATAATGGTATACAACCAAGTCATTTTACTACTTGGCAGGTAGATACAAAAGAACAAAATATGCAGAACTGAAAAAGATCACCAAGATAGCTTGGCTTTCTATAGGGATTCAGTTGGAGATTCCCGAAACCTTCTTCTCCAATCCAAAAATTAATGTAAAACTCTATATAGTATACAGTATACCACCTAATGTTCTTAATATGTAGTTTTTAGGGGACTAAGGACAGAAATAGACCTATAAATAAAAATCAAAGTTGCTTTTCAATTTAATTAAATTTCATTTATGAAATTCAGATATGAATCTCATTCATATCTTTGTTTCTCTGTGTCATATGTGTGTATATACATAATTTCATATTTATTTTTCATATTTATGTAGTGTATGTAGGGACATGGTGGCTCAGTGGCTAAGATCAGAAGGTCGGCAGTTGTCGATCAGAAAGTCGGCAGTTCGAATTCCTAGTGCTGTGTAACGGGGTGAGCTCCCGTTACTTGTCCCAGCTTCTGCCAGCCTAGCAGTTGGAAAGCACGTAAAAAATGCAAGTAGAAAAAGAGGGACCACTTTGGTGGGAAGGTAACAGCACCTTCAGCATTGAGTCATGCCAGCCACATGACCATGGAGATGTCTTTGGACAGTTCTTTGGCTTTGAAATGGAGATGAGCACCGCCCCACAAAGAGCCAGAAACAACTAGTACACATGTGCGGAGAGCCATTACCTTTTTCTATGTAGTATATATTGGAGGTGGTGACCCTTTGAGAGTTGTATGCAATGAAATTTCAGTTTAATGTATGCTGATTAGTGTACATTCAAATTGAAAATAGTTATTATTCTATTCTGTTCTGTTCTATTCTCTTTATTTTAGAAAGAAATAGCTTGTGAAAATAAATTTGAGGAAGATTAATTATTTTTGTAAAATTAGCTAAGTTTGAAATCCACAGAGGTGTTTTCTGGCACAACCTGGGTTTGTTTGTATTTCATTTTCCCAATACGGCATATCTATTAAAATTATATATAATCATATATATATATAAACATGTATATAATAAACAACATACAATGTATAACAAATAAACATACAATTAAAATATCCATGTTAAAAATTAAGAAACCAATACTTGTAAAAAAATAATAACTAATAATAAAATGAGATAGCCAGGGCATAAAATTAAAACAAATTAATTTGAAATAAAGATAATAAATTTGAAAATTAATTAATTTGAAAAATCAATATGATGACTTCAGCTAATCTCCAGATGATCCACTGAAAAGTTGGGTCTTAAGTAGCATCTAGATCATCTAAAGGGATAGGAGAAATATTGATTATAAGGGGACATCTATCTAAAAGGCCAGAGCAGACACTTAGAAATGATTCTTCTAGGCTTTCATGAATGAAGAGAGTATAAAAACATCTCCTAGATAAAATGTCCTGGATGGACCCATGCTTTTGAATGGAATGTTAATTTGTAAGAATTGTAAAATTAACCAAAACATTTTAGATGTTAGAATTGTCTTTTAGATATTTTTAATTAACCTCTCTCCATTTTTTGAAGCTGAGGTACTTTCATTTCCAAAAAAATCCTCTAAGGCTAAGAACATAAGCACTTTATTAGGCAACATGCAAAGTAGTTTTTCTTATCTCAGCATTTTGAAGCAAAACAATAATGAATGATTCACTTTCTTTTGTGCACATGCAGTGGCATGAATATACTTTTGGACCTCCTTTTCAGTCTGTTCACAACTTGCTAATTAAATCTCTTTTGAGGGTTTGTGCTGTAGCTTGAAGAATATCATTAAATATTCATATAACTTTTCTAATAGCAAAGCAAAGTGTTTATTGTGTGAAACAATTGGGTGAGAATAAATAAAAAAAGAGAACAGAAGATACCAAACCCAAGTCCACTCCCTGATATCTCAGGGATGTACACTTTATTCAGGGCACATACTTTACTGGACAATTTCTCAAAGAATAAATTGCAAAGCAGACAATCTTGTATATGTTAATGGACAATTCAAGAAAATGACTGAAAGAAAACAAGTCTCTCATAATTTAGAATATTTGTCACATTAAAAGTGAATTTTGGCCTGTGGGAAAAAGTGCATGTTACATATAAAATTATATAATGCATATAATAAATGTGAAGGGTTGATAATAAATTGCTTGGACTTGGTTTATTTAGCTTTTAATACCATTTGAGCATAGAAGAGAATCTGTCACATATTTCAGTTAGATAGATTGTAATCTATCTTGATCCCATCCTCCGTTTTTAAATTTGACATTGATTTTAAATTGGGTTGTTTTAATTCTCGGCCGAATAATATTTAATAATTTTTAATTGTTTTTAACTTTTGTATACCATGTTTTATTCTGGCTGTTCACTGCCCTGAGTCCGCAAGGAGAAGGGCGGTTTATAAATTGAAATAATAAATAAATAAATAAATAATCCTACATATGTGAGACAGGCTGGAGAACAGGAATTTGACTCATCTCAACATGTACTTTTAGTTGAAAGGGTCTTGGTGCTTCTTTCTTTGGTAATATGAAAGATAAAAACAATATGATAAAGTACACATGATCCTAAATAAAAACAATGCCCAAGCCTTCCTAAAATTCCATGAATGAGACAGATTAATTGAAGAATTAATGTCTCACTTGGAATCACTCTAAAATTGTGGGACATTACTTCAGTGTTTGGGGAGTCACAATAATAACTATTCTTCCACATTATGCAAAGTCAATTATTTACATGAATTTGCCTTTGGAATATATAATTATATTGTGTTATACCAAAAACAGAATTTGGCGTTTGATATTGTATGCATATGATTGATTTGGAACATATACAAATTGCAAAATTATGGTCTCAGTACTGTATTTCCCATGTGCACAGACTCCTGAAATGGTGGTGGAAATAGGCCTTACGTGCATGTATAACAAACTAACATTCTTTTTCATTTCTCACAGTCCAGAAACTTTGCTTTTATTTAAGAATTCTGAATATTGAATAAACATGATTCCAGGATAAAAAGAAGTTCAAAGCTTTATGTTCGATATGACAAATGTATTGTGCGATTGCTCTTCCTTTGTCCTGGTTTTAATCAGGTGCTTTAAAAAAAGATATTTAAAAGTCAGCATTGCATTGTTTCATACCTGGTCTATATAATAGTTGTGCATAACGTACCAACACCACCTAGATTTATCCCATATGGGTTTCCTCCAACTATATGTGGGACAATTGCCAATAATGGGATCCCAGCTGCTCTTTCCATTTGACCTTGTAACAATGTGCTTCAAATGTTGTTTCTTGTCCCATTATTATCCTATTACTGTGAGCACAGCTTTAATTCTGTTCTTTGTTTACGGTGAAACAAAACCATTCTTCTACCAGGTCTCTTGCCAAGAATCAAGCACAAAGGAAGAAGCTAAGGTTCCATCTCATAATGGGATTGAAAATAAAAATTGTAGAATTTTTGTTGCAGTTTTTATACTTTTCCAGAGTGCAATTTAGGTGAATTAGTTTTTAATTTCAAAACACAAAATTTTGGGACAGGATGATCATTTTCTCCCCTCTTCCAAAAATTAGTGCCAATCAGAAGCAGGAGCATAATTTTTCAACATTGAGCTCCATCTATTTCTTCAAGCCCCATCAAGGCAAGCAAGTAACATTCACTTACCTAATGCTGCACTATGCTTCATATGTTTTTGGAATGATTGCAGTAGTATTGCTTTTTAGTGTGACTGCACACCCAGGAAGAGTAACAGGAGCCAGGAAGATGGGAGAAGGATGTTTTTTCCTGTTCACTGAATTCTCAATGGGTGGACAGAGGTAGCCATCCCCAATCGGGGTAGGGAAACTACCCCGATTGCTCAGAGAAGAGGAGGTGTTACTTACCAGAAAGAGTAAGGTTGCCTTGTATTTTATATAATAGTTGAGCTATCCTGTTTTTCCATTATGGATGTTTCCATGGTTAGAGTACAACTACTAATTATAGGCGTATGAATGTGAGAGATATAATTTCCATTCATTTAGCACCCACCTGCCTTCTGCCACCTTGCTAGTTTTCACTCCATTATTTTATTTCAAGGCTGAAGCTTTGTTTTCTATTTATTTAACTGATTTGTACAGGTTTTTTTTAAAAAAATTGATTTATATGCCACCCTTCTCCAAAGACTCAGGGTGGCTTACAAGACATTAAGCAATAGCCTTCATACTTTTGTATATTTTATACAAAGTCAGCTTATTGCCCCCACAAACTGGGTCCTCAATTTACCTACCTTAGAAAGGATGGAAGGCTGAGTCAACCTTGAGCCTGGGGAGATTCGAACTGGTGTAATTGCAGACAACTAGATGTTAATTACGGTGCTTTAGTCTGCAGAGCTAAACCAGTTAACATCTTATTCCCCATAAGGAAAAAAAAAAACCTTACCTTAGGTTAGTCTGACAAAGCACACAGAAATTCACACCCCATCCCATTTTGTGTGTTCCACATCTGGCTGGTATGTTCTGTTTGGGTTCTAAGGGCTTCCGTAAATAAGGCCCTCTGTTTCACAGGCTGTAATTATTGCCCTTTTATTTATTTTATTCCTCAGTTCTTCTTTTTCCCTTCACTTCTTCCTTAAAATCCCAATAGCTGGTACTGGGTGATCAGGGTAAAGGTTACTGAATAAGAGATTGATGGTGTTATTAAAATAACCCAGCATAGGAAAGGCAAGGCAGCATCTGTAAGTCAATATCTGAGTGGCAAAACTGAAAGGTTAGAGAGATATTTTCCCCACAGGAACTGAGATAAGAATCTTAGCAGTTTATTATATATCCCAGGCATTTATAACCTGTTGATGCCTTTCCTAACTCGATGCTTTCCAGCTGTATTATTTGCAGAATTCTCACCCAGATTATCAATTTGGGGATGATGCTATTCCCAATATATTCCATGAGCAAATTTTGAGAAACACTGGACCACAGAAATCTACATTTAGTAGAGATTTTGTGTACTGCTTTGTTTGCATAGTTGTCAAATAGAAGTAGTAGTTCTGATTATAGCTTTATTAAAAATAATAGCCAAAATTGATTCTAGGGTAACTTTTATTTTCACTTCAAAGTATTTGTAGGCATCTGCAAATACTAGCATGCAACATTGTGACCACTACAAAATGGTGGAATTTGCTTTGTGATATCATGTTGCACATTTTGTCATTTTGCTGTCATTGTATTTGGGAAAGGAAATCTGTATGTCTGGGATTGGAATAATATTGGTGATGGCTAGGAAAGTAAAGGATAGGAGAATGAAGAAATTGGGGAGCAGAAGAAACTGTTGTTTCAGGGTTAGGAAATTGTTAGATCTCAGCTGTTAAGCGTTTTCCTTTAAAATACAGAGAGCTCTTTAGTCTTAAGAGCTTTGTGCTTTATTTATTTATTTATTTTATTTATTATATTTCTATACCGCCTTTCTCCTGCAGGACTCAAGGCGGTGTACAGTCAAGAAAAAATAAAAGATACATAAACATCATAAAATTGATAATTAAAATTATAGCAAAGTTTAACCCAAATTAAATAAAACCCAGAATTATATAATATTTTAATCATTCCCAATTAACATGCTTAGCCCCGCCTGATTGAACATCAGGGTCTTGAGGGCACAGCGGAAAGCACGGAGATTAGGGATGTTTCGTATATCAGGGGGCAGTTCATTCCAAAGGGTGGGAGCCCTTACAGAGAAGGCCCTCCCCCTGGGAGTCGCCAGTCGGCACAATTTGACTGACGGTACCCTGAGTAGTCCTTCCCTGTGAGAACAAACTGGTCGGTGGGAGGCTATTGGTGGCAAAAGACAGTCTCGTAAGTACCCAGGCCCTAAGCCATGGAGTGCTTTAAAGGTGATAACTAACACCTTGAATCGCACCCAGAAGACCACTGGGAGCCAGTGCAGCTCGCATAGGAGAGGTGTTACATGGGTGCAACAAGATGCACCCATAATCAGCTGCGTGGCTACATTCTGGACCAGTTGGAGCCTCTGGATGCTTTTCAAGGGGAGCCCCATGTAGAGAGCATTGCAGTAGTCCATACGGGAGGTGACTAGGGCATGAGTGACTGTGCGCAAGGCATCCCGATCCAGAAAAGGACGCAACTGGTGGATCAAGCGAACCTGATAAAAGGCCCCCCTGACAACGGCCGTCAAATGGTCATCTAAAGATAGCCGTGAGTCCAGGAGGACACCCAAATTGCGGGCCCTCTCTGTGGGGAGCAATCCCCAATTGTCAGTGATGACTATACCAGGATGCTGGAAGCCACAGCCACTCAGTCTTGGAGGGGTTGAGTCTGAGTTTGTTTCCCCCCATCCAGATCCGTATGGCCTCCAGGCAACGGGATATCACAGTAAGGGCATCGTTGGGATGGTCTGGGGTGGAGATGTATAGCTGAGTGTCATCAGCATATTGATGAACATTCACCCCGAAACCACGGATAATCTCACCTAGCGGTTTTACATAAGTGTTGAACAGAAGGGGTGAGAGGACCGACCCTTGTGGCACTCCACAAATAAGGTGCCTCGAGGTCGACCTCTGCCCCCCTGCCAACACAAACTGCGAACTGCGAACGGCCAGAGAGAAAGGAGGAGAACCACCGAAGCATGGTGCCCCCTATTCCTAACCTCTCCAGCCGATGCAGTAGGATACCATGGTCGATGGTATCAAAAGCCGCTGCGAGATCTAATAGGACCAGGATAGAAGAGCAACCTCTGTCCTGGGCCCTCCAGAGATCATCAACCAACGCGACCAATGCCGTTTCCGTGCTGTATTGCGACCTGAAGCCCGACTGGAATGGATCCAGATAGACATCTTCATCCAGGTATCGGGGTAGTTGTCACGCCACCACACTCTCAACAACCTTCGCAACGAAGCAAAGATTGGAGACTAGACGATAGTTTGATAATAAAGCCGGATCCAGGGAAGGCCTCTTGAGGAGGGGCTTCACAACCGCCTCTTTCAAGATGGCGGGAAAGAAACCCTCACTCAGAGAAGCATTTATAATCCCCTGGACCAGCCTTGTGTAACCTCCCGGGAGGCCAGTACCAACCAGGAGGGATACGGGTCCAATAAACATGTGGCAGCGTTAAGCTTTTCCAGAATCCTGTCCATGTCTTCAGGAGCTACAGAGTCAAACTCCTCCCAGATAATGCTCTCAAGACCTACCCCCGTCTCCTCCCCTGGATCTACCCAATTGGAGTCCAGGCCATCCCGAATCTGAGCAACTTTAGCATGCAAGAATTGCACAAAATCCTCAGGTCATCCATGTAAGGGATCTTCCCGCGTCCCCACCTGAAGTAGGGAGCGGGTCACCCTAAACAGCGCGACTGGGTGGTTCTCTGCAGATGCAATAAGAGTGGAGAAGTAGTTAGACTTCACCGCTTTTATCGCCACTAGGCAGGTCTTAATATAGGATCTCACCTGTGTTCGGTCAGATTCAGATTCGGCTTGTCCTCCAATTGCTCTCCAGGTGTCTTTTCTGACGCTTCATCTCTCTCAGCTCCTCAGAAAACCAAGGAGCTAGTCAAGATCGGCATCGGGTCAGAGGCCGCGAAGGCACGACACGGTCCAAGGCCCCAGTAGCCGCCCTGTGCCAGGCGACCACTAGGTCCTCAGTTGAGTCATGAGCCAGGGTCTCAGGAAATGGCCCAAGCTCCATCAGGAACCACTCAGGGTCCATCAGGCGCCTGGGATGGAACCATTTGGTCGGTTCCATCTCCCTGCAGTGAGTAGAAGGTTTGAAGGTTGTTCTCAGATATTTTTATGGTAAACGTGATACGTATTTACGATCTGTGTATTTCTGTATGTTATAATGCTTTCTGGCTGGTTAGTGTATTTTATTATTGTAATATTATTTATTTATTTATTTATTTATTAAGCTTATATGCTGCCCTCTCTCCGGAAAGGACTCAGGGCGGTTCACAGCAATAAAAACATATACAATCAATATTAAGTGTTAAAAACCATTAAAACTCCCCTTAAAAACCCCTTCAGTCCAATCTGGCCTGGTGAAATAACCATGTCTTAAGGTCATGGCAGAAAGAGCGCAGGTCAGGGGTCACCTGGAGCTCCAGGGGTAATTGATTCCATAAGGTAGGTGCACTCATAGAGAAAGCCCATTCCCTAGGAGTCGCCAGACGACACTGCCTGGCTGACGGCACTCCAAGGAGGCCCTCCCTGTGGGAATGCACTGGGCGATGGGGAGCTGTCGCTGGCCGCAGATGGTCCATCAGATACCCTGGGCCTAAGCCATGTAGAGCTTTATAGGTAATAACCAGCACCTTGAATCTCAAGGTGCTGGTAATTTCCTCTTATTGTAATACTACATAAAACTCGATACATTGTGTTGTTTCAATGTAGTAGTATTTATGTAATATGTTTAAAGTTATGAACATTCTATTATTTAGAAAACTTAAAGTACTGAAGATAAAAAGAGAACAATTAAAATTCTGCTTTTAATTGAAGTGCAGGGTATCAATATTAAATAATTGCAATCATTATTTGATTTGCAATCAAAAGTTAAGTGTAACATAAAAACAAATGATTGCATCAAAGTACTGGTTTAGTTATATAATAATAGTTTGGTCTTGAACTAATTGCTTAATATTAAGTTCTCCATTGTATTATTACTTAATGTGTGTGTATTGTATTTTCATAAGAAAACAGCTTATTCATTGCTATGTCTTGATGTATGAATAATGTATCAATATTTTGTGAATGGGATCATACATAGGTAATGCTTGACTTATAACCACTTATTTTGTGATTGTTCGAAGTTACAGCGGCACTGAAAAAAGTGACTTATAATCATTTTTCACACGACTGTTGTAACATCCCCATGTGGCTGTGTGATCATAATTTGGGCACTTGGCAAGTGGCATGCATGTATGACAGTTGCACTGTCCTGGGGTCATGTGATCACCTTTTGTGACTTTCCCCGCAATGGAGGAATTCAGATTTGCTTAATGACCGCAGGATTCACTTAACAATTGCAGTGATTTGCATAGCAACTATGGCAAAAAGAGTTGTAAAATGGGGCAAAAATCATTTAACAACTGCCTTGCTTGGCAATGGAAATTTTGGATTCAGTTGTGGTTGTAAGTCAGGGACTACCTGTAGCTATTGAAATATAGTCAAGATGACATCTATTTGTACTTTGTACATCTTGACTCTATTGACTTCTGAATTCATTGATGTTTCTTGGAAGCTGGACTCAGGCTTTCATTAAAAAAACAATAGTGATAATCTTAAACAAAATATTGGTAAGTGTTGAAACATTGTACAGTTACCCAAACAGACTGAATATTGTTAAGATGTAACCAGGGAGACAGCTTTGTAATGAGGAAGAGAAAAAAACTAGTATTATTTTGTGCATCTGTCATGAATTTCTGCATTTTTAATTATTATTTTATAAAGGACAACTCTGTAGTGAAAAATGCTGACCAAAATTCTTGTTTGCTTGAATGCACATAGATTTTGGTGATATTCTATGTTACAGTGTTGTCCTTTTTAAAGAATCTATCTGAAATGCATAAGAGATTGCTGATCAAAATTCCATTAAAAAACCAGCTGTTTTTGAGGGTGTTTTTCTTAGTTACGTTCATATAGGCTGCTTAGTTAAGTACCTTTCTTTTTTAAAAAATCTCTTTTTTTAAAAAAAACTTTGTATATATATTATGAATACAGAAGGAAATTAATTTTCATATCCCTTTGAACTTGCAGCACACAGGAGTCAATTTACAGAGCTAAAAATAGTTTTGTTATCTAACCTTGCAACTGGAATATAACAGGGGAATCAGGTGAATGACACAACTTAGTATAGCTTTAGCCATGTTTCCAATGCTTGCCTTGATTTTGCCTTTGCTGATTGGGAAATCCTAGGAGTTGAAGTCCACACTGCTTAAAGTTGCGAAGGTTGAGAAAAACAGCCTTGTAGCAATGGAGAGGAAGATTTGATATTTTTCACAGTATATGACACTGGAGACAAAGATAATAAGAAATATTAATGTTCTTACATAGGTGGAAATAATTCTCTCTATAGATATCCCTGGTCTTATGTTGCTTTTCAGATTGGAGAGTTTTTATTATAAGTATCCTTTCAGTATCTACCAGGAAAGCAAACATATTTACTTCCTTGTAAGGTATAAACTAAACCAGAGGAAATCCTGAAAATGTTAACAGAGTGGCTGCAACCACACATTCTCCAAAGTAAATTCTGGAAGCTGTATTCCACTACTTTTCATTGTCCCAGTTCAAATTAATGGTAATATAGATTTTTTAATTTGTATTGATTCGGTTCTAATAAACCCTTAACATGTTCCTCCTTCATACACAAGGTGAGGCAGTGTAATAGTTTCATATAATTAGGAACAGACCACAATTCCTACTAAACCTGGATATAGTATATTTGTTCATATGATAGTTGTTAAATCATCTGATTTGAAATCTTAATTTGATCTATTTTTTTAATTTGAACATATTATAATTTCCTATATTTCAGTATTTTTCCAATTCATGAATAATAAACTTTAGATTTCCTCAGTTTATATGAAAAAAATAGGTTGGAAAAGAGAGAGCATATAAGGTTGATGTGGCTCTCAATCACAATCAAGAATTTATTGATTTATTTATTTTAGTGTTTCAAAGATTCTCATAGCTATCTATGATCTTGAGTATCTGGATAACAAAATATTGTAATATGCATAGTTGTTTAATGTCCAAGTTTAGTTTATACAAATCTGCTGCAGATGAAGAAATGAACTTATAAATGGACTGGAGATCAAATAGAATGCAACTAATAAGCTTTCTTAAGATGTTTTCTAGGGGGTTGGGGTCATCTCATTGATATTTGTGGGATGATTGTTGGAGAGGTTTGATTGAACTTGCGAGAAGGTTTTCTTTTCCATGTTTTCCTGGACACAATGGTGAGGAATGTAATGGAGCTGAAAAGGTAAGGTGCACATACCACTTCTTGCTTGCCCCACTTGCCACCCACAAGTTACGTCCCTAAAGGGTGGCTAAGCAAGGGACAGGAGCCCTGCCATTCCTGGTGACAGGGGGGGGACAGGGGGGGAGAAGAGACAGCAAGGGGAGCTGCATCTTGCTTCTCCCCCGCCCCACCTGCCACTCCTCTTGATAAAGAGATGGTGGGGAAGGAAAGCAGCCAGGCTGCTGTTGCCATTGAGATGGGGTGGGACATGTTGGGCCGCAAGATGCACATCTTACCTTTCCAGCTTCATGGTGTTCCTTGCTGTTGTGTCCAGGGAAACATGTTATAAAAGAAAACTCACGAGTTGAAGAAATTTGACTGAACTCACAAGAATGTTTTCTTTTACAACGTGTTTCCTGGACACAATGGCGAGGAATGTGATGGAGCTGAAAAGGTAAGGTGCACATCCCACTTCTTGCCTGCCCCACTTGCCACCCCCAAGTTGCATCCCTAAAGGGAGCGGGTGGCTAAGCAAGGGACAGGAGCCCTGCCATTCCTGGTGACTGGGGGGAGGGCAGAAGAAACAGCAAGGGGAGCCGCATCTTGCTTCTCCCCTCCCCACTTGTCAGAAATGAGTCTTTGGGAGACTCATCGCGCCGACACTACTGCCACCTCATGGAGCAGGACTCTGCAAGGTTTGTGCCCTTGCATGCACGAATGGCAGCAGTGCCACAAGGTTTGACATACTGGCGCAGTTGAAAGCAGCAGAACGTCAGCTGTGCCAGTATGATGAAGCTCACGGCGGTGCTGCAGTTCTTGCGTACAACGGCATAAGCCTTGCAGAGTCCTGCTTCATGAGGCGGGTGGCTAAGCAAGGGGCAGGAGCAGGGGTGAAATCTACTTATCTTGCTTACCAGTTTGGAAGTGCATGTGCCACACACATGTGATTGGTTCACTCACATGTGTGCATGCATCGCATTTGTGCGCAGACTCTCTGTGCATGTGCAAAACCTTCTGCACATGTACAGAGGGTAAAAAACACATTACTTTCTGGTTAAAACCAGGATATAACGACACCGGGAAGGTGGATGGAGCCTCGCACCGCCATCGCTACCGGTTCTCCGAACCACCTGCCACAATCGCAACCGGATTGCCCGATTCAGTCCAAACTGGGAACATTTCATCCCAGGCTGGAGCTCTGCCATGCCCGGTGAGCGGATGGGGGGAAAGAAGAGACTGCAAGGGAGCCACGTCTCGCTCCATGTGTCTTGCTTCTCTCCCATCCCACCTGTCAGAAATGAGTCTTTGTGAGACTCATCATGTTTGCTTATGTTTATGTTTATGTTTATTGGATTTATATACCGCCCTACTCCCGAAGGACTCAGGGCGGTGAACAGCCACAAAATAAAACACATATATACAAAATTTAAAAGCAGAATAAAACTGAATTAAACCATTTGGCCCAAGAGAAATTTAAAACACCCCAGTAATTTAAAAACAGATTAAAATTTACATTTTAAAAAGGAAAAAAAGGGAAAAGATTAGGCCAGGCCAGCTTGATGGAATAAAAAGGTCTTGAGAGCGCAGCAGAAGGTGTGCATATCCAGGATTCTCCATATCTCCGGGGGGAGCTTGTTCCAGATAGTAGGTGCCCCCACAGAGAAGGCCCTCCCCCTAGGGGCCACCAGTCAACACTGTTTGGCCGACGGCACCTGGAAGAGCCCCTTTCTATGAGAGCGTACCGATTGGTGGGAGGCTATTGGTGGTACAGGCAGTTCCGTAGGTAACCAGGTCCTAAGCCATGGAGTGCTCTAAAGGTGGTGACTAAAACCTTGAAGCGCACCCAGAAGACCTCCGGGAGCCATTGCAGCTCACGCAGGAGAGGTGTTACATGGGAGCGCCATGTCGCTCCCATCACCACCCGTGCGGCCGCACTCTGCACCAGTTGGAGCCTCCGGGTGCTCCTCAAGGGGAGCCCCATGTAGAGAGCATTGCAATAGTTTAGGAGGGAAGTGACGAGGGCATGAGTGACTGTGTGTAAGGAGTCCCAATACAGAAAGGGATGCAACTGGTGAATCAGGCGAACCTGATGAAAAATCCTCCCGGTCACGGCTGTCAAATGCTTGTCTAAAGACAGCCGTGAATCCAGGAGGATGCCCAAGTTGTGAACCCTCTCCATAGGGGCCAGCAATTCGCCACCAATAGTCAGTTATGGCATCAGCTGACTATATCGGGACGTCGGAAACCACAGCCATTTGGTCTTGGAAGGATTGAGCCTGACCCCACTTCACAAGGAGCGACTCACAGCCAGCCGTCTGAGGAACAGTGGCCTCCCTCGGTCTCAGACCATCTTAAATAATAACCGCTGCCCCTCCTCTGTAACCTCACTGATGGAATGCGTGGAAACCTGGTGGGCACATTTCAATGAAGGGAACCCCCCCTCCTGGCCCAACCAGGTCTCCATTATACCTGCCAGGTCTACTCCCCCCTCCCGCACAAGATCACAAATGAGGGGGGCTTTATTTACTGCAGACCTGGCATTGCATGACATCAGCTGAAGGCCCGGGCCCTGAGGGTCTGTGCAACCTGGGAAATGGGTGGAGCCTTGGAGGCCAGAGCACGCCACCGCTCGTAAACAGCGAGTGTGCACTCTCCTAAAACGATATGGCCCCCTGCTCCCACCGTATCTACCCCTCCCACCCACAGTATTGATGTTCAAAACACTATCTGGATAAGTTCTAGCCCCCCCCTCGATCCTGGGTCCCCCACCCCCCACGCCACACTTCCCAGCCATAATGACGACAATGCCACCTTATGGAACAGGACTCTGCAAGACTTGTGCCCTTGCACGCACAAATTGCAGCAGTGCCACAAGGTTTGACATACTGGCACAGCTGCAAGCAGCAGAATACCTGCTGTGCCAGTATGATGAAGCTAGCAGCAGTGCTGCAGTTCTTGTGTGCAACGGCACAAGCCTTGCAGAGTCCTGCTCCATGAGGCAGGTGGCTAAGCAAGGGGCAGGAGAAAAGAACAGGGAGGGAAGGGCATATCCCTCCCCCCCGTTCCTCTCCTCCGGCCTCGCCTCCTCAACTCGTTTTCGTTGCATGGCAAGCAACCAGAGGAAACTGTGGGACCTGCTGTGCATGCATGTAAGTATTTGGTGGGGGTCTTATTTTAACACATGCACTGAAAAGCCTGATTGGGCTTATTATTCAGAGAGGTCTTAGGGGAAACACAGTAACAAAATGAAATTCAATTTAGAGAAAAGTAAGGTTTTACATTTAGGTAAGAAAAATTAAATGCATAAATATAGAATAGGCTCAACAGTAGCAATTGTGAGAAGGATCTCGGGGCCCAAGTCATTTGAATATGTGTGCTGCAGCTGCCAAAAAAGCCAACATAGTCCCAAGCTGCATTAATAGTGTGATAGAATCAAAATCCCATGAAGTGTTAATACCACTTTATTATTGTCTTGATAAGACCACTCGAGAATATTGCATCCAGTTTTGGTTGCCACAATATAAAAAAGATGTTAAAACTCTAGAAAGTGCAGAGAAGAGCAACAAAGACGATTAAGGGACTGAATACTAAAACATATGCAGAACAGTTGCTGGAATTGTGTATGTCTAGTTAATGAAAAGAAGGACTAGGGGTGACATGATAGCATGAGAGAACCAATTTAGAACTAAGGAGAAATTTTCTAACAGAACAATAAACCAGTGGAGCTACTTGCCTCCAGAAGTTGTCAGCGCTCTAACAATAGATGTTTTAAAGAAGAAATCGGACAACCATTTGTCTGAAATGGTATAGGGTTTTCATGCTTGAGTAAGGGGATGGACTAGAAGACCTCCAAAGTCCTTTCTAACTCTGTTATTCTGTTATATTCAGTGTGTGCCTGTGCTAATAACTATCTATTCTTTTGTAAAAATAATAATAATGTTTTGCCTATTTCTCAAATCCAGTTTAACATTATAGTAGGGAAGACAGATGGCATTTTTTGTGTATGTTATACTATAGTTCAGGGGTATCAAACTCAAGGCTCAGGGCCTGGATCCGGCCCATGGGATACTTAGATTTGGCCCTCAGGGTGCCTCTGCCAGCGAAAGCGGAGCTTGAGATGGCTGCATGTGGCTCTCGTAAACTCTGTTTTCACTGGCAGAGGGTTGCAGGAGACAGTTGCAGCTGAAAACGGAGCTCTGGAGCCCGTTTTTGCTGGCAGAGTGCTCAGGCCACCACAGGCATCCCTGACATGAGTTATGTCGAGCTGGCCATGCCCACCCTGGCCTTCTGAGATCAAATACAACTCTTATGCGGCCCTCAATGAAATCAAGTTTGACACCTCTGCCCTTGTTCTTTTCAAAAATTATTTGGAAGATATAATTAATATTGAGAAGTGAATTTCTTTATTGGCTTGCATAGCATGAGCAGGCTATGATGTATGAGAAGTATGAAACTTATAATTTGTCACACCTAGAGCTGGGAAAGATTGATCTGGACAGGTAAGGAGAGAAACAGAAGGATATTACTATTTTTAAGTACCTGATACTCTACACCATTGCATTAAATGTAGAAATCCAATAGACTTTATTGCTGTGACAGTTTAATTTTCCTACCAGCACAAATGCAGCATGTGAAGGTTAAAAGCACAGTACCTAATTTAATCATGTTGCTTTAGCAACACAATGTGGGACAAAATAGTCTCCTTGGCAACACTCTTATCTGTTTGATTAACAATAGTCATAAACATGGAAGCTGATTTTAATAAAAAGCAGAATCATAGATAAGTTACTTTTATAGCTACAGGAGTTATGATCTGATACAAGATCCAATTCTGAAATGAATGGAAACATGATTATCTGTTGGTAAAGAAGTCATGTGGCTCCAATGACGATCTCAGCTTATTTAAATTTGCTCTTAAAATGGGAGAAAAAACAGTTGCTTTGTGGCATAATAATATATTGCCCCAATTCAGTGGAGATTTTTTTTCCTGAAACTAAACCCAAATGAATAAAATAGAGCTTATTTTGGATTGTCATATATAATATTAATTATTTTGTTGTTTCTTTTCAAAATTGGAATTGATATATATTTCATAAAAAATATTAGAGATTTTTTTCTGACTACCAGTATTAAGTAAACATTTTAATATTTGAAGCAGCTTTTTATCCCTACTAGTGTTTTGTTTTCAGTCACTATTTTGTTACTTGTCTTTAAATTAAAATCAGTAGTTCAACTATATTGTGAAAATAATTGGCAATGGTAGACAACAGTGTATGCTACTTTAAAATTAATTTATCATTGGTGCTAGTGATAATTGCTTCAGTGAAAACAGAGGATCCACCTATATCTAATTAGGCATTGCATTACAGTTACACAATATCAAACCAAACTAAGGCGTAGTATTATGTTTATAATAGTTAACAAAAGGCGAAAATTATCACACTGGCTTGGAACATTTGGATGAACAGCATATTCAGATCTGGAAATTATCAATATACCTCACGTTTTAAAAAATGTTTGGACTATTTCAGGTCTATTTTTTTAAAAAATGAAAGAAAAGAGACATTAAAATAGAGCATCAGACAAAACAGTCTTCTGAATGTGCAGCAACTATTAACTTCACACATAATTTGTGTCGGCAGTAAGTAAGCACAGTGTAATTGTGACAATGTAACTTCAAGATCATAACTTTAAAATAAAGGTTTGGGTTAATTCACCTTAATTAAAACTTATTATTTAGACCCACATTCAACTGTTTATGTTGCAAATGTTTTTTTTTCCTGAGATGACATGGCACGGCTAACTACTTTTCCCCAAACATTATTTTGCCTTTGGATCTGAAGCAGTGCATAAGCCTAATAAACAGCTTTAAGACTCAGAGTGGAAAATGAGGGGAGATGCTTCTTAATAATTAGTCCCTTGCATACAAAATTTGTTAATTTAGAAACTGAGCAAACCAATTGAACAAAACAGAACTAATCAAGAAAAACTGCTTTAGGAAATGAGTGTGCTGGGCTGAAAGGAATGGCTGTTAAGCTTTCATTTTATTATCTTATCTTTCCATATTATTTTCCAATATGATTCTAAAGTAGATCACCAAACGAGGTTTCTCTACTAACTTTAGTTCTTGTAACGGTTTTGTTTGCAGTGTCAACAGTTTCCTTGGACCAGGTAGATAATTTGATGAAAATACCAAATGCTGCAGTATTTGTTAGAGCGGGCAAGAATAAGACAATGCTATTAGCTTTAATTTGTGGTGTTTGCCTTAGTTTCTTCTTTTATTGTGAAACTGAATTATAACTCTTAAGTCCTGGTCTAAATGTGGCAGAGGAAAATCCCTTTCTTTAAACTTGGGCCTGTTTGGTCATGTGTAAAGCATGTGTTTAACTGAAAATGCCTTCAGGGTGCACATATTGAAAGAGCTGAACTTAATATGTTGCAATTTTGTCCTCCTGACAAGCATATGAAGTAAGTTAAGCTAAACAATAGTGACTGGCTTGAGGTTACTTGAGTTTCATGGCTCAGTGGAGATTTGAATATTACCCTAATCCAACAATGATACATGGCTTTGCCATTCCCTCCCACTG
This sequence comes from Masticophis lateralis, assembly GCA_030761175.1. Taxonomy (NCBI): domain Eukaryota; kingdom Metazoa; phylum Chordata; class Lepidosauria; order Squamata; family Colubridae; genus Masticophis; species Masticophis lateralis. Next base: position 49,059,296 of record JAUDYJ010000005.1, read on the forward strand.
CAGTGCTTCATCATTTCAAGACTGTTTTAAAAATTTTGTTAAATCTGTTCCTACAATATGCTCTTACAACAGAGTCTCAGAAGAATGGAGAGCTGATTCTATAGAGGGGAATGCAGCGGTCTCTGGAGCCCATGATAACAGGATAATCCAGGATAACAGGAATAAAAAAAAAAAGCTGATGGCTAATATCCAAAGTACCAAAATCTACTAAATATTCTACCTTTGCCTTCCTAGAACAGTTTTATAATGTTTTCTTATTCCGCCCTCTGAAATAATAAACACATACTTTTTGAGCAAAGATACAAAACTAGATAACTTGTTCCTCCTGGAATATCCTATCCTTTCAAAATAATCCCATTTCAAGAAAGAATTCAACAAAACCAATACATCTTTTTGTGTATCTATATATTGATACCTACTGTTAATCTTTGTATGTGTGTAATGTGGACAGATGGATGTATTGAAGGTTTTCTTCTGTTCATAGAAAGGCTATTGTTCACATTTATTCATAATAAGACTCTGAAGCAATCTTCTTTTCATTTGATATACTATAGGTTATGGTTGAATATAGAAAGCAGCTTTAAGGAACATCCAGAAAGATACCTTCTTCTTTTACAAAATGCAAGCAATTTTGCAATTGTCATGCCTTACTGGGGGATATTGTGCATTTTCTATATATCCTATTATGTTCATCTATTCCACAGCTTTCATTGATTTTCCATTATTTAAAAAGATTGTGGTTTTAACTTGAAGAAGAGTGATTTACTGGGCAGCTGAAACAATGTTTAACATATATTACAGCCCTTCTGTAATTGAGTCCATCCACTCTGCTGCTGATTATCCATGTCTTTCCTCCCACCTTTCCCAGTATTGAAGTATTCTCCAGAACTTTGCACAAAATGTCCAAAATACAATAGTTTGTACTTGGAATGATTTGCTTTCCTAGCTATTCGTGATATTCTCAGGAGTCTTCTCCAAGTTAAAGTTAAAAAGTTAAAAAAATGTCAATACTCTTTCTATCCAGCTTCTTAAAAATCCAATGTTCACTTCTGTAGTGTTTCACAGAGAAAATCATTGCTAGACAATTCTGATCATTGTAGCTATGGACACACCAGGCATTTGAATGTCTTTTCCTTCATTGCAACTCTACCAAGTGCTAATTCGACAGCTGTTTCCCTTGCTGTTGATAATTAATCCAAAAAGGCAACAGCTCTGTACTATTTCATGTCAATATCTTAATTGTCAATTCTCTACTGGTTGCGGTACTGTCATCATTAATTTGGTCTTCTTTATATTTCATCTTAATTTCATTGTTTTCCTCGGTGCACCTTGATTTTATTTCTAACAAACTGCCCTTATTTGCTTAGCCTTAGGGCATTTTATCACTTTCTATTCAAGAAGGTCGACATGGTCTGTTTTTAAAAGATACACATTTCTGGCAAAAGACAAAATCAAGTCCCATTTCTATTTTTTTCTGTGTTCAAGGTTAATACAGCTTTCTTTTCAACAAGATTTCATTCTCAAACAAGTTTTGTGTTACTTGATTTTTTTTCAGTTATATCTTTTATCTATATCTTTCATGTCAACTCTTATTAAGTATAAGAATTAATGCTATAATATATATAAAGCATCTCTTTATGTAATCAACATACTTAGAAGGTACAGTTAAGAGGTCATTCTTATGAGATCAGTATATCAAGGACCTCAGCTTTTGAGAACAAATTAGCAAAGAGCTATTTGTTTACTTGAGTTCTAGGGAGAAATTATGATTTGAAATCTTGCATGATAACAAAGAACACTGACTTTACATTCTAATGCATTCTCTATCTGTAGGAAACAGGAGAAAATTTTGGAGGATTTTTTTGGGTACCTCTTTCTTTCTTGTTCTCTGTGGCCAAATTATGGTCTTTCTTGTTTTATATTATTATAGACTTCCTATGTTGGGCTGGTTTTAAAACATAGCCAAAATGTACTCTTTTCTTTTTTTATTCTGAAGAAAACATTCAGAAGACTGATAATAGACTTTAATTAATTGCTATTACTCTTGAATGGCTAATTTAGTATTGCCCCAAAGTGATTCATTATAATAAATGTTTGTAGGAGGTTAGTGAATGATTGTTTTTCATCATCAGCAATAGTCATGTATATAACTGACTGTGAGTATAGCTATGGTACTTACTAATTCTATCCCAATTCTGGTTTAACACAATTCAGTCCTATTTCCACTGAAATTAAAATCAAGGTTGCATATTCTACTGTATTACTTACCAGAATTTTTTTTTTATAATTTACATATCTTGTAATAAGGACAGGCATTCTGAATGTCCTGCTCTTTTCTGTACTGTTTCATTTCTCATGAATTTCCCTTCTGCTTCACACTGTTCTTTTATCAACAGTCTGTTAATCTTTTTTTAAATATCTCCTGGATTGTTCCAAAATCATGTTACTGAAATTTGATGACAACCATTGAAAAATTGGTGTACCCTTTTCAGTATTTCAAAAAGAAAACCATACATAAAATAGGCAAGCTAAACCTTTGGTAGGCTTAATATTGTATTTTGAACTCCTCTGAACTCTGCAATATTTTTTTAAAAAAGAAAACAAAATTAGCTTATATAAGCACTCAAGACAGCTTACAACAATAAACAGCATAAAATAAAATCAATATAACTGGAAAAAGTTAAAATAAATGTAGGTAAATTCAACAAATAGTTGAAAGTTTAGAGAAAGACACATTTTTGCCATTTCCCATTTCCTCTCCTATTTGGGGAGAACATTCTGTAGTCACACAAAAGAAAATTCTTTTTCACACATACTAAATAGCCAACCTTTAGGCACAGGGGCATCTTCAGAAGGGTAACTGGACAAGTTGATCACTGGAGATTGCTTGGGTGGACAATTCCTAAACTGTTAAGTGCGTTAAAACTCAACATTAATACCAACATTAAATTGCAGCCAATTGGTAGCTAATGCAAATATTTTAATTCAGGAAATATGTTACCCTATCATTTAGCGAACTGGCCGCTTCTTTTGCATTTCTTCAATTTCCAGGCACCTTTCAAGGGTAGCTTCACATACAATGCATTGAAGAAGTCAGTAACTAAGCTAGTAACCAAGGTATGGATGACTACCACTGGTCTGACAAACTCAGAAACATAACTGCAATTCTCCTCACCTACAGATCATTGATAATTGAGAGTGAAGAAACAGTCCTAAACTGAGTACTTTTTTAAAATGTATATTTAAGCAAAGTAATATAGAGGCTCATCATTCCACTATTTCATTGCAGGAACATTTTTATCACTGTCAAAATCAAAGCATCTAAGAAAGTTGTATGTACTGACTCATTTGAATTAGTAATGTGATTCTTTGAAATGCATGTTGGGAAAACAACATTAATATTGCTAAATAATATCAATGTTTAAACTTAAAAAAGAAAGTATGTTACACAGAGAACAGTTTACAGTTTTGGCAAAAGAAATTCTGAAATTTGACATAAATCTGTCTTTCCACTAAAAATATTTTGCAATAGGGGTTGACACTAGACTAGAGTGAACAATTGATTCTTCAGTTTCAAATTTTGTAATTGTTTTGTTTCTTGAGGACTGCTTCATAAGTTACATTTCTACAGCTGTCTGTCAAAGTATTTTTAGATGCGCATCTTACCTATAATATAATATGCAGTCAGCTGATACGGCAGTATCATGGGGAAAACCTACTGTGATTTATCAGTATCAAAGGAACTGGTTGTCTTTGATCAGTAGAGATTGTATATGAGTCAAAATATCTCTAATATTGCATATATCCCTAAAATTCGCAGGGATTATGCCCTAATGTTCAGACATTATTTGAAAAAGTAGAACAATAAAGTTGGATTTTATACATTTGAACTGTATATTTATAAAGATGTTTAATGTACAAAAAAAAAAAAGTAATGGGCATTCTAAAAACTGTCATTTATTATGGCATAATTCTAGTGAACCATTGCTTTCTTCATTAGAAACATGGAGTATTATTCTGAGAAACAAGCATATAGTCAGCTATCTTTTCTGGTGTGGGAGAATAAAAAAAGAGGGAAATGAAGTGAAAAAGGAACAGAGAGCAAACAGTATCTGAACAGTTACAAAATCAGATTGGCCTTATCTGAGTCAGATAAGTATACTTAGTGTTGCATTGGAGAGCCAGTTAAGATATCTAATATAATAAAAAGCATCATTAAAGTAACAACAGAACAAAAAGATGAATCTTGATCAGTCACTTCTCACATTGGAAAGTCAACATGCTGCTCCATATTTTTTTGAACATTGCACTTCTGAATATCAGATTCCTGTTGTCCATTTATCATAGGGATAAGCAATCTAATGGACCACAACTTCCACAGTCACATGCCATTGTCAATGCAGGGTGCTAGAAATTAAAACCCAGAAGATAGAATCATTTTTGGTATTATTCTCAGCTTTTGTATACTATTGTAATGTTATATTTGGAATATTATATGTGTATGGAGAGAGAGAATGGATATTATTATTTGATAGCTTTTTTGCACTAATAGGACTCCTTTAACACTAAATGAATCTGTCAGTCTTGTTGAAGTCCTGGTTGTGCATGTCTCTGAAATAATATCGTCTTTCATATTTTTCTTCTTAAAGCCTTAAATCCCAAAGATCTGAGCCCAATCTTCAAAGATCTTATCTAAGAAAACAGCTGTATCTATTTAACTTGAAAAATATTTTGGTACTCCTGTTTTTTCAGAATTTTTACACAAATCTATCAATGACTGCTAGACGTGACAGCTATATACCCCCAAGTTAAAAGCCTGCATTTCTGGATTCCATTTTCTAGATTGAAAAGCTAGAAGATGTTGCTATTGTTCTTATGCTATTTTCCAGGTTGGTCACTGGGGAAAACTGGATGCTGAACTAGATAGATCTTTGATTTAGTACAGAAAATGCTTACATTCTTCTGAGTGTCCTGCCATCTGGTCAGAATATTATACATAGCTGCTTTTCCCTCCTCTTACTTTTACCAATTACTGTTTGCTGGAAGCAATACATCTTGGCCCTTCAGGGTATGATTAATACATTGCTCACCTTGTTACCATAGCATTACTGGCTCCAGGTACTACTTGTACCAAATGTGAAATACTTTAATGATCTCACAGTTTAAATTTTTGTAATTACGTTGTCTATTTTAGAAGAGAACCAACTATTTTTGTTCAGTGGTCATTTCTGTGAACATCATGTGCATTAATTTTCAATCTCTGTATTTAAAGTACGTCTTCAAAAATGATGCGTTTATGCAACTCTGTAGTGTAGTGGTTCAGAATCAAAAAAAGCATTTAAATTGGGAACAAAGGACGCTGTACAGTTATTTTTTAATTTTATCTAGCTTGTTGTTCTCTACCAAATCTCAATCTTTTTATATAGAGAGACAAAGGAATAGGCCTGTGATCTGTTCTATCACTGAATTATGATGTTGTCCATTGAACTATGGTGGTAACAAATTATTCAATAGATCACAAGTGTCAAACTGGATCACGTCACGTGATATATCATGACATATCGTGACATTTTTGCCTTTGCAGAGCTGGGTTGGGTGTGGCCTGCGTGTGATGTATCCAGCCCACAGGCCACCAGTTTGACAGGCCTGGTCTATAGAGTACATGCAAAGGGAATTGAAATCCAAAGCATCTGGAGACCTTTAGGTTGCTAATCCTGTGACATATTTCTTACATATAACATCATGGTATCTCTCCCTCCCATCTTTAAATGGGAAAGGAACCAACCTGTTAAGCACCACATATTTTGGAACTCAGCTGATTATGCTGGCTTTGTTGTCTAAAACATTTGAAGGGATCATACTTTTTATTCTTGTCATATAGTTATGGCTCACATATATATGTCAAATAGTTATGGCTTTCTAGTGTGCTTGTGTGCATTTAGCACAAAATATTACAATTGTGCATGGTGATATATCTGTGGTTGCTAGGGTTTGCAAGCATTTTTTATATAAGAAATGTTTGAATTATATGAAATTGAAAAACATGTACATTTATGGGCTGAGTTTATGTGCTATATTTAGAGGATAACTAAAACAATGTAATTGTATAAAGTGCATGTATTACACATACATTTCCATTCAAAATCTGAGCAGTTTTGCATCTGATGTTAACTGCTGAGAATTTGTTTAGCTGGAACTGTGAGAAATCTGTGAACTTTGACCTAGGGGAACAGTATAGCAAACTGATAGAGGTAATTAGTATTGGAAGCACATGCTGTTTGACAGTCATTTTGCAAATGCCATTTTAATGCAGACGAACTCAGTTCCTTACCACTGATGAAAAAGTTAATTAAAGTTCATTGGACAATTTATTTGCATTAATACTCTGTCCTTTAATATCTGCTCCTGAGATTTATCTCTCTTTCTTCTTTATAAATTACTTTTGGGCTACCTTCTGTTAAATAATGAGAAAATCTATTTCTTACTCTGTATTTATGTCTGTGTGTACATACAGACAGAATTTTCTTGATGATATTCTTTGTACCTTTTACTTTTCATACAACTTCAGCATTAATTAATTGGGTTCAGAACACAGCTGAATGAAATTCTTTATTGGCTTTTGTTTTATCAGCCTGTAGTGGCAGAAATAGTGATGGATAATATATATTAGCCAATGGGAATAAGATCATTTATTTATTCAGTTGTGCAGTAACTAGTTAGGTAGTGTTATATTGGTGGGGATTCTGTGGATAAATACATTTAACTCACTGACTGGGTTCACAAGCTATATGTGGTTTTGTCCTTAGAATATTGTATGAATTTGAGAGTCTGGTTTAGCATAATGAATGAACACATCAAATGTTACAAGCTGCAGTGTTAAAATGCTTAATGTATCTGATACCAATTAATGCATCCAGTCCACAGCATGCCTCTTCTACTGGAGCAGGTGGGGCAGTGACTTCCCAATGGAATGAACTGGTTCCTCACATAACCTGGACCTATGCCATGAAGAGCTTTATAGGTGATAGCACCTTGAATTGGACCCAGAAGCAAACCGGCAACCAGTGCAGCTCATGGAAGAGTAGTATAATATGGGCTGTCCTAGGGGCCCCAAGAACTGCCTGTGCAGCTGCACTCTGCACCAGCTGAAGCTTCTGGATTCTCTTTAAGACGGCCCCATGTAGAGCATGTAAAGTATGAATAAAGATGGGAAAGAGACTGCCAACTTATTTGCAGTGCTCACTAATCATTGGTGAGTCACTGTTCCTTCCTATAAGCAATCTGTTAAACTGTGTGAGAAAAAAAGATGGGGAAAGTAAGTTATACATCTAATGAAAATGGATGAAAATATAATTACTTCTTTTAATCATTATTACACAAGTTTTGTTCATATTTTAATTGTTATTTTGTGGAAAGATAATTTTATTTTGTGAAAATAAACAGTGGTATTTCGAATTCATGCTTCTCCTGTTATGAATAGATTGAAGCATTCTCCATGATTTAACACAAGGTCTTAGGAACTCAGAATGTATGGATATGGATCAACTACAACTCCCAATATCCTTTGCCAGGCATTGACTGAAGGTCTTTTCATTTGAAAACTTCTGCTAATTCATCTGAGATGTTAAAAATAGCATCAAGTCATCTGTTAGGCAGCAGACTGTTGATGGGGCAGTTAGGTAGAGGAAAAACTGAGGTGTTTATTGCTATTATTTTTGGTGCTGTGGCATTATGAAGAAGACGATCCAGTGTCAATGGAAGGACTAAATATGACTTAATTTCACCAGAAGAAAACTTGTCAAAAGATGGCTCCCTAAGCACATACTTCAACTGTCTGTGTTCCAGTTTGGCTACAGATGCGGATTTGTTTGCCTGACATATTTCTCCATTAAGGTTAAATTAATGGGTGATTCCCAATTGGTTATTTTAACACTGACTTTTCCAGTGCTGTCACTAGATGTCACTTTGGTTTCACTAATGTACTGCTAAGAACACCATTTGTTGGGCAGTGAGCTACTGTTAGGAAAAATGAATAAAATAAAGAAAATTTTGAAGGGTATGGATAATATCACACCCCACTTCCTGCTGTGCCACCTCATTGTGGTGGTGGGAATGTTCCTGGGTGGAATGAACAAAGAACATTGGGAGTGAATGCCAAGAGTAGATACTAACAGCAGAGTCACCAATGCATGAAGGTCATCTTAATTGTCCATGTAAAGCAAGCAGGTGCCTATATATGGCAACAGAGATATAGGAAGTTGCTGAAAACAGATGATGATTTTAATGACAATGACATTAAAGGCAACAATTCCTACGGTGTGGGAAAAGACAGTGGTAAACCACACCTGTATTTTTATCAGGAAAACTACATCGGGTGAAATCCAGCAGGTTCTGGAGAACCAGTAGCGGAAATTTTGGGTAGTTCAGAGAACCAGCAAATACCACTGCTGGCTGGCCCCAGAGTGGGGTGGGAATGGAGATTTTGCAATATCTTTCCCCCAGGAGTGGTGTGAGAATGGAGATTTTGCAGCATCCTTCCCCTGCCATGTCTACTATGTCACACCCACAGAACCGGCAGTAAACAAATTTGGATTTCACCCCTGAACTACATGGATAAAAAATATAAAATAATCGAAGAGAAGATATTATTACTGATGTGTCAAGCAGTGAAATGTGCTTTAAAAAAAATGGGAATCAAATATTTTTCCCACTCTTTGAGAAATTTATTTGCATATTCCTCACAGGTTGTGATTTACTGTTCAACTGACTTTTTAAAGTACCTTTTAAAAGAATAGTTTTAGTCTGAGACATTTTTATTCCTTATGTTGATTTAGTGCCATTTTAAAAGAGCTGCCTATCTATGAATTACTGATTTACTGTATACGGTAAAAGATTTGGTTAAGGCAATCTTACATCTTGCAGAGATCACCAGTATTCCGTTCTCAATTTTCCCATCACAAGGCTAGAAGGATACAAGAGAGTAGCAGCGTTTTCACTGCTTGGCTTTCTCTTCATCATAGCTTTGAAATGCTTACATTTATTTTGTATTTTTATTCTAACCAGAAATATGTCAAGGAATGGATCTTTAGCAGATCCAGTGCTGGATCAGTGGTTACTTTGGAGCTTTGTCTAAGAACAGGGAGGTAGTACACTATGTAATGCCATTCTGTGCTCCCTTTGGTGTGCTTATTTACTACCCCAGTGTCAGAAAAGAATGCCAATGGACATTCTCATGTTAGTTGAGAAGTGATATATGCACTCAGCTCTTGTCTCCTGCAATTCAAACTTTTAGTTCAAAGGCTGAGCTCTTCCTGAACAACCTACCTGGATTAGGTTGAATTCAAATAATCCTCAAATTTTGATATTTGGTTGGACTGAATTAGCTCAGCGTTATTTAGGATTAAATCTTAATTTATGACATGAACTAAGCCTACTGAATAATAATATCTGGAATATAGTCTAATTTTAGACATTAGTTTCAAACAGTAACCTATTTATTGGACCACACAGGGATTCATTGGCCACCCATAATTCTACTGGAATTCATAAACTCTGGTCTGTAAGGTCAAAGAAAACAACATTTGAACTATTATATTTTATTCAGAGGAGACAGAGAGAATTTACAACTGTCATCTATTTAGGTTATACTTTGATGTAAATCATTATCTTTTCAAAGTAGAAAATGACGAACTGGAAAAAGAACAGCACATCCTTTCACATATAATTAATTAACTAAATTGGAACTATAGTCACATATCTTTTGCTATTTGTATTCTGCTCATCTATAAATTTGCCATGAGGGAAAATCTTGTTTTTATTTGGTCATTGGTTTGGTGGCTGCATCCCCCAAAATGAAGCATTAATTAAACACAGAAAGAACCACAATAATGCAGAAATTGTGGGCAGCACTGTATTGTGCTGGTTCCCCTCCTTTCTCCAGGACCAGTTCCAGTCAGGTTGATAGAGAAAGAGAGATCTAGCCCATGACCCCTACTTTAGGGAGTGCCCTAGGGCTCTGTTCTCTTTCCCCTTCTATTTAACATTTACCTCAATCCACTGGGTGAGATGATCCATCAATTTAGACTGAGATATCATCAGTGTACAAGGGATACTGAGCTTTATATCTCTAGCCCAGGCCCCTTGAGTGATGATGTGGACATCTACTCCAGTGTCTGGAGGCTGTTGGGGACTGGATGGGGAAAAATGGGCTCCAACTCAACCCTAGCAAGATGGAGTGGCTGCGGGTATTTGGACCCCCCCCCCCCCAGACATGGTTTTTCATCTCTTGTTCTGAACGGGTTGCACTGCCCCAAACATACCCAGTATTTAATTTAGGGATCCTCCTGGACTCACAGCTCTTGCTGGAAGAGCAGTTGGCAACCACGGCTAGGAGTGGTTTAGGTGATGCGGCAGATGCACCTGTAGCTGAACTGGGAGGTATGGTCACACTTTTGTAACCTCCAGATTAGACTACTGTAACATGCTCTACATGGGCCTCCCTTGAACACCATTAGATTTTGTTGAATCTGTTGTACTGAGAATTGAGCATGGGGGAGAGAACAGAGGAGTTGCCATTCAAAATATCTGAATGGCATCAACTTGGGAAAGATGATATAGCAATTCAGCAGATACAAATGTAAAAGTTTTCAGAAGAATACAAGTTGAATGATCTTGTCTCCATCTGTAAGCAGAATGACTATTTCTGTTTGCAGTAGAAAAATAAATGAATCTTGAAACTTCTCTAAATGTAACATATAAACTGTTTCTGTTTTACAAGACTGTTTACTGCTTTCATCTGATGAAGTAAGTGCTAGACCATGCAAACTTTTGCCATAATCATAAATTAGTTCATCTTTATGTCAGCCAGGACATTTCTTTAGCTAAAATGGACCAGTGAGGCTATTTTTATTCTATGTTTATGACAAATTAATCTGCAGGTTTGTTGTACTAGGCAAACTCATGTTGTTTTATCTAACAGGATAATGCAGCTATCTGTAGAGGCAGTGGCCCCTATGAGCGTGCATTCAATAAAATTAAAGGAGAAATGAGGGGATTTTAGACAACTATCAGAATGAGATCAACTCATTCCCTCCCCACCTCACTTTTCCTTATTTTTGCAAAATTAAATCTGTCTCTTTTATGGTGGAACTTGATAGGCTGAGTGCTATAGTATTGTAAAGTCCAGAAAATACTTCTGGGAAAATAAAACTTTTCCACTTTTCTCCCTATTTCTTTTCCTCCCTCTGGAAACAAGCAAGCAAGTTTTCACTTTTAGTGGTTAATACTGAAAATATGAACGTCTGTTTAGTCTTGTCTCGCTAACATAAACCAGCCAGAACAAGGCAGCTTCAAGGAAGTCTGAAACAAGTTCCCTTATTTGGAATAAGAGCCATTGTTTGAATGTAACTGGTGTGAACCTTGTGTTGGGGGAGAAACATTCTGGATGAGAGAAACATTAGAAGTCCAAGAAGCAAGATGAGGAATCATTCCAAGTGATCGTTTTTAGAATATTTTTAGAAAGTAAAAAATTTGACTCTCTAACCTGCATATGGATGTATTGTACTATATTAAAATATTTTATGTACCAGAGAAATGTGAGGACATATTCCAGGTGGTAAAAGTGGAGAAGGGTCTTGCATCAATCTCAGAGCTTAAATGTCTAGTTTCAGTCTGGTTTTAATTATGTTATATTCATTGTCAAAAAGAGAATGTAAAAATAGCCCCTGTGATGACCAAATCATAGTCTCTTTCTTTTGCTGCTTGTGAAGAGCCTTATATTCATCTCTATCTCTTTTGCATCCAGTGCAGTATTTCTCTTTCCTCATTATGGTGACATATTTGAAAAACTATCAGTGGGAACATAAATATCTGCCTTATACTGAATCAGATCATTGGCTCCTTTGAGGAAGTTTTCCAGTTTGATCTGGAGATGTTGAAGATAAAACCTGACTTTTTATGCAGGCATCACAGGTGCTTTCGCTAGCAATAAAACATATGTATACAGAACAGAATTCACTGTCAACATAACTGACATAGAAGTAAGGGAAAGGCGTGCCGCCTCCCGCTATTTCAGGGGAAGAAATTTTTGCGTTCCTTTTTAAGTCTCTTTGTACTTTTCCCTTTCAATCAGTCTCTTTCCCTGAACAGACAAGTAAATAATGGTAGCTCAGCTGCTAATCAGTTTCAGTTCTGCTTTACAGTCTCTAGTTGGTTGCACAGTCCTGGCAGGGTTTGTCTTCCTCTTCTCTGGCTAGTGATCTGCTGTACAGGAATGATATGGTAGCAAAGCCAGAGGAGAAAACTTATCTGCTTGCTTTAATGAATTGCCACTACTTATCAGCTAGGGAGTTAGAATAGTCACACAGAGGCAGGGTAAGGATTGGCAATGGGAACAGTCAATTTCAGAGTTCCAATTTGTTTTGTGCTGAGTCAAGATGCCAGAAATCTCCTACCCAGAATTTCTCGTGAGCAGAGGGTCAGGGGAGGTTGCTATGGATCCTGTTGCTAAATTTGGGAAGTGGGGAATGGCTAAGAGTCAACAGAAAGGAGAATTTCATGATCATGAAATCAAACTCACTTTAATATAGTAGAATGGCTCTTTTAAAAATACCTTACACAGATCCCTGTGACCATGTAAAACATTTCGGCAAAATGAAACCGGAGTTATACAATCTGCCTTTATTTATAGTTATCACATGAGATCTACTCCCTCTGTGAGTTCCATACATTCCATTCTTCAAAGATACATATTTATGTATTTATTTACAGATTGCCAACTGGTTTCTGTAACGCTGAAGGTGAGAATTTTTCATAGATATTTGCCTTCCTTATCTATTAATTGAACGGTATTAGAAGTGTAGGAACTGTAGTTTGAAGCAACCGCTTGCTGCCCTTGTCTCTGATTTGTATGCTCTGGTAATGAAGAGTTAAAGGGCTAAAAGAGAACACTCTGCTTATGAGGAAGCAGATTAGGAATCTGTTCTTATTTAAGCCTCATGCAACCTCTGCCATCTGTCACACATGGTCCAATTCCTACACACAGTGCAAGAAGAAAAAGACCTCTGTCCTGAGCTAGCTTCTTTTAGTAGCCTTTCCATGTGGTTATTTATCAATGTCAGTAATCAAAATATAATGCCTATTTAAGCCGGCACTTTGGAATGTACCTCTGAAATGTCTCTAGGTGTGGTTGTAGAAACAGGGCACTTGGCAGGTGGCGCGATTCCAACCTTGATTCAGTTGGTATAAGGCCTATTCTCTATCACTGCACTAGGATTGTGTAGTGCAAATCAGTACAAACTGACCTTTTTATTGTTTGCATTGGTGCAGTAGGTTTTATTTCCAATTTTTTAAAAAAGGACTATAAAAGGACTATAAAAGCAATACACATATATGAATTTCCCCCACAAAGTTTTCTGAATAATTTCTCATGATAGACATAGCTTTTTATGCTATTAACCTATATTTTCCAAATATCATTTTATAATATAATTTTCCTAAAAGCAGATTTTTAAACATATATTTCTCCAATGTGTAAATGCTTTCTCTGTATTGCTCTTTTTAAAAAATAGTTCATTACTTTTGTATGCGGCTTTCAGAAATCTTTATTTCTTGGATATATCTTTGTGTGTCCATATCTGTGAGAAAGGAAGAAAGAGCTAGAAAACCTTTGACTGGAAAAGACAAATGCTAACTCCATGCAATTCTGTTCTGTGGCAGAATCTATTTTGGCCATTTTTGTAAATCCTTCCCTGCCAGAAATGTGAGAAATTTCTTTTAAATCTTCACTTCATACAGGTCACTACATGAAACTTGGAAATTGTGAGCAAAATGTCAGTAATAAAGAAGATGGAAGTCACACTATAGTATCTTCTTGTACTATTTCTGGACACTATGGCTGGAGTGTCATAGTCTGTGGGCTGTAGGCAATCATTTGTCAATTCTCAAGCCCCCCAAATCTGACAGCAAAATTGCATTTTTTTTGTGTGTCATAATTTTCTCTTTGTAAAAAGATGAATTCCTAAAATATTGCAGATGTATTCTATTTTTAATAGGCTTAATAAGGCAGATTGTCCTTGCTTGCCCCACCCCCATCATCCCCAAAAGCAAAGATTCCTTTCCCTTCCAGTAACAACAATATATTACCACTAGGTCACTGAGTGGGCTTCGATCCAAAAACAAAATAAAAATGGCCGCATTTGTACATCTTCTTCTGTTAATTATGATTCAGAACTAGCCAAACAAGCTACATTTTTATAACATGCTACAGTTCCCCAAATCTAACCAAGGATAAAACCAACAAATGATTGTGCAAATGCAATTGCTAGGTCTTTAACTTGCCTAGATAAGCTTTTTATGTCTCTAAGCAGAGAGAAATGGATTATTGCTGTTTTACTCTATTGTACACCTAATATCCTGTATATAGCAGCATTAGCAACTCCAGCAGGTCCTATTTCCCTGCTACTGTGATGCTTCCCGTCTCATTTCTTCCTGACTGTATGTGTTGCTTCAGAATGTCTTTAACATGACAATTTTCTTAAGAGATCAAGAAATATTTTCATGTTTCTAATATAAACTTCATTAGATTGACAACATTCATTTCCAAACACTGTAATGGCAATTCATTTCTACAATACAAATTAATGTGTGTGCATTTATCAAACTGAAGATGTGGAGAGATTGCCAAATAAGCTATGGAAGGAAATAGGAAGGCAGGTTGGTTTTTGGGGGGGGGGGGGAGGTTGGGTTTTTTTGCTATACTCAGGTACTCCTGGTGAAACTAGTCAGCAGCAGGATGGAAACAGAAACTTCAGAAAAGGAAAAGAAAGGAAATAAAGCAACATCAATTATATTTACAGTATCTTGTCCCAGGATGCAAATATTTTATTTCAAGTTGCTTAAATATTCTTGAGAACTATGGGTCTTTAAAAAAGTCAATTTACAGGTATCCTCATGGTTCAGTGGTCTGGATAGTAGCTTGGCAGTTAGGCAGGCATTTGCACATGTTTTGAGTTCCATGGGAACAAGCCCTTTACATTTCATCCACAGAGGAATTGTACAGACCATTAGGTTCTGACCTGTCTGCAGCCACCCAGGACATTCTTCTCTGTTCTGGCTAGCAACCTTCACGCTTATGGCTTGGCTTCCTTTTCTAGAATAAAGACATTTTTTAGCCAAGATGCCATGGTATCGTCAACAAAAACCCAAAGAACCAGATACACGTGTACAGAGAGTTGGCAGGTTCCAACTTGTCTAAAGCAACATTCAAATCCCCCCTCGTTTTATCTTTCTTTTTTTAAGTTCACGAGAAAGAATTGTTTTCTCTCCAGGACAACAATCTTCAAAGCTTCTATCTTCGGAGACATTTCAATAGTGAATTAGACTGATTCATTTGCTATCCTGAGTCTGAGTTGTCCAGTAGGAGTTTCAAATGTGAACATTGCCTTATAGACATAAAAAATTATCATCACAAATCTAATTAGCCATAAAAACTGCTCTGTTCCCTTTCACCAGGCCAAATTTAACTCTGACCTGGGGCTTTGGCAACTACTGCACCCAGCTTCCAATATGTCTGACTCAATAAAAAGCTACTGTCCCTTTCTCCACTGTGTTTCCCAGTTGCTAAGGTCACTTTTATTCTGACAATTTTTTTTATTGCTTGTAGTGAAGGTTTTTAATGCTAAGTTCAAACTCTGACTCTTGTTTCAATTGTCTTATACAAAATAGTGATTTTGAAATATTAAAAGCTTCCTTTGGTTTGGTTATGCATCTGCACAGATAGAATATCCATCTATGCATTCATTCATTTTTCAAGGAATGATGGTAGCAGTTGTATCCCCAATGGGCTGGTGACCAACTAAGATTTTAAAAAGATATTTAAAAAAAATCTTCTCTTTTCTTCAATGATGGCTGAAGGAAAGATCAAATTTGCCAGCATTCCATGAATTCAAGGATTATCATCCTCTGTAAAGGAGAATAGCCTAAACCAGTCTATGTGTGTAAGTAGATATGGTAAAAGAAATACTTCCTTATTATCAGCTCTCTTATATGGAATTCATAGATTGTTCTTATGAATAGGGTTGCCAGGGGGAGTAGTGGTGGTGGTGGTGGTTAAGTAGTAAAAAAAAATTTTTTTTAAATTTACAATTAAATTATATATTTTCTTACAAACATTTTAACACATATTAAAATAATCACTTCAAAATTTTACTTAAAATTCAAAACATCAAATATAATAATATGTAAAATATTAAATTACATTTTACTTTGCTGTCGTGTATATTTTTTATTTGACTGCGCAGCTTTGATCAATTCTTTGTGTTTAAGGAATAATTCTTTAATTTCAGTACAACATTGAGAAATATTAAAAAATATACAAAGTTCACTTCGAACTTATGGTACAAGCAGTCGGTTACGTTCGTCAATCCACAAATTTCCCATGACGCTGAAAATTTGTTCAATGTTTGCATTTGATACCGGAATTGATGCACAATACTGGAACAGTTTCAGTAAACTCGGAGCTGGCTCTTTCTGAAAAGATATGTCCACTTATCAAGGGATGAATCACCCTGCAGATGATCATAAACTTCTTCTAAGGCAAAAATTTCATCGAAGAAAGTGTTGGGTGGAAGTTCTTCTCGCCATGGTGATAATAACCAGATGTTCGTCATTTCTTCTAAAGTTGGAGGATTATTGCGATCAATTAGATTGAAACAATTTAGCGTTCAATGGATATTCGATCTTTGTCTCATTCTAACTTATGAAAAAAAAGACAAAACGTGATTCTCCTATCCTTATTCTCTTAGACTGTACAGCTTTAGATTACATACTATTTCATCATAAAGCTTTTGAATAAAAAAAATGTCCACTATTTTGTGAAAAAAAATAGTGAACATAATGTGAAAAAAGTGGACTGTCTGCTCAAATAGTGGACACTTGGCAACAGTGATTCTATTGTGGCCACAAGATTAGCAACCACTTGCTAGTCTTTCACCTTCCAAGGTGGACTCATTAACCTTTGGAGTTGGATCTCCTTCCAGTCTTCACATTCACATGGATACTGTTCTGGAATGAGTATATTGTAAGGAATTAGTACATTTCACAGCAACTGCAACATGAATTGAAAACCTCTCCGGTCATTCAAGAAACAGGATTCCGTAACTTTTTGTGAGTTTAAGATTTATATGCACAAAGAAAACAAAGAGAATCTACCAGTCCTACATACAGTGTAGTGTTCTGAGCCCTTTGGAAGGAATTCAGTATAAAATATATTAAGGAAAATATTTCTGAGCTTTTAACAGTCATTGCTTTTTCAATTCAGTCACAATGGCTAGAAATACGTTTAAGAAAAGTGGAGACTGTTGGTATTATAAGTGCAGCTAAAGAAGCAATATATAAAAATCTTTGCAGAATACATGCAATTATTACTCTTAGGTTAGGATAGCTTTGTATATTTTTAAAAATATTTTTTCATTTTCTTCTGTTTTGAGAAGCTCTAAGCATGTGACTGTGAACCTCAGCAAAAAGAGATATCTTAATAGTAATCTCCTAGTTAAAATAATATGCAAGAAAATATAACAAAGTAGGTATTTTACAAATCCTACAGCAGTAGGAGATAACCTTCAACCAGCTGGTTTCTAAGCTATTTTAATCATAATTCTAAGTAAAATCCTCTTTGATTATAGTATTACAGTCTTCTCTTTGACAGGTGGTTTATGGCTTGACTTCTATCATCTGCTTTGTGGACCATTTATAGTTCTGTACAAAAATGTGCAGGTCATAGAAGCAAGAAATAGAGATATATAGAGATATAGGAAAAAGCAAAGGAATGAGTTCAGTTTATCAGATAAATGAGCCAAGGAGAGTCCCAGTTACTGAATGTAGCTACAGAAAACAAACTCTTCTGTTGAGAAGGCTGGTCCACGGTGATTCAACCTTGATCTTATCAGTTACATCACTTTCAGTGCACAAAATATTTAATAGGCTTCTTCTAATTATCTTTTTTTTATATTCTGCAGTAGGATGTTGCCAGTTATAAGTGGATATTATAGTCTCTGAAGATCAAATTTCAAGCAAATAATGCTACCTTAAGAGTTGCTGCTTTTGTGCGGAGGGCCACTTTTGGCTTTTCAGTTATTGCCTCAGACTGTGCTGAGCTCAAAAAATATTAGAGGTTAGGTAGGTAGAGAAATTTGTTTATATTTAATTATTATTATATTTCAAACCAAATATGACTTCTTCCCAGTACTTAGTAATTACTGTGTTAAATTTCAGAAAATACTTTCGGAAGGACTTTGAGTCACACCAAGGATTTGGATAACAGTAAATTGGGATTTCCTGCTCTAGAGGCAAATACGACAGCAGAGGGTTAGTTCCAGATAGATAGGCAGAGCAGAACTACAATTTGCACAATGAGCCTACAAAGCTATGAATATGAATCATCTTTTTATGATACAGCCAGATAATGTGAAGAAATTAAATCTAGCCAATTTAAGACTGGAACTTACATGGAAATAAAACAGGACTTCAAAATAAAATAAAGCCGGATAAGGAATTAAAGTATGCAGTGTCCTAGGGTGATGTATTTTTTGTTTCAAACGTTTTAAAGCCAAATTCCCTCTGTGCTTTTCTTTTGTAGTAAATGGTGACTTCGATTAACAGTGGTAAGAACAGCATTGGTTTCTTTGATTTCTATAAATAGCTACCTCTACTCTTCCACAGATGCATTGTTTGGAATGATTCATATTTGCTGTCTTGGTGTGTTCTGGCCTTTTGAAATTGGACAGTGGCTCCTCTCTTTGATGAGCAGTCATGCACCACAGAGCTGTATTTTAAGCTCATAAACTTTAAAAAAGAATATGGTACAAAATTTGTGTGTGGAAATATCAACATTGTAAATGACCTGAGAGGAATTTAGCCACCTATAAGGCATGAATACTCTGACTCAAACATGGACAATGGGAAAACAACTTATCTGGTAATCCTCTACAAGACATTAGAAGCATCAGAGCATTGCCTTGGCGATACTGGGAACCACAATCAGTAGCATCTCAGCCACTTTTGTGGCATCTAAAGACAGTCATTTCTTTACTTTGTGTTATACATTCATAGTTTTTTTTAAAAAAAAAGAATAGATGACTCAACTGGAATTTGAGCCAACACTGATGGAATAGATGAAGGCTTGCTTTCTCTTTTTTGTATGTCTTCAAGTCATTGTTGACTCTTGGCAAATGTCTGAATTAGTCCCTGTAGCTTTCTTGGCAATGGTTTTTGGAAGTGATTTGCCATCATCTGATTTCTAGGGCTGAGAGGAATGACTGGTCCAAGGTCACCTAGTTGACTGTGACTAAAGCAAGAGCAGAATTTGCAGTCTCCCAATTGGTAGCTTGGTACCTTAAGCATTACAACAAACTGGCTCATTACTTTCCATTTATTATCCCATTCTTGCTTACAGGGGTGGATAGGAAAAAAGAATAGTAAGAGCTCAGTTTTGCCTTTTGTTTCCTGACTGCTGAACATTTAATGAGAGGGCTAAATTGAAGCTCATCTTCTGGATCTGCCTAATCGGATAGTCCAGAAAAAGGACAGTAAGCTAATAGCTAACTATGAATACAGTGTATACTTAAATAAATAGCTTCACTTAGCATGTCATGTGCCTGGTGGACTGAATGAGTAAGAGGTCTTTCTAAATTTCTATATATAACTTTTCTCACAACTTTTCATATTTCGTCATATGCATATATATATATACTGATCTTTAAAAACTGCCTTAAATCTTTCCTCAATCCTGTGTGATTGTAAAGTATGTAATCCATGCTTTTCTCAGTTCTTTTTTCTCAAGAGGTTGTGGCCTGTAAAAAATAGAAACCAAACCCAGTCTTGTCTTTGCTTGGAGAGTTTATCTGAATTGCTTAATATCTAGTGATGCAAACAGGAAAATTTCTGTTTAAGGTATTTCTACAATCAAGGTTTTTTCAATGAATACATCAATATTTATTATGTACTGCCTTTACATCTTTTTTCCTAGTTATATACATGAGGTATATTTCTAACCTACTTGATTACTATTTAGTGCTCATGCTTTTTTTTCTAATTACTCCATTCAGTCTAGTGATCCCATGTTTTAAGTTCATCTTATTACTTGATTTTTCAGTTTAGCTTGTCTCTCAGAAATTATTCAGGGAGACCTTAATTTTCCCATCACTTCATGTTCTTGCCAAGAAAATCTTCCTTTGCTACATTTATGTACACTGGGCTGCTGTTTAAAAGCACAATCTGCCCTTCTTCTTCATGATTCTTCTAACATGGTTTTTCTGTTCACTGAAATAGAAAGAACCCTGGGAAATTTCCTCATGACATTTTTTCATTCAGTAAAATCAACAGCGCAGATTCCTTCTTTAGGAAACAAGTATTAATATTGGGAGGAGAATTATTTCCCTATTCCACATAAAAATATAGAGCTAGACAATCTGCAGCAATATTTTACCAGCCCGGAATGCCAGAAATGAGGACATGGCCTAGCAAAGTATAGTAACATCACTCCTAACCTTAATCCTACATTGTGAGAAACCACAACACAAAAACACATAATATCACCTTAAGTCAGAAGAGATTGTCTATCTGTGCTAATAACTGCTCTATTCTTCAATTCCTTAGGCACGTCACTGATGTTGTCCCCTCATCTTATAGGAATGTACCGGCAGGTTTAAAGGAACATCAATTGTTATAAAGCTGCAGAAAATATGCAAGAGCAATTGGAACTAATTATATTTTGAATTATATTTTGAAAGAAGGTAGGACCAACTAGCTGGTGAGAATTCTTTAAAAAGAGCATCCATGCTTGAAGGATTAGATAATTGTTACTTTTGTCTTTGAGGATTGAAGAATAAATTAAAATATATTATTCTCACTCCACAGTACTATTTCTTGAAGACAAATGATTTTTGTCTTCAAATACAGTTTATGCTCATTAGGATAAGGTAAAAGAAAATTATCTTGGGACCACATTGAATCAAGAACTCTGAAAAATTCTATTTTTCCTTTTTACTGAAAAAGGCATTCATTTTATTTTCTGGATGGGGCTACTATAACATTTCTTTTAGGAACATTTTGGAAATGATTCCAAATTGTAGATGATTTGGAGTGGAATGGGACAACTCACCATGACTGATCCATGCTGTCCGTCTTGCCGCAGCCGACTCACTCCAGCCGATGCACTGTGGTCAATTTGCCATGAGACAAGACACTGCAGCCAACTCACCACAGGATAACTTGCTCTGAGACAATTCAACATGGGATAGCTCAAGAGAGGGACAAATAGAATTGTAGCTCATCCCAGCCTCGAGGATTTCTAACTTGAGAAGCTTCAAACTTAAAGCAAGACAAAGCCCGCTGCAATTCACTTATCCCTCTCTTGAGTTATGTCTCATTGAATTGTCCTGTGGTGAGTTGTTCTGTGGTGAGTTGGCTGAGTCAGCTGGGACAAGGTGTCCTAGACATTTTTGTGCTTCTTCAAATTCACCTATATTTCATGCAGTAATATCAAATGGATTATTCGAAACATATTTGAAACCAAATTTTGTAAGATGTGAGCACTGGATTTTTCTTCAATCTCAGAAAGACAACTTGATGCCAAATTACAGGGATAAAGAACTTGACAGGGCAGAAATTTTATAGATATGGCATATCTGTACTGAAGGACCCGGTTCTTTTCTGTTGCTTCACCACCGGAGGTGATGATCCATCAATTTCCACTGCCATTTTGCATCCTTGGCCAGCTGCCATGAAAGGATGGCTTTTGGATATTTTATTCCCTGGTATTTTGAAACAGCGTGAGATTCCTCCCACCGTCGTGAGAGGACAGTGGAATCTAGTTAATCTACGTTTAAGTTTTGCATTCTTCTTCTCCCGGTTTTTTTGACTATCGTTTTGACTCCCTGGCTGTATGTCTTCATCATCCCTGGCTTCTGGATGTACTCAGTGGTTGAGCTTCTTGCGCTGCGAGATTCTCCCCTCTCGCAGACCTGGCCCTCCATATTATTGAGGGCCTACCTTGATGACGGGTTTTGGAATCCCGAGAGTGGCATGCTGAGAAAAGACGGGTGAGGGGGTTCTTGTCTAAATTTTTAGCCAAAATTTTAAGGGGTTCTAGGAGTGGGGTGGGTTATTTTGTGAAGAATGGACCTGGGGGGGGGGGTCCTTACAAATCAGCAACCCAGCCTGTCGGATGGTTGCAGTAGGAGAGAGAGGGAGAGGGGGCTGGACGAGGTACAGTGGGGTGGGGGTCACTCTATCACTGTGGTGGTTGGTAGGGCTGAGGTAGGGGGAGTGGAGAGCATTATGACATCAGTGGAGTGCAGCCCCGTTGCTTGCAGGTGGTAGCACGTTCTGGTCCTCTTCACTCTTCCTGTTTACCTGAAGGGATGGGAGTGCGGAACCCTGGACTCCAACGTGTATGTAAACGACAGGTCTGTTGTGAACAAGGCCCCCCCTTGTGCGTGAGCTTATTGATGAGGGGGGCGCGGACCTGGCCTGCATCACTGAGACCTGGTTGGCCCGGAGGGAGGGGTTCCTCTCTCCAATTTATGCCCACCAGGTTTCCATGCGCTGCACCAGCACGACTCCGGGGAAGGGGTGGTGTGGTGGTGATTGTCATTAGAGAAAGTCTTTGTCCCAGGAAGGTCACTGTCCCTCAGATAGGCGGATGTGAATCTCTACTGTTGAAATGGAGCCCTGGAGGACAATTGGGTCTGTTGATTACGTACCTGTCTCCCTTCTGTGTGTCTTCGAACACTGCTCGAAGTCTTAGCCGAACTGATGGTTGAGCTCCCCCACCTGATGGTAGTGGGAGACTTTAATCTCCCATCAGCCAGCAAGACATCTGAGCTGGTTCAGGGGTTCATGGCCTCCATGACAGCCATGGACCTGACTCAGGTTGTATAGGGCACAATTCACAGTGGGGGACACACACTTGACCTGATTTTTATTTCTGGCAGTGGATGAATGTTCAGGGCAGGGCGGAATTATCTATTCAACCCCTGTCATGGACTGACCATTACCTCCTTAGGCTGGACTTTCTATCAGCTAACCCCCACCACAGGGAGGCAGGACCAATATGTTGGTTCCGCCCCAGGCACCTGATGGATCCTGAAAAATTCCTGATGGAGCCTGGGACATTTCCCACATCCCTATCCCGCAGTTTGCCAGAGGCTGTGGTGGATGCCTGGGAACAGGCTGCCGCTGGGGCATTGGATAAAATCGCTCCCTTGTGGCCTCTCCTTTGACAGGGATCATATGTAGCTCCATGATTTACCACTGAGCTGAGGGTGATGAAACATCAGAAGAGATGCCTAGAGGGCTGTTGGAGATATTCCCATTCCGAGTCTGACTGAACACAGTTAAGAACCTACATTAGGTCTTATCTTGTGGCGATGGAAGCGGCGAAGCGTGATTACTTCGCCACTCTCATTGCGTCTGCAGAGAATCGCCCAGCAGCCTTGTTCCAAGTCACCCGCTTCCTTCTTAACCAGGGAGCGAGGGAGTTATTCCTCCATCCTGGTCCTACTTAATCTCTCAGTGGCTTTTGATACCATCGACCATGGTATCCTTCTGTGACAACTCAGGGGGTTGGGGGTGGGGAGCACTGTTTTGCAGTGGTTCCTCCTACCTCTCGGATCGTATGTAGTTTGTTTGGGCGGGAGGTCAGAGATCCTCCCTGAGGCCCTTACATGTGGGTGCCTCAGGGGTCGGTTCTCTCCCCTTTGCTCTTTAACATCTATATGAAACCGCTGGGTGAGATCATTCACAGTTTTGGGGTGAGGAATCATCAATATGCTGATGATACCCAGCTTTATATCTCCCCCCCGGACCAACCCAGAGATGCCCTTTCCATGATGTCTAAGTGCCTGGAGGTGGTGCGGGTCTGGATGGGTAGGAATAGGCTCAGACTCAACCCTTACAAGACAGAGTGGCTGTGGCTGCCAGCATCTTATGATCTAGTGGCCCCACCTCTTTTGATGGGAGGGGAGTCGCTTACTCTCTCTGAAAGGGTTTGTAACTAAGGCATCCTCCTGGATTCACGGCTGTCCTTGGTGATCATCTGACAGCCGTGACCAGGGGGGCTTTTGCACAGGTTCACCTGGTGCACCAGTTATGTACTTTCCTAGACAGGGATGCCCTCCACACAGTCACTCAAGCTCTCGTCATCTCCCGTTTGGACTACTGTAATGCCCTCTACATGGGGTTGCCCTTGGGGTATACCCAGAGGCTCCAACCGGTCCAGCTGCGCGGGTCATTAGGGGAGCTTCCCGTTACACCCATGCCACACCTCTCCTGCGCGAGCTGCACTGGTTACCAGTGGTCCTTGGGATTCGCTTCAAGGTGCTGGTACTTACCTATAAAGCCCTATATGGCATGGGCCCGGGTATTTACAGGTCCACCTTCTGCCTGCCTCCCACTGTCCTGTGTGCTCACATAGAACTGCCCTCCTCCGGGTGCCATTGACCAGACACTGTTGGCTGGCGGCACCCAGGATGAGGACATTCTCTGTGGCCACACCGACTCTCTGGAATGGGTTACCCATGGAGCTCCAGACGGCCCCTGACCTCCGCTCTTTCTGCCAAGAGCTGAAGACATAGCTTTTCCAACAAATTTGCTGATTTGATAGGTGGTTTTAATTGGATGGATTTTAAATTGATTGTCTGTTTTATAGTTTTATCATTTTTGTCTTGATTTCTGTAAGATGCCCTGAGTCCCTTGGGAGAAGGGTGGCATATAAGTATAAATAGATAGATAGATAGATAGATAGATAGATAGATAGATAGATAGATAGATAGATAGATAGAATTTTTTTGCTATTTACCAGCTTGACTTTCTGTGAGCATTTCCACAACAACCTGGGCAGTTTGTGCATTAGAACTGCAATAGTTTTGAAAGTCATTAAGAAACACAACCGGACATCAGTATGTTCGAAAAGAAAGGGACTCTGTTGCAGTGGCAAAAGTCAAATCATAGTGTCAGACCAGACCTACAAACAGGTGAAAATATACTCCTGCTAATATCCATAACTGCTCCCCCCCCTGTTTGTGTCTTTTAAATATGGCTCTAAGCTTATTTCTTCACATCCTCTTGGCTCCGTTGTCAAGCATGTAGGTTTGCTGTTCAAAAATAGCATCATAGGTTGTTCCTATCTAATTAATGTTGATGGTCTGTGCCAAAATTAAGTCTTAACCCAGTATCTGGCCAGCCTAGAGTAGACTAAAGAATGTTAATAGCCCGGATATTAAGTTGATGCTCCTCTATCAAGAAAGGTCATCTTCCAACAATTAGTCCCTATTAAAAGACCACTTTGGAATGTGCTAAAAAGATAGAAAGACATTTTGGGGGAAGGTGACACATTCCTTCCATCTGCTTTGGAGGTAGGGGCAAGCTAAGTGTGAGCAGAAAACAGTAAAATTGCTTTGGCAGACAGACAATATGGAGAGACAGACTAGAAGAGATATACAGAAATTGCTCATCTTAGCTTAGAGCTAATGGCATCTGCAGAAGCCCTTTCGCCAAGATGAAACGTTAAGATGCAATTCTGTTTATTGTCAGTTTAGAAATAATAAATAACACATTCATTACAGAAATAGACTAAGGATCTCTTCCTGCAAAGTAGTTCAGCACCCTGTCTCTTTGTCAGCAGAATAATCAACTGAAAACAAAACAAAACAAAAAAAGATTGACTATATTCTGGAAGAGAGAAGTTTGAAAATGGATTGGATCCAGAAAATAATACCACAATGCATCCTTATGGGACATACTATTGAGTAGTGATGTTTTTAGAAGTCAGTTGACTTTTTCATAGGGATCATTGAGGTGGCAAGATCTACAGGAATAAATTATATATTCCTTCTGATTCCTCCTCACATGTATGCATACATATGAAGATAAACCCATCTTCCTTACATTCTCTCTCTAGTACATACATACTTAGACAACATGTATGAATACATTTTGATTAGTCCCTAAAAAGTGCACACAGATGTAATGCATTACATTTACACAGGAAAATACAAATGTCTCCTATGACCAGTGCTCATAAATGGGTTGGAAACAATTCCCTAACATCTCTGGAACTAACATTTTACTGTTCCCATTGATCATTCTGTTCAAAATTACTGAAGACACACAAAAATGTTGTTGCAAAAAAAGTTACTGTTCATTTAAAAGTTTTGTTTCTTCAAACCAAAAACCACTTTTCTACTTCCTAGCAAATGTACCGGTATATGATGATGGCAGATTGGCAGAATATCTCATTCAATCTTGTAGTCACTACTGCAGGTGACTCCTTCCTTGAATCAAGCTAGATGTCTGGTGACTTTATGGATACTTCCATGTAGTTTTCATGGTAACAGTACAGAAGCAATTGACATTCCAGCCAATAGTCCTGAAGCCCCTGCAGGTCTTCCAGCCAAATGTTAACCATGCCTGCCTTTGTTTAGTTTCTGAGCCTAGGCAAGGAAGGTCCTAATAAATACTATGTGCCTCCCATGTAAAGGATGTTATGACACCATTCATCTTTCAACTGATTTTTTTTCAAGATTTGGATGACTCAAAACTTCCCAGGATATCTTCCATACCAAATTCCACAGAGGTTTTGCTTTGTTTTATGAGGCATAACATTCCCACGCTTTAAAGAGACTGTAACCATAGAGCCACTAACATAGCTTTGTAGGAGGAGAGCCATGTAATCATTAGTAGCCAAAAATTGGAAGGAGTCTCAAAGTATGTTTCCAGTCTAACAAACTGTATTAGTCTGAAGTACATCTAATATAGTGATATGTTAATCAAAAAAGATGCTACTGGACTTCTGATTTTAAGCAGTATTATAATCTAAAGCCAATTATAGCCATAAGCCAATTGTTTTGCTCTGTCTTTCAGTACTGTGTTAAAATAGTGATGACATTTCAGTGTTAGTAGCTCATTCAGTGAAGGTTGTGCAAAGTTCAGTCCATTACCAGTTACTTAGCTTATCTGTGTTGAATGTATTATCCCCATTCATCAAATTGTTTCCTTCATGATGCAGAATGTGGGAGGGCTCAGCTGGTATCCACCTCTGTTCTGTTGCCATTATGTAAATAAAAGGGATAAAGTTGGAATAATAAAAAGTTTCTCCCTTTGGGACTTTTCATGGCAATTATTTACAGTCCTATTCCCAATGGTTCTGGAAAGATGGGTGTCTTTTTGATGTGAATATACAGTAGATAATAATTCAGGCCAGCCATGCATGTTTCTCTCTTTACTTTCTTATGTCTACCTTTATCCCATTTTACAAAGTAACTGCTTTTTAAAATGTTTGCAGATAAATAAATAAATAAATTTAAAGCTATATTTTTGAGTGGCATATGTGCTTGTTTTAATCTGTAATCATTTGCTATCGGTCATTATTTCATTTTCTAAAACTCTAAGCAGAACCTGACTGAGCCATGTTGTAGGTTTAGCCCATCAGTTCTTCAGAGCTGAAGAAGCTTCTTGGATGATAAGCAAACTGTCTTCAAGGAAAAACAAAGTCCATTTGCCTTTGTAAAAGCACCTTTGGGACATATACTTGTGAGTTAATATTTCTTTGGCAAACATAGCACTATTATGGGAGAAAAATACCTGTTCATACACTTCTCACAATTGTCATAATAACAGGCTTGATGTGGTTCTTGAAGGTTTTTTTCTGTCATATTAATTTCCTTTAATTTAATGTAGCAGGTATGAACTCAATGGTAACAATATACCAGCTAAATCCTGCAGAAGAAAGTAATGCTTCCTCATTATATTTATGCTTAGCTGATACCTTCTGTCATAAAACTGGATATGCATGAGGAACAGCGGAACAGTATGCCTGCAGAGTATCCAGAGGGAGCAAGTTTTCTAACAAGAATATTGCTGTAGTTTTCATATTAACACCTGCAGTGCACCTTAAACATTAAGCCAATAAAGGTTTTGAATAAATCATGTTGTGCCAAAGATAAGATGCCCAAAGAGCTGTGATAAAGTTCAAGCTGAATCCTGTTCTTGATATTACCGTGTTAGCTGCTTATGACTACAATGGCACACTGAAGTCATCCATCACTGAGTGATGGAGTGATGCTTTCAGAAGCTTAATGAACACATTAGTCATGTAAAAGTACAGGTTTTGATTGGTAAAAATAAAATATAATATAATTGTTCCTGAAAGTTACAGGTGTTAAATTTTGTTCAGTTAAATATATGTTATACTAAATGCAAAAGAAGATATCAAACCTCTCTTCTACCAGTAAGTAATGGCTTTTATTTCCTAAATTTTCATCTGGGTCAAAAATGCCTTCATTTTGTAATTTGGGAAACGGAGAATTATGTTTACATTAATCCTACTTAATTGATTAAAATTGAAATCTTAATATATTAAAACTGACTATATTAATTGGCAGTAACCCTAGATTCTGTAAACGTATACTCTGAATTCTAGGGGTGGAGATAAAAAGGGGAAGATTTGTGAATGGTAAAGAAAACTGAAACCCCGATTAACATTTTTTAAAACAAAAGTAGCAATACAGTCTAAACCTGAAGTCCTTTGGAGAACAGATACAAAAAAGAAGATAGCATAATTTTTGCACATCCTGAGCCAAGTATCATTTACACCTGGAACAACATTCTGATTTGGGGACTCAGGTTTTGGTTGGTCAAGCTTTTTGAAAAAAAGAAGTATCAATTTTCATTTTTCCTTCTTCATAATGTTCATGAAGCTACTTTTGAATCTGAGCAGTATGTTCAGGCATGTCTATCATTCGTTATCACTGGCTTCTGACAAAAAGAACGAGTAACTATCAAAATAATTCAGTCTTTTAACCAATTTCCAATTTTCTAAATTAGAATTCATAGCTAATTTGACAGCATATAGATGGCCTGCTTAACAGCATATAGATAGATAGATAGATAGATAGATAGATAGATAGATAGATAGATAGATAGAAAGATAGATAGATAGATAGAATTTGCATTTTATGTATGGATAAGAATATATATATATATATATATATATATATATATATATATATATATATATATATATATATATATATATATTCCTTCCCTTAAAACTCTTATTATATGGGATTAACTGGGCTTGTCTCTTGGTCTCCAGCAAAATGTAAAAAGCATTCCTTATTTTTAATAAATATTCCATAAAAGAGAGAAGTGAACAGTTTTGGACTATGAACTTCAGCTGTTTAATAATAGTCCTGATTGCTACAGAATAAAATAGAGAGTGCATTCAACAATTATTGTTCTGAAACATGCATTAAAATATATAATACATAATGATATAAACATAGTTTGCATTGTATGCAATGATCAAGGAAGAACATTGTCCTAGACCAAGTTTCCCCAAAGTGGTCAATATCAACCAAGGACTGATGAGACTATCCAAGATGTTGTTATTATTTGTAGTATTATTGGTAAAGTAGTGTTTATTGTATTATTTTCATGTAATCAATATTTTGAGATCAATGAACAATCTGAAACTTCATGAAGAGGTCGATGAACTGAAGAGTTTGGAGACCCCTGTTCTAGACCTATTCAGGTAAGGCCACCATATCTGGATTGCAAAATTCCAAGTGACCAGTTGATAGCACCAAATATATTAATAAAACTATAATTCTATACTACTATCTAGCAGTCATTTGAGTTTTTGCAATTTAGTTGTAGCCATACTCTCATGTAATGAAAAAAAAACCCCAACCCTTTACAAGCCAATGTAGAAACAAACAAATAGAAAAAAAAATGAAATATTTTTAAAATAGGAAATGGGGAAAATAAAAGGGAATTACAGTGAAAACTGAAAGAGCTGAAGAACTGCAGATAGACTGGAAATAAAGAGTATCAGGGATTTTATACATCAGAGAGAGAGACAAGAATAAAGGAAAGACAAAGATTAAAGAGTATGGATTTTGGAGAAAGGAATAGTTAGAATAAATCTTGGTTCCTTGTTCTTCCTTTCTCTTCTATTCGATCCTGCCTAAATTCTTTTTAGCAATCTGCAGAGCAGCAATTGTCCAAGTGACTTAATAGGCAGCGTTTGTGAAGATGATAAAATTCAATGATTGGTTACAGTCAATATATAAGATCCTGTCACATTCCTCAAACACTCTTAGCTTTGTCTATATGTAGTATGAAATTTGCAAAAGTTTTGAGACTGTAAGGTCAGAACATACATCAAATCTCCAAATAACCTACAAATTTCTCCAAATCAATTTTATGGAGACCTGATTTGAATTAAAGAGATAATCTTCCTTATCTGATGAAATCTTCCTTAAAGCAAATTTTCCTCTTTACGCCTAATATAACTAATGGTCAAGTCCTATAGATCTTTGTTTGTGTCTCTTTCTGTTTACTTGTGGCAATAGCTAAGCATGCCTCTTGATGCTATATTGGGATCTCTTAAAGTGGCTTGTGTTTCATGTGATTTAAGAAATTGCTTGACTGAACAATACACATAAAACTAAATAGCAGTTGTAGAGAGATTAGTAAAACTCTAATTGCACCCTCCAGGCAGAACAATTTAAGATAAAAATACATGTTCTTTAAAACCATTGTATGCTGTTTTGATATTAATAAGCATTTATCTCTTCTAAGATCAAAACATTTCCAAATAACAGTCTTCGTAATTTTTAGTAAATTAAACTCTCAGATTCCTTCTCTTCTAATAACCTCCCATTGTGTGGTATTTATTGTACTTAAAGAATAAAAGTAAGAATATGCACTATTTGGATGTGACTATGATACAATTAGAACAAAATAAATAATTTCCAAAACTAAGTTTTAAAAAATGAAATTTCATTATATATTTTAATTTAGCAAGATTGTAAAGTATCAAGCATTGCAGTAATGAAGGAATTGGTTCGTGCAATATGGTGATGGTACTAAGAATCAGAAAAGGCCTGATAAGAGAATCAGACTCTTATAAGGTAATGAATACATGACATAACATTCTGCAGAAGGTTGCCTTAGATGAAACTCTAAGGCAAAAGTATTTATCTCTCTAATGGGAGTACTAAGAATGACA
Organism: Masticophis lateralis; assembly: GCA_030761175.1. Taxonomy (NCBI): domain Eukaryota; kingdom Metazoa; phylum Chordata; class Lepidosauria; order Squamata; family Colubridae; genus Masticophis; species Masticophis lateralis. The sequence goes on from JAUDYJ010000005.1 coordinate 49,090,368, forward strand.
ATAGAAGGTATTGGGACCAGTTTATTTATTTGTCTCCATCCTTGTCTTCATATATATATATATCACTAACATTCTTATTGGCATTTTCATTAATTGGGTGAAATGGTGAAACAATTTTTGAACCAAAGAGCCTCAAATATACAGAATGTGTCCAAACTGGGACTCATGATTCCTGAGGTAATGATATTTGAGAAAGTTGTGGGGATTTGTGCTGTGGTCCCATAATGATCATTTTGAATATTTGTGACAGTTTCCCTACCACTGTTTTACTCCCTCACTCCCTCTCCTGCTCCCTCATAGCAAGATATTGACTCATTATGTGGATCTTATAGAAGCAATAACTTTAAGGCACATAAAGAAAGGCCTGGATATTTTTATTGCTCTACATGCCTCTTCTATGGCACACAAACATGCACATATATCTATAGCCATGATTATCCAATCTTCATTTAGGAAGTTAACTAAGACATTCACAGTGCTCCATTCTCCTATATTATTTCACAACAATTTTGCGATGTCCATTGGGCTGAAAGTCACAAAATGAGCTGCTATAGCTACAGATGGAGTAGAAATTGGATCTCTCTGGTGTTAGTCAAATACATTAGCTGGTATTCCTTAGTCCTTGCCCATGCTGTTTCATTTTTCAGCAGCTTCCTATTCTGAAACTGAGGGTAGATCAGCCCCTCCTTTGGCTGATGGAGATAAGGTCCTGACCTAGCCCTCAGGAGGTTACATGATCCTATTTTTAAACTATGTCTGACAGCTTCCTACAACTCAAAGGAGAAGCTGGCAGGGCTTCTGAACTGTTATGAGGTGACAACTATGACACACAACATTGTGGCAATAAAAATAAATTAAAATAAAATATCAGCATAATTATGTCAAATGGAAACACGAAATCACAAGGAACAGTACAGAATGAAGAACCAAGAAGAGATGGAGGAGAAAAGGAAAAAGCAACTAGAGAATACCCTGTTTCCCCCAAAATAAGACATCCCCTGATAATAAGCCCAGTCGGGCTTTTGAACGCATGGCAATAAGGCAAAGCATTTATTTCAGGGTTCCAAAAAATATAAGAAAGGGTCTTATTTTCGGGGAAACACACTAAGTGGCAGACAGTAATTACTGCAAGAGTCCCTAATTCCTGCCTTCAACAGCAATACTTCAACTGAGAAAGAGTGAGGCGAAATGACGACGTAATTTTTTTGGCCAAAGTCGATCCTCACTGTCATGTGTTTCTACTGTATTCTCTGTAGCCAATTTTTGCTATAGGAAGAGAAAGGTCAGGATAGGCAATTTGTAAACTCTGCCTAATGAACTCTTCAATTTAAATAGCAATGATGAACTTATTACAGCCAAGTTTAAGTATAGTAACAGACAATATAAATTTCTCTACCAAGTGATATATTTTAAAGCCAAAGAAATCATTTCAATTAAGAATGAATGGATTCATTCTGTGATTATTCAAGGATAAATCCAGAATTACATTGGACATTTAATGCTAGACTCCAAACAGCAAGCCAAATTTATTCAAATTTGATTCTCATGACAGTATTGACTTAAGAATGAGTATGTTCTGTAAAGATGGAATTCAATGTGAGATTGTTGCATAATTGGAAGGAACAGAAAGGGAGGCAGGGAAGGAAGGAAGAAAGGAGGGAGGGGTCGCGGGGGGGCAGGCAGGCAGTTTGGCAAGCAAGCAAGCAAGCAAACAAGGAAGCAAGCAAGATTTCTGACACTTCCTGTCAGTTTCCCACAAGGGAACTCAATGGAGAAGCTGTCAGAAAATCAAAAGTTGTTCCTGCTATCATTATTTTTTTTACTACCCATGGCCATTCTGTTTCTTGGTTTGGGTAAGGAAATATCTCCAAATCCATAACCCAATGGGCCTGGATCATCTGTTGTACTCTAAACACAGTACCTGAACAGTGTGTGTGCAATTATGTATGCATAACTAAAAGTGTATAGCGTGATAGGAAGCATAGTACAGTATATAGTTCTGCCAGCGATGCATACATAAACTGGAATACTACCAGCACAGTCCATGAAAGAATGCTGTACAGTTGTCCCATTTTTTTGTTTTTGGATTATATGTATTATATAATCATTTTCTAAAATTTGATTATTTTAGAATTAAACCTAGAAATGAATTATTTGGCTCTACTAGAGATGTGCTGGTCTGGATCGTAATATATTTTCTGTTTCTTTTTCTCTCTAAGATCTTTCTAGGTCTGAGGTTTTAAAAATGTTGTGGCAACTGCTTTGTGTACCAGAAATTGTGAGAATTTGTCAGTCTTCCATGAGTAGATAGGAAATGCTAACAGGACTAGGCCAAGTCAAACAAGTAAAAAGAAGTTTTCACCCCTTTATATGTTTACATAACATATTAATAGGACTTGTGTTTAGTTGTAAAACATTTGTCTTTTGAACATTATGTTCAAAATGAAAGACAGAACGTGAGAAACTTGGGATAATTTTTGGTAGTTAACTGAGAAAGAACAAGTAGAATTTTTCTGAGGGACTCTTAATCTCTTCCCTTGACTTTAGCATTCTTTCTTTAAATATTAACTCGAGCTTTCTGGCACTTTTAACTGAGAATACTAATTAGTTTATATGGGTTTATCCACCATGAACAAAAGAGCATTCTTGTGTTTCCTTTATCTCCTGAGCATGATAACCAGGATAAAATTACATTAACCGATATCTCTGGCAACTGGCTTAATATGTGCTATCCAAATAAAGAGAGTCACACAACATAGTAGTAGATATATGATTTTGCTTATCTGTCTGAATAGTAGTATTAATCATAATAATTGCTACACACTTGTTCTGTAATTTTTGTTTGGATTTTTTATTGTTTAGCAGTTACATTTTGATAATATAATGTTTTAGGGGAAAAAGGTTCTTTCTGTTCTTTTATCAGCTTTCTCTCTTGATATTTTAAAGCTTCATTACTATTCTCCAGATGTGTTATATAAATTGCCACTGATAAAATGAGTTCTAGATCAAAATATGTGGATGCTATTATTGAAGTTGCCAAATATGTGGATTTGCAAAAAAATAAATTTGGGGATTTCAGAATCTGGCCCAAGAGCTAAGTAGCACTCGGCCCAGTGGTGGGATTCAGCCAGTTCACACCACTTCGGAAGAACCGGTTGTTAATTTTCTGAGCAGTTTGGCAAACTGGTTGTTGGAAGAAATCACCAGGGCAGAGAACTGGTTGTTAAATTACTTGAATCCCACCACTGACTGGGCCTCACACGATACCAGCCATAATGTAACCCTGTAAGCCAGTTCTCTGACATATCTATGCAGGTCACAAGAAATCAAGCTGACTTGAAGGAGACCACATTTCAAAACACAGTGAAATCAAACTGTTAGAACCAGGTAGAGCTGAATGTATCTGCAATTTTGCACCAGCTTCTGATAAATGATTTTTAAAAATCCCTTTATCTCTTTTCTCCACCTTGTTTAACTTTCATAGTATAACAGTTATGCCTTATATATTAGAACATCATCAAATGTAGCTAGAGTGGAGGAATCAAGTCTTCTCTCAGCTTTTGCACAAGCAAATAAGAATCTCCTGGGTACTAACATGCAAAGAAAAGCAAATTATAATGTGATCTTATCTGGATGAAAACCAATCATAATTTCAATAATAGGAGGATGCTAGATCCTGGACTGGTAAATGTATATGACCCCAAGGACTCCAAGGAAAGAGTGTAGCTGAAATAGCATTAAACCACTCAAAAATATATTCAGTTCAATTGTTTGGAGGATTTTCTCATTGTAAAATTTAATTGTGGAACCACACTTTTGAAAAAAAAGAGTTTCATAAAATTTGTGACAGTTGATTAGTATGTACTTTGATGTTCATACATGTTCATTTAATGTTCAGAGAAGGATTTTAATGTCTGAAGGGAGTAAGATGAAATCATTCAGAAAACCTACTGTCAAAGGCCAATAATTCATATATTTTTGCAGCTTCTTATTTGTATCTACCTTACAAAATGCATTATCTTTCACTGGAATGAAATGCTATCTATCCTGAGGTGATCAAGAAATGTGTCGTAAATACAGAGAAAGCAATTTAAGATAAATTGGAACAAATTGAATTGAATACTTTATTTGGCTAAGTATGATTAGACCCACAAGGAATTTGTACAGTTCAGTATTGGAAGGTATTGATCAGGAAAATTATTGACTTGTTGAATAGTGGTTTACAAGTAAAGCATCAGCAGTAAATAGCAAAAGTGTAAATAGCTGGAGATAATTATTTTAAGATGTTTAGTTTCAGAGTTGTGAATTGAGGAGTTGTGAGACTAAATGAACACAAATATCCAATCTACAATAGAAGACTTGCTATTGTCACTTTACTACTGTGCATTTAAAATAATTATTATACTGTTTTATTTTTCATCAAATATGTATTAGGCCAGTGAATAAAAATCATTAGTGCTTTTTCACCATTTGCGTAAAGAGAAATTGCGGGAACAAGTGACAGATATTGTTTCAGGCTGGCAGGATTTTTATTTTTCTCTCTCTTTTTCCTATTTCAAGTTTCCAGGAGTGTTGATAGGAGATGAATTGGACTGAACAACTTTGCAATCATTATTGTCTTTTGCCTTAAATGTCTCTGAGTTCCAATTAATTAAGGCAATGTTGAAGGAAGGTCCCGCCGCGGGTGGGGGTGGGGAAGAGAGAGAGCGAGAGAGAGAAATGCTCTTGCCTTTGCCTAAGATGACCTTTCTTTTCAATGCTAACCTTTTAAAAAAAGAAAAAGGTTAATGTTTTTTCCTTAAAATCTTGGCATTGATATTTGTCCATGTGCTCCAACATGTGATTATAACAGACTTGCTTCATCCCAATATTTTAATTGGATACAGTACAGATCCACATGCAGATGATAAGTTTGAGCTTTTTCTTCACGTACTACTAGCATAAGCGATGCTTACATCTGGGTAAATAGCAAAAATAGCAAAAATAAATAGCAAAACTGATTTGGAATATGAAGAAAACATACCTATGCCCTAAATATAGGTTTCAGGTAATGATACAAAGAATGTTTAGTAAAATAAAGCGTGTGTTCAGAAAATAACAATTGAGATTTAACCATAATATGAATATAAGAAATCTACAAATATAACATACGTTTTAAAAGTTATTTTCTTTTTTAAAAAAATTATATCTCTCATTTCCTTTGTTGCTCAAGGCAGCATATATAAATAGTATTCTGTCCCATAAGTTTCCTAACAATAGCAATCTTGTGGCTCAGGATTGGTTCAAAATTATCCAATAAATTCAATTGCAGATTGCTTAATGCAAATATGGGCAACCTGGTGCTCCTTTACAGTCCCTTACCTTTAGTGATGCTGGTTGGGATTGGTGAATATGGGATCCAAAATCTATAATACACCACGTGCAATGTGATCTGGAATTGGCAAATGTTACCATCAGTCCTTTGCAATGGATCACTCCCTGTTGGGGGTTGTACCTCCCTGCAGAGAAGCAAAACTTATTCAAATATTTCTGCTGGGGCCTGTTGGGTTCCAAGAGAAGCTTGGGATTGTTTCTGGGACTCTGGTATATATGTGGTTTGACTGAGTTCTTGGTTGCTAATTGGAATGAAATGTCAGCCCTGGCCTTGGATTGGCTTATATCTGTGCTGCCTCTCTCTGCAGGTGGATCCCAAAGGGCCTTCTGATTTTCAGAGTAGCTTTGAGTGATGAAGTGCTATAAGATATTCTTTGAATATTGCTGGAAGAAAACAAAGAGTGTTCTTAACCAAGCATATACTCCAGGGGGTAAGAGTGCTTCTTAGGGATTACTTCATGGTGATATGACTCACTCAAATGTAGCTATTACTCTTCCTTATCGTGTCCAGAGTGCCAAATATTGGCCCTTTTCAGAGTAACCTGGTCTCTCTTTAATAAAGAGGGTTTGTGGGAATGCCTACAGGGCCACTGTAAGGATTATTCTAGCCATCTGTCAGATAAAGATTCTTGGATTAATACAGAACTGGAACCTGCGGGACCTGATGAAAAGACAGGTTCCTTGCTGTGAGTTGGCTAAATCACTTGTGTTTTAAATTTCTGTCCCTCCTTAATTAATGTCATCTAGGAGGTGACAGATGGTTAGGTCCAGGCAGTGGTGAATACATCACTGTGAAGGGGGGTAGTTTCATTCATCTTGAAGGAAGCTGTTGTTTGCCTCCATCTCAAAAGACCATTGCTGGATCCAACATTTCCCCCCACCCCATTTTCAATGTTCCCTTTTAGGGAATGTGGTTCACCTACTACTTTAAAGGATTTTGGAAGGACTATCAAGATATTTAACGTTCAGGATTCAGACCTGGCTATAATACTGAGCAGCATTCATTGTGCTTGTGAATGACCTCTGGTAAGTTCAGGATTGGTATAGTGTATTTATTCTGATCCTCTTTGATTTCTCAGAAACTTTCAATACCATCAACCTTGGGATCCTTCTTGCCTGGTTTAGGAAATTGGCAGTCATTGTGTTATAGTGGTTATTCTTCTTCAAGGTCAGTTTTACTTGGTCTTGGTAGAGGATGACAAGTCAAACCACAGGCTCTACCTGTATGGGGTGCCTCAGGGTTCTACCTTCTCATCACTCTGTTTAATATCTACATGAACTTTCTGGGTGCTGGCAGATATGTAAGATATCTGCCAGCACGGGGGACAGTATTAGCATCATGCCGATGCATTTCTACCTTGTGCTAACTAAATGATGCCACAGAGGTCCTTTCCCAGTGCCTGGAGGTTGAAGGACTAGATAGGGGAGAACAGGTTTCATCTTAACACTGGTAGGAATGTCTGTGGCTCTAGAAGTTTTCTACTTTTAATTCTGCCTAGGGAAGCACTTCCCCTGAAAGAGTCAGTGTACAACTTGGAGGTCCTCTTGGGCGCATGGCTCCTATTTAAAGAGCAGGTGCAGCCATGACTGGGAGAGCCAGTGCTCAGGTTTGGCTTGTGCACCAATTCTTAAAGGGCAGAGCTGACACAATTGAGTCCATATCTGGATTGGGAGATCCTCCTAATGGTTTCTCATTCCTTACTCACTTCCTGTTTGGATTACTATAATATACTGTACATGGGGCGGCCCCTAAAGAACATGAAGCTGCAGCTGGTCCAGGATTCAGTGGGGATTTTTTTTTGTCTCTTGCAATACTACTACTCCATGAGCTCCCCTGGCTCTCAGGCTTCCAGGTGCATTTCCAGGCTTCCAGGGCTATAAAAGCCCTGTATGGCACAAGGCCAGGCTACTTCAGGATCATCTTTCTCCCATTGTTTCTGCTTGCCACATTAGATCTAGCAGAGGGGGAATGTTCTGGGTCCCTTCCATTAAGCAATGTCACATTGTTAGACCCAGGACTCATGCCTTCTGTGCGGCAGTGCTTGCCTTGTGGAACAGCAGTCCTGTCAGAGAGCCAATAACGCCTACTCTGCTAGCCTTTTTTAAGACCCTGAAAGTATCTGGGCCAGGTTCCGCAAACTCTGTTGTGCATGGGATTTTGTTTTTAATGATTTGGTTTGTTTTTAATCTTTGTATTCTATTCAGAGATGGGCAGTCCTACAAACAAACAACAAACCAACCAACAAACAAGACCTGCTGTTTGATACTAGTGATTTCATCTATTAATCTGGAATTTTCTAGATCTAAAGGCTCTGTAAAAAGCCAAGTAAGACATCTTCATTTTTCTTGAAGATGTTTTACTTCTCACCCAACTGAACTCTTCTTCGGTTCTGACTGAATGGTGGAGAATGGAAAGATTTATATTTCTTACAGTCATTTGTCATTAGCACTCTTTCTGAGTGTCATTGAGACCACTTGAAGATTTATCCGTACTCTTGGGGTCCTCTGAATAATGCAAATGGCTGTGCAACAGAAGGAGTGCTAACGACCACATGACTGCAAGGAACATAAATCCTTCCATTCAGTCAAAACTGCGGAAGTTTCTTGGATGGGCAGCGAAACGTCTTCAAGGAAAAACAAAGAAAGTCCAGATGTCTTTTAAAAAAAGCACTTTGGGACAACCATGACCTGGATGACTGAAAATCTCCATAGATTCTATTCTACATTACCCTGCACTACAGCAAAAAGGTCAATTGTTAGGTTATGCATGGTAGGGATTTTGCTTGTGTTTTAATTATAGATCTATTCTTAATAAATATACATCCATAGATTTGATTGATTTAATTGCTTTTTCAGTGCATAAATTTCAATGTACTCATCCAACTATAGGAGATGACTGGGCAGGTTTTATGTAGGGTTGCCCCATTTTTGACAGTGTCAAAATTTAGACACTTAGATTTATAGTTGATTTAATTTTTGTGGGTTTTAGGCAGGGCTGTCACATCTTTTACCATCTCAGATTTATAGTTGGTTTAATTCTTGGTTTAATTCGTTTAATTGATATACAAGGCCATTTTGTACATTTTGTACAAAAAAATATAAACTGTCATATTATGCCTTTGGTTTTAATCTCTTTACACCACCTAACATCATCTTGGTGAGATGAGTGACTATATAACTATTATAAATAAATAAGTTAATGATGTCTTATGTTTTTTAGAAAGACCAGAAATCCCTATGTCTAATCTCATTTTAATAATACCTGAATTTAGCATCCTGTCTCGTTGTTCTACAACTGAAGTAAATCCAAAATGATACTATATTCAGGAAATAATATAGGAAATAATATGGGTGGGTTGATTATGATCTGACTCTTTTTTCAGCAGGTAAATTTGAATTTATCTCCTGCTTTGATGCAAAATGAAATATGACCTAAACAGACCTAGAATTTTTTTGAATGACTGGGGACGATAGAAATGTGATTAAGATGAGTGTTACTCAGAAGTTGATTTACATTTTGGGATGCCATCCCACATTGATTCTATTCTATGGTTTTAAATTTATTTACAGGATGCTGAATATATTCCTTTAGCAAAGACATCCTGTGTGATTTCTACTGCACAATTTGTAATGTCACATTGAGGAAGGTTGATATAACTTTACAGTTTTTTCAGGCTTATTGCCATGGCATTTTTCTAGCTTTGGTTATTGGCTAGTACAAGGAATTTTAGAATCCACCTCTTCCCAGAAATCTGCTCCAGAAATATTATTTGACTTCACTGAAATCCTGGCGTGTACTGAAATCTCTGTTTTTTCAGGTAGTGATGTCAGGCCTACACGTAATTTATTATTATTTATTTATTAATTAGATTTATATACCGCCCTTCTCCCGACGGACTCCCTGGTCCTAAGCCATGGAGCGCTTTAAAGGTGATTACCAACACCTTGAAACGCACCCGGCAACCAATGCAGCTCACGCAGGAGAGGTGTCACGTGGGAGCGCCCCGTCGCTCCCATAATCCCCCGGGCGACCGCATTCTGTACCAGCTGGAGCCTCCGGGTGCATCCCAAAGGGAGCCCCGTGTAGAGAGCATTGCAGTAGTCCAAGCGAGACGTGACGAGCGCCTGAGTGACTGTGCGTAGGGAGCCCGATCTAGAAAGGTGAAAGTCTTACATGGAAATTATTAGGCCACACATTATTTTGATCCTTTTTACAAAAAAACCACCCATCTTATATTATGAGATAAACCTATTTTTTAAATGGCATTTACATCTTTTTTAGGGGAGGGAATGATCTGGATTTCTCACAATGTTATTACTTTGGATGAACTCACTTCTGATGAAATCTTTTAAAAAGCTTTTACAGAATTTAAAAAAAAGTTTGATTTAACTCAGAGTGCTTTTTGGCAATCTATTCAATTTAAACATTTCTTATTTGGTTTATTCCATATCTGAAGTGGTCAGAGGTTTTGGAAGAATTGACTGGCTCCTAACTAGAAGTCTTATTAAAATGGGAAGGTAATAAAACTGATACTGGTCAGCTTACATGACCCATAAAATAAGCTTATATCTCCTGTCCAATTAAATCAGTGCAAGTTTCCTTTAAATATGCAATTAGTGCTATATGATCTTAAAATGAGGTTACTTCAACAATACAAAAACAGTTTCATCTCTATTAAACATTTCAATTAATTGTAAAAGGAGTTCATTTACTTGTTTTACATGATACACATCTATCAAAGGGTAGTGAACGAAATTAAAAATGAAATCAAAGCCACTATTCATTACGTGAAAACAAAACAAAACAAAAACCGTAAGTAGGGTGTCTCAAAAAACTCAATAGACATAACAGCATCCTCATCAGAGATCCATTAACACAACAACCAAGTCCTCATGGCCTTCTGAAAGGCCAGCAGTCAGGACAATCTCTATATCAGCCAGGAAGCAGGCACAACAGAGAAGACTGTGGTTCTTAGGACCAGCTAAATGCACTGCTTCACCAATGAGACCCAGTGCATGCATGTTTTGACTAAATTGGTGGAAAGCAGAAATCAAAACAAAGAGACATCCCACGGGTAACTTAGCCACATGCCACGGAGGGTTTTAAAGATGACAAGTATTCTGGGAATCAATATAGTTCAGGTAGCAATAAGGTTATGCAGATGGTGCGCCCGTTGCTGCACAGGTGTTATGATTTGGACCAGTTGAAGTCCAAATGCTCTTCAAATGTTGGAGAAACGTGAAGTCCTCACCTAATGACAACTTGATCCTGGCCTAATGACCGCAAGCAAGAGTACCAAAACTGCTGTTGCTAAGCAGTATGATCACTTAGCAATGGAAATTCCAATGCCAATTAGCCTTGCTCTATAGAAGATGGACAACGGCTGTCTGTGGTTGGTACAATTTTGATTTTTTGGAATCAAGGAAGCATGAATTTAGCTTGATTCTTTTGCAGTAAATCCTAGGTACATGTTTGAAAACAATAGGATTGATTGGTTCCTATTTGGACTATTTAGATCCAAAGCAGGAGTGGATTCTACTTACCTTTACTACCGGTTCACATCACACCCACTTGCTTCACTTGCGTGCCTATGTGCTCTTCTGAGCATGCACAGAAGCTTCTGTGTATGCGCAGATTACCTATGATGACGTCCGGGTCAGTGGGTGGAGCCTCTCACCATTTTACTACCAGTTCTTGTGAACCGGTTGGAATTGGGGCAACCCACCACTGATACAAAGGTGCCAAATTCTGACCTATCATCCAGGGAAGGAAGCCCAGGAGCTTGAGCTCTCCCTGCCCCCAAACCTGCTTCCATATCTTAGTACTTTTAATAATTATTCAGCAGAGATAATGGACTGAAGTGGAGACTGCTTTCTGCCTGAGTTAAACTGCAGTCCTACCAAAAAAGCTAGTTTGAGATTGTGTGTGCAGAAGAAAATGTTTCTGCTGTTGCTATCTAGAATGAATCATGCTGCATTTCAGAAAATGCTTTCTTGCTCTGAAATGTTGAATAATTAAGCACAGAGGAATCTGAGCCAACAGTGTTTAGTAGTGTGAATATTTAGAACTCAGTGTTACTGCAGCAAATATGTGATAAATTGATCCTTCCTTCCTTCCTTCCTTCCTTCCTTCCTTCCTTCCTTCCTTCCTTCCTTCCTTCCTTTCTTCCTTCCTTCCTTCCTTCCTTCCTCTTTTCTAACAAAAACCTTTAAATTGCACAGTGTTGGAGGTGGATAGCAAGTTTAATTGACAGCCAGACATTTGATTTATAAACAAATCTGCTTTATATTTACAGTGAAATTTGCAGAGGCAGCAATTTTGTTTTGCTTAGAAACTAGAATACCTTTGGGTGGAGGAGCAGGCACGCTGCCATCCCTTTGCCAGCAAAGAAATCCACTCTATTTCATCCAGTGATTTATCTGAAGTGTGACCCCCAAGTGAGGAGAAAGAGAATGGGCCTAGGGTGTGTTGATTGCCCTTGACTCACTTCGGAACTGGGATGTATTGTATGTGTAAAATGCTTTGAGCTGCTGGAGCTGTTTCAGAGTCATAAGTCTCCTCCTTATGTAAATAATCATGACATATGCCTCTGCTTACTGCTGAGCCTGAGGGGGTCGGAAAGTGGGTGGAGGCTGATTGCTGGCTTCTGTCGTATGTTCATGAGTATGTATTTATGGAGAGTCGTTCAATCCTCTCTCCTGTCGGAGGATCCATGACTCTCGGCTGCTGACAATGCCTGCCTGCTTAGAGTTCTGCACCTCTGTCCTGTGAAAGAGAAAGCTGCAAGGTAGCCAAGCCACCTTGCGCAGTACGATGGGGGGACAGCTAACGAGAAGCACAATATACGGTAAGGAGCTGGCCAGCAGCACTGATGGTTAGGCAGCAAATTCTTAATGTTGGTAGATTGCTTGCCTTTTGCCTGAGCCTTCTGCAGCAAGGGACAACATGGCTCAGAAAGGTAAGGGAGTTATAGCAAGGAGCTGCAATCTGCCCAGTCTCCTTCGTACACTCTGCCTTTTCTTTTAGAGACAATCTTCCTATGAGAGACTTTATTTAATCCAGAATACACAAGGGTGGGAGGGGGGAAAGAGAGAGAGGGGGGGAAAGAGTGTATACCTATGTGCCTCTTTTATCTGATTGCATGCAATATGCTGCTTTTGTTTTATTGCTTCGGACAAATGTTTGTCTAAAGAATATTGCTTCCTGTGGGTTGACAGATATCCTGTATGGGAAAAGAAAAAGAAAAGAGCACTGGGAGTGTTTGACAAGACAGTCTGAAGGCACAGAAGATGCATGCACTTAAGAGATGGATCAGGGTTTTATCTTAAAGATTTCCTGGTTAGTGGGATATGGTTCTCTCTGACTGTAATGGCATTTGCTTTACAGTACAGCTTGTTAAGAGCTGATCCATTGTAAAGCTTTTTAGTACAGAATGCTGCTTGCCTTGACGGGATCATGGAGAAGAGTACATAAGAGAAGAGGGAGGGGCATTGCAGGGATAAAAGTTTCAAGATGATGAGCAAGATGGAATATTCTCTGCATGCTTGTAGTTGGTGATTTTACGGACATTAAGGCATATCAGCCTGAGTAATTTCAGTGGAAAAGTTAAGCATTTCTTCCCACTGATATCAATTAGGCTGGACAATGCTTAAACTTTGGATGGAACGGAATATACTTAACACAGCATTTTTTTATTCTTCACAGCTGTTCTCTGTTACTTTTTTATATTACATAGCAAACTCTTTTATTTTAAAATGTTAATACAATATGTATAATAAATATGTTATTAATGTGGACTGTATTATTTGTTTTCCGCAATGTTATATGTGGTAGCAATATCTAAGATACTTGCATTGATTTTTTTATCTTTACAAATTGCTAATAAAAATACAAGTCAATGATTTGTCAAATGATTAGATGTTCAGTGTCAATATTTTATTCTCAACATGCAACCATAATATTACCTATTTTTATAAACCCATCACATGTCATGTACTGTTTGCAAAATAGTGTTAATGTATTTTCACAACAAAACTGAGGAACCCAATAAAAAGTTCCGGGTTTTCTTCAGATTTTAAAGGATAGGTGGAGCTGTTAATCTGGGTGAATAATTACTATCATGAATCTGTCTAAAATCTTTGCCCTAATTGTGAATTATTTCTGGGAAATATTATTTACCAGAAGTTAGTAGTTATTTCTGCATATGGTGACCATACTGTATTGGCTTAATTTATCTGGGGAATGATTAAACAAGGAGGATAACACAGAAAAAAGGTTATATTTGTATATGGTTAGCACAGTATGGGAGAAAAAATATTTCAGTTAATGAAAACTGTAGGTACAAGGTTCTAGTTGCTGCAAAAGTCCTATTAAAACTATTAAAAAAGAAAATGGAAATGGAAAAAAACCCTGTAGAGTTTAAGTCAGAGATACATTTCTGCATGCTATGTTATTTATTGTGGAGCACTAAATGGTCAGCATGCAAATGCAAATAGATTAATAGGTACTACTTTGGTGGGAAGATAACACTATTCCATGCACCTTTGGCATATAGCCATGCTGGCCATATGACTATGGAAATTGTCTTCGGACAATGCTGGCTCCCTCAGCCAAGAAACGGAGATAAGCACTGTGCCTTAGAATTGGACATGACTGACAGGGAAACCTTTACGTTTTTAATGAATTACTACCATGAAATACCAACTTTTTATTTTTTTCTTTCATTGCCATAAAAAAACCTAGTATTGCTTGGAATAAACAATTTTATAGCATAAGGTCTACATGCATATTCCCCATGGTAGATGTGACACATAATTTTTACCTATACATTGCCTAGCTGGTCATCATACCCCTTATGAAGAAAAAATTACCGTATGTTCTGGATTTGGTAAGTTCATAACTTTCATTTGAGATATGCCTGTTTTCTTTCCCTTGATGCATGATTTGAATCTCTAGAGAATCATTGATTCATTTTTCTGCCAAAATGCATCTTTTAATGGATCTGTGTTTGGGATTATGCATATTGCATTGGAAGTTGGCCAGTTTGGTCTTCAGTTTCTTCCAAATTTCTTAAAACAAGATTTAGAGATTGAATGGGCTTTAATATACTGCAGTTATAAAAGTTCTTAAAGTAATATTTTAAAATGAGAAATGGTGACAGATTGGTAGTGGTTGATCCTTCTTCCTTTCTCCTTCCCTCCCTCCCTCCCTCCCTCCCAGTGTTGAGTCGACTCCTGCTCACTGCAGGGACTAGTTCCAGCAGTATTCTTGGTAATATTTTCAGAAGTGTTTTGCTATTATCTTGCCATTGCTTTCTTCTAGGGCGAAGTAAGAGTGACTAGCCAAAGTCTCCTAGCTGATCTGTTCCTATGGTAGGACTAGAACTTAATGTCTCTTAGTTTCCAGTCACCAAACTGCCTTGATAGATCTCATAATCAGGAAATTATATTATTATTTTGAATCACATAAGAAAGGCATACAAAATAATGAAAAGTATAGGAATCTGATACTCCTGAAGAAGATAATTTGCATCCATTCTTGAAAGTTATATCCAAGAGATTAAGTCTTGATTTTTTTCATTGTGCACAGAGCAGATGAACAATAGACAGACTGTTCAGAGTAATAATACACTAATTTTGTGCAAACAGAAATTGTCCTTTTCATATGCAATATGAATAAAAGCATTTTCTTAAAAAATTCAACAGAAGTGGTTATTTTCTTAAAATTAGGCAGTCAGTTGGGTCCTTCTTTCCCTTTCTGTTAGATTATACTGAATATGTAGACTAAAATCTATATAACGTACACATAGTATTGATTTAAAGCACACTTGCATGTATAAGTATATATTTAGATTATATTTCAGAGTAATAAAAGTGGACACTGTTTCTATTGTACTTGGTTTTTTATCGTTCTATTATTTAGAGATAAAGCCACTAATTTACAAGGAGTTTTATTTCTATCAACTTTTCTTATTTGTTTTAAGAAGATGTGTATAACAATTCATGGACAGCTCTTGCTTTCCAAAAAGGGTTGAGATCCATGTCACCTCTTTTTAGAGGAAGATTTCATTTAAACGTATGAAATACAGGACTTAAAACATCTGTTTTATCTCAAACTCCAAAAGGACAACAAAACAAAATCCATTCTGTACTGTTTCACCCAACCACTTAAGGAAGATCTTGCAGAACTCATAAAATGTATGATTAGGGGCTACGTATAGATCTCAGGTAGCACATTTTGATCTACATAGAAAGCAGAGTTGGTTTAAACATTTCCTACAACTTCTCTTCTTGTTTATTTAAATTTGGAACAAGGTAAATATTTTGCATGTATTCATACAACAGCTTCTTCTGTTTAATTATATCCAGTTCTTGGAGAATGCCTGAGAGGCCTCTGCAGTTTTCTTGGCAATGTTTCTCAGAAACTTTTACCATTGCCTCCTTCCTTGGGCTGAAACAAAGTGATTGGCCCCAGGTCACCAGTTGGTTTTGTGCCCAAGGCTAGACTAGAATTCAGAGTCATTCCATTTCTAGCCTGGTGCCTAAGCCACTGCACCAAAGTGTTCCAGCAGTAATACAATAATATAATTCCATGTTAGGCATTCACAGGGAAGATTATTAAAATGATTTTATTAAACTGATCATAGTAGTGGAAAAAGGGGGAACGGAAAAGGGAACAAAAGAAGTGTAGAGTAAAGGGAAAAAGAGAGAAAAGCATTGACCTCTGACTCTTTTTAGTGCAGTAGAATAAAGTAGAATAAAGTAAGAACATTACAGCCCCAAAATTTTACTTTTATATACTTAATATGTACTATAACAACAAATTATCTAATCAGCAAAACCCAAAGTTTCACTTTTTTCCATTTCAAACACAAAATCCAGAAGTAGTTTCCAAGTAGAAACAAAGCTGGATGTATTATTTTCTTTGATTAAAGCAGTTACTTTAGCCATCTCTGCTAGATCCATCAATTTTCCAGCCCTTCATTCATTGTGGCAATTAGAGTACAGTATCTTTATATGTTTGTGCATACAGCATCCTTGCTGCTGTCACCATAAAGAACAGTAAGGGAGATTCTTAGAAAGAAATCAAAAATAATGCTTTTGATACAGAGATGCCTTCATATAAACCTGTATGTGCACCAAACTTCAGTTATTAAAAGAGAATATTGCATAGTTGATCATTGCACAAGAAAGTACAATCAAAATGATTAAAGAGCTAGAAAAAAATAATCACATCGCCTCTGTAGTGGAAAGCAAGTTGCTGTTCTCCTTCTTTCATAATGCTAGAAATTTTGTTATATAGTAAAGTTGAATATTTGGCCATTTATTTACTTATTAAATTTATATGCCCAACTCCCAGTTTCTGGATGGTTTACAAATTCTTAAAAATAAAACAGATAAAAAGAACAAGACAAAAGAGATAGCAAACCCAAATGGGAATATGAAAAAGAAAAAAAGTGTTTGTGTCTGTGTGTGTGTGTGTGTGTGAGGGGTATGCGTGTGTGTGTTGAATTAGTCACAATTGTCAAAGGCCTGCTACAAAGAGCCAGATCTTCGGACACCTTCACCATATCAGTAGCATTTGAATCTCAGTGAAATCTCTGATTCAGTGCTATATGAATCTCTGGGGAATGCCCTTTCAGAGGGTTAGCTCTGCTATACAGAAGGTATGCTTCCGGGATCCTGATAGATGCCCTTGTTTAATCAAAGGAACCTAGAGTGTGCCAATAACAAATGAACAAAGACAGGACTTCTTAAACCTTTCCAAAATTCAATTAAAATCTGTTTCTGGAAAATGTAGCAACTTGAGCAGTTTTAAAAAGGATTAAGAAAAACAACAAGGAAATTAATTGTTCAATATTATCTCTTAAAACAAGAAACAGCGGTGGTGGCCCTAGAGCACCTGATTAGTTACGTTGAGATCCAGAATATTGAAGTAGGTAAGTCTTTGGTGTGATTTAGCACAGCAATTATATACTCATCTAAAATGAACATAGCCAGGTGATTTCAGCTTTTCAGAAGGCTGCCTAAAGATGACAGCTCCTTGAAAAGTGGCTCTCATAATAATAAAAGCAAGAGTATACATAAAACCTAACCAACTGGAGGAAGAAATAAAAATGACCCCAAATGTTTTTAAGAAGAATGACTTTTTTGTCAGATGTAAAAGGGATTATTGTTTTTAATTATGATATCAGATATAATAGGAATTGCAGATAGTAAGAATAACATGGACTGGCTACCCTAAAAACTAGCATTCATTCTTGGAGCAAAGCATGCCGCAGTTCTATTATACCGTTTATAGTAATTGGCTACCAGTGATTGTGCAAAGCAGCAGATGTCCATAATAAAATACTGTATGCATGGAATTCAATATAATGATGTTGAAAACACCATAAATAGAAGGACATAGAAGTTTCAATAGTATCAGTTCTGTATTCCACCCACAAGAAAAATATCATTTCTTCTTGAACATTAAAAAAAAAGACTGTCTTTCAGTTATGTGATATGCTTCATTTAAGAGTATTTTTGTGTGGATAGCTTTTTACACAAGGAACGTTTGTAATGCAGGCTTCTCAGAACAAGGCAAGTATGAAAAAAGCAGATTAAATAGCTGGATCTCTTTTCTAATTATATAGTTATATGAGAAGAAAACCACACAACTCCCTTACTTTCTTCATTTGTTACATACTTATATACTATCCTCAGATAATCCACAACCAAAAATGCACATGGGTATCGAATTATAAAAAATAATATTCAACATATCAGCTTTAAGTTTTTCTCTATTTTTATAATGGAGAAAGGGAATTTATAGTAAATGAGTAATCTTTTAATGAAAGATAAAGCTGAATTATATATGAAGAGCCCTGCTTGGTCATATGCCAGTTAGTCCCAAATAATGTACAAAAATATGTCTGAGAAGCTCGCAGACTTTAATATGGGCATTGTACATTTTTTAAAATGGAATTTTAAATAGATTGGGAGTGATAAAAAAGGTGCAAAAGCTAAGTGAAAAAATATTGAAGCGTTACTAAAGGAAAATAATGTTATTTCAGCATCTATTGGATGATCAAAAACTGATTAGAAGCATATTATGTATTTTATTACATTTTCATTTTGTACACTAACTGTATCAAAACATATTAACATTTCTCAATTTAAATGGGAAATGTCCTATTTAATTCTATTAGTCTCAGATGTATAACTAGTTATTTATATATTCAGCAATACTATTTACATAATAATTTGGCTTGCAAACACCCAAAATAGGAACAAGGATAGGTTAAGACAACACTTTTTTTAAAATTGACTGTGAAAACTTGAAAATGTATTTGGGAAAACACAATCTTAGAATCTTTCCTTAAAGTTGAGGATGGGAAACCTAGAGCAATAGGATATGATTCTAGGTAAAGATACAGATATGTATTGTTGCTCAGGTCTTACATTCTCTAAAGGAGTGCTGTTTGTTTACTTTTATAAAAACTAATCCATCGTCGACTGGATGAATCCAAAGTCTGTCTTTCTGTCTGTCCCCCCCCCTCTCTCTCACACACACACAGCAGTAGCGTTTAGGCATATATACTGTCCCATAGCACTTTTCAGCACTGTCTGGGCAGTTTACAATGTAAGCATTATTTCCATATTGCCCTCAGCAATCTGGATTCTCATGTTACCAACCTCGGATGGCTAAGTCACATCAGGATCAAATTCCAGGTTGTGGGCAGAATTTGCTTACAATACCACACTTTAACCACTATGCTACCAGGGCCCATCTATAATCTATCAATCTCACAGAGAGGGCCTCCTCAGGGTGCCATCAGCCAAACAATTCTGGCTGGCGACCTCCAGGGGGAGAGCCTTCTCTGTGGGGGCTCCTGCCCTTTGGAATGAGCTGCCCCCGGATATAAGAAGGATCCCCGACCTCCGCACCTGAGGTCGTGCTCTGAAGACTCTATTGTTCCATCAAGCCGGCCTGTCTGAATAAATTAATTTTAACGGGTTTTAATTGGTTTTAAAGGGGTTTTAGCCAGGGGTTTTAATAATTGGCCAAATTGTTCTAAATTATTTTAATGTTTTTTTAATTTTTGTGTTGGTCTTGTTTTAATATGGCTGTACACCTCCCTGAGTCCTTCGGGAGAAGGGCGGTATAGAAATACAATAAATCTAAAAATCTAATCTAAATCTAAAAAATCTATCATGATGTAATGAATTGGCCAAATTAAAAATTTCTGATGTTCCCTTGAGTTGAACACCATTACGTTTTCAAGTAAGATTAATCAATATTACATCTGTACTTTGGAGCTTACCTGACAGATGTGTTAAAGAATAGTCTGCTGCTTCCAATCTAACATTTAGGGTAATTTTTAAAATTGCCATTCAACACTTCCTCCTTTTTCCCAAACACTCTCTCAGAGGCTGAAAAGAAAAGGCACACTTTTCACCAAAACTAGGCAAGTTCATATGCTTTCAGTTTTCTAACAACACTTTCTTCCCATTCTTAAAAAAAGCTGCACTTAGCCTTTTTATAAGCCCAAGAAATGAGTCTTCATTTTCCCAAACTGCTCTGATATTCCAGCACAATAATTAAAATGTCATCTCACAATCTGCATATGAAAAAACTTGCCACTGTCCCTGAGTTTATCCTTCAGTTTTTTGACAAAAGATATGAACTGGTATACATTCATATCAGTAATATAATTTGTGGGGAAAATATGTTTTGGGAGTTGTTTTACTGTGCCTATAAGTTGTGGAAATAATTGAAAAGTTGGTACTGGTTGAATTCAGTTTTATTTCAACACTTCTAAAGAGATGATAGCAGTCTAGTTGGGGGCAAAAGCTGAATGGAGCGTTTCCCTGTCTCTGGTCTGCCATCTGAAATGGATGCTTCTAACGATAGCTCTGCCCTAATAAATCTACATCAGATGAACCCCGAGAAATACACAATCTCACCATGCCTCTTGTTCTTCTACCAGATGAATTTGCTCTACTACAAACATCCCTTATGAGATTTATTACAAATGTACGAATTACAGGTAGTCCTTGATTTACAACGGTTTATTTAGTGACCAAAGTTACAATGGCACTGAAACATGTGACTTATGACCATTTTTTATAGTTAAGACCATTGCAGCATCCCCATGGTCACGTGATCAAAATTTAGACACTGTGCAACTGACTCATAATTATGACAGTTGCAGTGTCCAGTGATCATGTGATCATCTTTTGCGACTTTCCGACAAACAAAGTCAATGAGGAAGCCAGATTCACTTAACAACCATGTTATTAACTTAGCAACTGCAGTGATTCACTTAACAACTGTGGTGAGAAATGGGGCAAAACCCACAACAACTGTTTCACTTTGCAACTGAAATTTTGGGCTCAGTTGTGTCATAAGTCGAGGATTACATGTATAATGTCAACAATTTTCAGACAGTGGGAATGGTAGTCAAAAATCTTGAAAACATCAAGATTGGAAAGGCTAAATGCTATCTATAAGCTGAAGAAAGAGACAAAACCCAGTCAGTTTTGTAGAATTTAGATTCAACAGTTTGTGACACTAAGTATGCCACATTGAAAAGAAGTAAAGGCATGTTATTTATTTATTTATTTAATGAGATTTATATGCCGCCCTATCTCCAACAGGACTCAGGGCGGCTCACAACAGTAAAAAACATCTAATGAAAAAGTTAAAAAGAAATTAAATCCAAATCTCATAATTTAACAGTTAAAAGTGCAATTAAGACTAACAAATTAAAAAATTAAAACCCCATCAGTCTAGGCTAGCCAAACCATGTTAGTCAAAATGTTCTCCACATATACTTACAAAGCATTTTGCTATATAAATAACATACACAGCTTCTCTTCTCTGTTGCAAGTCCATATGATATTTGTTCTGAAAACTGTCATATGAATTATTTCAATGTTTGCTGTGGTTGGGTTTTGTTTTCAGGAAACAAAACATACTATTGGGCATGCCCACTTCAGCAAAATTTGCAAATTCAAATAAAGGTTAATCTAGCAATTCCAGAGAAACCATACCTGTACGTTGTTTAGAAAGTAGTTATCTTACACTAACTACCCTAATTAGCATTATTTTTTGGGATCTCATCTTGTAGATTTTTTGGTTTTCTTTCAGAAATAATCAGGCAAATCCTACTTATTTGTTTTTATTCAAAATGCACACTTATTGTGCAAATCCTGCAAAAGTCTTCTATCCTGTTGACTAGCTTTATTACAAAATACTTGATTTGTTGTGCCTTTATTTTATTTTGGTGCTTTCAAGAGAGTTTATAACTCCTGGCAACTGCCTGGACAAGACTCTGCAGTTTTATTGACAAGATCTTTCAGAAATGGTTTGTCATTGCTTCCTTCCTAAGGCCGAGAAAAAGTGACTGGCCCAAGGTCAGCCAGTTGGCTATGTGCCTAAGGCTAAACTCTTCCCATTTCTAGCCTGGTGCCTTAGCCACTACATCAAAGTGCTTACTTTTAAGTTTTACTGACGCATAACAGGAATTCTCATTCTCTATTCACGAATCAACCCTTTCTCAAACAGGATAAATTTTATGCTGCGGTATTGTTTTTCTAAATCAGAACTTGAAGATCCATTAACCACAAGCTTAGTACAAAAAGGAGACCTCAATTGTATTTTGATTTAATTTCAGAACTGTAGAAGTTTTAGCTCTTCTTAATAAAATTTCATTTCTTGTTATATCAGGCTTCATTCATTTTAACAGGATAATTTAAGGTACTTAAAAGGTAAATTCAAAACCAGAAACTTTTGCTAATGAGTCTAATAATATTAGAATAATTAATAAATAATAAATGTAGAAATATTCTAATTTTACAATCTACATTTACTCACATGTATTAGTGGATCCTAACCTATTATCTGCTTTGCCAAAATCAGGAGAAATGAGTTTAAAAATGAAAGCAATGTTCATTTATTAAGTTTCTATGTCACCCATCTCGCCAAGACAAGTTATGCTGGTACTGCTTCAGATTAATCTAAGAGAATTAAGAACTCTGCTTCTTAATTGCCTGAAGAGAATGCTAATTCATACATATATATTTCTCTTGCTATTTTCTTTGGGGGTAAGCAACATATACAAACCACAAAAAAGTAAGAGCAAAACCAAGAATAAACCAAAATAAGGAAAGACATGGTTAGCTCATTTTGTACTTGGCATATTGTTGCAAAACACTCTTGCTTTCACCATTTTCAGGCATAAATTTGTATGCTATGTTTTGTCCTTTAAATGTCATTTCTCTGTTTAGGAATTCATGAATTAAATAATTATTCTAGCTGATGATGCTATAATTGTATTAATCTCACTGTGTATAAACTAAGTTGTTCTCCGCATGGAGGGAAACATCTGTCAGGCTGGGAGCTGACCTCCATGAATCGATGACCGAGTCTACTAATTTAAATAGCTCCGCCCTCTTGGCCCCAGTGTTTTGACTCGGTCCGTGCTGACCGAACGTGTCTTCCTGTTCTGAAACCTTTTTCCTGCGGAAAATACATTAAAGGGGCGAAATTTTTCTTTTTTTCTTTTTCTCGGCTTGTTGACTCAGAGAGGCCTGTCAGCTGTAGAGCACTCCCTTTATCAGCAGGGAAGCGCGGTGGTGCTAAATCGCCCTCATGGGCAGCTTTGTTGCCGTATTTTTTTCTCAAATATTGCTTCTCTGTGCTTCCCTGACTAACGGGAAAGCATTGCTGCATTCTCCGGCCTGAGCCGGGCAGCCTGGTTGCCGTTGCCTTCCGGAGGACAGATCGCCCTTCTCGGCGCCATTTTAAAGTGGCTTCTGTTTCGTGCCTTCTACAAGTCTCTCCGTTGGCGCGCTGATTGTGTATTCGCTGCCGCTTTAACAACCTCTGAGCTGGTGGCTGTTTTGGCTTGCTGACGAGCGGTCTTTTTCCCTCTGGCCTCTGCCTTAGATCGCAGTAATAGCCTGTTTGAGCTAGCGATCCAGCCGCTAACTGTCTGAGGATTCCCTGGAGGCGTTTTCTGAGCAGCGCTGAGGTGAGCTTGAATTTTTTTCCCTTGCGCGCCATTTTCAGCCCCTTTGAGTCTGGTAGCATAAGTTACAAAGATGGCGGATGGCAAGAGAGCGACGGCCTCCTCCGGCACTAAGCACCAGTGCAAGAGGCATTCCCCACAGGATCCCTTAGAAGGATCATTGTCCTCCTCTCTGGTGGCCAAGCGTTCTAAATCCAACGCAGGAGGGGCTCAAGCCACCTCTAAAGAGGAGCAACGGCGACATAGAGCGATCGAAAAGGCCTTTCACAAGGCCCAGTCCAAGGTGGCCCTGATCAATGATCCTCCGGCCAGAGCCCAGTCCCCAACTATATCTCAAGCGGGGAGTTCTGTCCAGGAGTTGTCTCCCGATGTTCTGGCTCCTGCGGGTCCAGTTCCTATGCCTGGGACAGAGCCCCTTTTTCAGTCTGAGGTTGGGCAGGAAGTTCCCATTCTAGAGACCGTTGTTTCTCCTCCTCCCTTGCCACCTACCCTGCCTCCCTTACCAGCTGCTACCACTGGCCTTCCGCAATTGCCTGACTCCTTTGAGCTAATGTTGGCCAGGGCTATCTGTCTAACCATGGATCAATGTTGGCAGCAGGGCCAATCTGTCTCTAACCCTAATCCTCAAACCTCTGCAGGTCTTCAACATTCTGCCCTAGGGGATGATACTGTTTCTGAGCAAGATCTGGCTGAATCCACAGGGTCTGTAGATCACGCTTCTCTCTCTGACCATGAGGACGTTGCTGATTCGGCTTTGTCTGACGACGAAGGGCCTATCCCTGACCAGGCTCCATTTATTGGGCTTTTCCAGCTGCAACTTTTCCGGTCTCTCCTCCATAAAGCCATCGCAACTACACGCCTGGGTGCCACTCCATCTCCCACTGTTTCTGTGGAAGGTTCGGATCTGGCTTCAGCCATGTTTGCTGAGCCCTCGGTCCAGCCGGAGACCATCCCAGCTCCGAAGCTGTTTTTGGATGTCCTAACTCGACAGTGGTCAGTTCCTGGTGCTGGTCCCAGCCCCAACACTCTAGACAAGCGCCTCTACAATTCGGCGAAGGCGTTGTCTGATGCTCTGCTTCCTCCTCCTGTGGACCCTCCTATTGTTGCTCTCTGCAATGCATCTCATGCCACCGGTCCTGCAGAGGACTCGCTTCGCCCTGAGGACCGAAGGGCGGAAAGGACCCTACTCAAAGGACACCAAGCGGCCGCCTGGTCCATTAAGGCCTCAACGTCGGCATCTTTTTTTAACAGAGCTGCATTGTTGTGGCTTAAACAGTTGCAGGAGTGCTTACCCCCTTCTGATGTTAGGGCCAGACAAGATCTCAATAAAATCTGTGCCGCTCTTGAATATTCGGCTGATGCGACCTTAAACACTATGCGATTTGCTGCCAAGACTCTAGGCTCCACGGTCACCTCTCGTCTGCTGTTGTGGTTGAGGACCTGGAATGCTGACATGAAGAGCAAATGGCAGCTCGCTTCTACCCGTATACTGCGGGCAACTTGTTCGGCTCTCCTCTGGAACCACTGTTGGTGGAAACAAGGGATCGCCGGAAGATTCTTCCTTCCATCTCCAGACGTGCGGATTCCCGTTTCAACGCCCTTTCTGTTCCCAGTCCTTTCATCTTCCCGAGTCTGGTACTTACCAGCATCGTTATCAGAGGCCCTTTCCGGCAAGATCTCTCGCCCAGGATAACCAGGTCAGACAAGGGGGAAAATTTGCTCCCCGCCGTTCCTTTCGGGGAGGAAGAGGTCGTTTCCCATGACGATCCCGTTAGTCCTTCTAGGGAGCCCCCCATTGGAGGCCGTTTATCCTTGTTTTCCACCGTTGGGAGTTGTCAACTACTGATGCCTGGGTTCTTTCCACCATTCGTTCAGGCCTTTCCTTAGAGTTTTCGGCCCTTCCCCCCAATGTTTATTTGCCCTGCCCCATTTCTGGGGATAGGACGAAATGGAAGTTAGTGTTTTCAGCTATTTCCCACCTGTTACACATACGGGCCATTCAGAAGGTTCCCCTAGACCAGCGGGGTCAAGGTTTTTATTCTCGTTTGTTTATTGTTAAGAAGGCGTCTGGTGGTTGGCGTCCTATTCTCGATTTGAAGGCGCTTAACCATTTTATTGTATGTCGTAGATTTAATTGCACTCCCTCTTTACCATCCTGGAGTGCATCCGACAAGGGGACTTTCTTTCATCCATCGACCTTACTGAAGCGTATCTCCATGTCCCTATTGCCCATCCTCACAGAAAGTTCTTACGTTTTAGTTTTCTGGGGGAACATTATCAGTACAGGGCTCTCCCCTTTGGTCTCTCCTCAACCCCCAGGGTCTTTACGAAAATAATGGCTGCCCTTGTTGGCTATATCCGGACCCTGGCTATCCGATTACAGTTTTATTTAGATGACATTTTGGTACTGTCTTCCTCTCTTCCTTTGGCCCAACTAGATTTAGCGAGAGTCCTTTCCCTTTTACGGGACCATGGTTTTTCTGTTAATTTTTCTAAGAGTCATTTGACGCCTAGTCCTTGTATTGTTCACTTGGGGGCGGTTATTGACACTAGGTCATTGTTAGTTTCGCTCTCCCCTGACCGTATAGCCAGCATCAGAAGCTTGGCGGCTCAGTGTCTCTCTGAAGGTTCTGTCTCTGCCTTAAAGTTGTCACGTTTGTTGGGAAAAATGATCACCACGTATGGTCTCAATTACACAGCAGACAACTTCAGTGGCTCCTGCTTCCTCTGCAACATTTGGGCCACGGGTCGTCCCTCACTCGACTTCGCCTGACGCCTCAAGTTTCAGCGTCGCTTTGCTGGTGGACGTCTCGGGCCCTGGAGCAGGGCTCCTGCTTCCGGGAGCCATCCCACCTGGTTCTGGTGACAGATGTCAGCCTCCAGGGTTGGGGGGCCCACTTCCAACAACAGATGGCTCAAGGACTGGACTGCTCGAGAGAGTCGCAACAGCATCAACCTTTTAGAGCTAAGGGCGGTCAGGTTAGCTCTCCTTCACTTTCAGCAGCTGTTGGAGGGGAGGGACGTTCTAGTCCTCACCGACAACACATCTACAAAGGCCCATATCAACAGACAAGGGGGCACTCACTCCCGGCTTCTTCTAGCAGAGTCTCTCCGTCTGGGCGCTTGGGCTGAGCGTCATCTGCGTTCCATTGTGGCGGATCACATTTCCGGGACACAGAACATTCAGGCGGATGCTCTGAGTCATCACAAGGTTGACCACGGGGAGTGGGCAATTTCTCAGAGTCTCTTCCGTCAGGTAACGGCCCGATTTGGGACACCATTCGTCGACTTATTTGCCTCATGCGACAATCATCAGGTTCCCCGGTACTTCTCTCGCTACTGAGACCCGCTGGCAGAAGCAACAAATGCTCTTCGGAGTCCTTGGCCTCCCGGCCTGCTTTACGCCTTCCCCCCCTTACCGATCATCTCCAAGTGCATTCGAAAGCTACTGGAGGAGGGCGCGGAGATTATTCTTCTCGCTCCTCACTGGCCGCACCAGCCTTGGTATGCCGACCTTCGCTGCCTGTCGGTGGCTCCACATTGGACGATCCCAGCATCCCAACTAGTGCTCACTCAAGGCAATCTTCGCCACCCAGATCCATCGAGCCTCCGCTTGACCGCTTGGCAATTGAGCGGCACCTCGTAGTGAAAGCAGGGGTTCCTTCTCAAGCCGTTGACATTGTACAGGCTGCTCGGCGGGGTTCCACTAACCAGATTTATCAAGCCACTTGGTCGGCCTTTGTGAGATGGTGCCGTTGTACCAAAACTGACCCTCTCTCTGCTTCAATCATGACAATACTGGCCTTTCTTCACCACGGTTTCGCATCTGGCCTGGCTCCTGCCACTTTAGGACGCCAAGTGGCGGCTCTGACTATGGTCTTTGCCTGCGGAACATCTGATTCTCTCGCTCATCATCCACTTATCAGGACGTTTCTTCGAGGTGCTGTTAATTTACGGCCTCCAGTAGTTCACCGTTTTCCTACTTGGAACTTGAACACCGTGCTGCGTGCTCTGACAGAGTCACCCTTTGAGCCTCTACGGGAAGTCTCTCTCAGATTTTTGTCATTCAAGGTATCTTTCTTGATTGCAGTTACTTCCGCCCGCCGCATTTCTGAATTAGCGGCTCTTTCCATTCGGCAGGACCTATGTATATTCCACAGCGACAGGGTGGTCCTTCGACTAGACCCTTCCTTTCTGCCAAAGGTTAACACGTTGTTCCACAGGGCTCAAGAACTGGTCCTTCCAAACTTTTGTGTACGGCCATCTCACTGTCTGGAACGGGCGTGGCACTCTCTCGACGTGTGACGAGCGTTGAAGGTTTATATTTCACGTACAGCTTCCTTTCGTAAGTCCGAAGCGCGTTTTGTCTCCTTTAATACCGATTCAATGGGAGTTAGAGTTTCAAGTACCACTATTGGTCGTTGGGTCCGTGCTACCATTGCCACGGCATATCAACGCCTCCAATTGCCAGTGCCTTCCCATATTACGGCACACTCTACATGCAGTGCGCAGCCTGGGCTACCAGAGCTCCCGTGGAGGAAGTGTGTCGAGCTGTGACTTGGACGACGATTACACCGTACATCCGGCATTACAAAGTGGATTCCTTTGCCTCCTCTGACGCGGCTTTCAGACGTTGAGTTTTGCAAGCTGTTCACCGTTCCTAGCCGCGACGGTCGGATATCTCCCTCCCTGTCGGACATTCAGCTTTGGTATGTCCCAGCCTGACAGACGTTTCCCTCCATGCGGAGAATGGACGTTGGTCTTACCTGATACGTCCTTTCTCGCTGTAGGGGAACGTCTGTCAGCCCCACCCTTCTTTTTCCGGCCCTCTGGGTCGCAGGGGGGGGGGTGTTACTAATTCTCTCTCGTTATAGGAAGACACGTCAGTCTACGACAGCGCCCTCGCCGAAACACTGGGGCCAAGAGGGCGGTGCTATTTAAATTAGTAGACTCGGTCATCGATGCATGGAGGTCAGCTCCCATCCTGACAGGCGTTCCCCTACAGCGAGAAAGGACGTATCAGGTAAGACCAATGTCCATTTTCAAAATGACTCCATTTTAACTTGTCACTTTTTAAAAACTGATTTTGCAAAAGAAATATTGGAAATGTTGGACATGTTTTCTGGATCTGAAAATCAGAACACTTAAACCATAAAGAGACCCAGTTTGGTCTAGTGGTTAAGGCACCAGATGAAAAACTGGGAGACTGTGAGTTCAAGATCCACTTGAAAAACCAACTGGGTGAGCTTGGCCCAGTCACTGTCCTCTTCTGCCCAAATGTTGAATGAATTCTTAGTTTCAGTTAAAAAGATTCACTTTAATAATAGATACTTTTGTTAGGGGCTCATATATTAAAATTATAAATAAATAATTATTATAATTACTTTAAAATAGAGAGCTAGTTTGGTCTAGTGGTTATGCCACTAGGTTACAAAGCAGGGGACCCTGAGTTCAAGTCGTGCCTTAGCTATGAAAGCCAACTTTGAGCCAGTTACTCTATCTCAGCCCAATTAACCTCACCAGGATATTGTGGGGAAAATAGTAGCAGGAAGGTGCATTGGATACGTTTGCTACCTTGAATTACTTCTAAAACTAACAAGGATGAAATACAAATAAATAAATAAATAAATAAAAATAATTTTTCATTCTGCAGTTAAACCTAGAACACACCCTATTAAGTATCTATTTTTGAGCAAGGCCTCAATCTCCTGGGGCAGTGAAGAGAATCCAGAAGACTATATATTTTTTCTAATTTTCCACTCCAAGATTAAAAAAGGGTTGTAGCCTCAAAAGGAAAAATTGACATGGCAGGTGAAGCATTCAATCTAGGAGATGTGCTCTTAGCAGCACTAGTTGTTTTGAATGAAAAAATGAAAGGGTCTGGAGCGTTCTAAACATCTTCACCCTCAGCTATGTTCTTAGCTTAGAAGAAAACGTAAACCAAACATTCATTCTCTTCCACTGTTCCTCCCTGAAACAGCATTGGACCCACAAAGTACCATTTATTCTGGCAGCAGAAACTATGAATGAAACAAGGTCTCCTCTCAGAATGTTTCTTAGCTTCTTATCACAGATATTAGTCCTTTATTTTTCAGCAGAATACAAAGATGTTTTTGCTCTTAGTAATTTTTCTTTATTATTATTTTAAACACATTAAATATATATAAATATGTAGGTTCTGTACAAGTCTTATCCTTCAACAGTTTTCCCTGTTCCTTGTGTTCTAGTGGTCAGTTCAAATTTTATAGCACTCTGATGTATTATACTTATTTATTGCTTGACATAATGTTTTGAGGAGTAAGTACTCCAAATATTAGTTCCCTTTGCCTTAAAATCTTAACAGTTTTTGCCAGAATGTGTGTTCCTTCTTGTTTCCTTGATTTGGGCAATAAAAAAGATTTACGGAAATTTAGAACATACGTTAAAATAGAAAATAAATAACCTTGCAAGAAAGTTTTCTTGCTCTGTAAAACTTTCTTGGTTCTCTTCTGTCATTTCGGACTTGTTTATTACTTCTTTAAGTTATCTCAAGTTAGATTACAGTATTTTACATTGGAAGAGTTCATTTTCTCAGAAATATAAACATTGCCATTTTGATTTCTTTTTCTTCTGAAAAATTCAAGATTCCAGTTTTTTTACTTCTAAATGTAATTCCTATTGTGGCATTTTCCTTCATGAATAGATTAGTAGAAGCATGCACATATTTTTCCTCGTTCAGGACTCTGCTTCACCTTTGAATAGCATGTTAAGGACCATGCTATGAACTAGTGAGTGGATCAGAATAATTGAGACTAATAAATGTATAATTTATTTTTGTGTCTTAACAAATTATCCAGCATTCAATGCAATTTCCAAAAGACCTCATGATTTCTTTTTGGTATGCATTGTAGAATTCATAGCTGTTCTTGAATTTAATACACTGTACCATTGCTATGTATTGTCTATTTCTGTATGAATTCTTATTAAGATTCTTTATCATTCCCTATCTTCCTATTGTTCCGGGCTTCTTCCACCTTTTCCAGCTCTGAACCAAATTCTGATTTATAATCTTGTTGAAATTTAATAGGATAGCTTCCAAGTTAAAGCAATGTGCATAGAAAATATTCCCGAGATAAAGCTTTCCATTACAACGTAATTAAAATAGAAGAGAACACTGGCACTTTAAAAAATATTCCAGAACTAGATCCTAAAATACTATGACCAGCATTTTTTCTTTCTTTCTTCCAAAAGATTAACTGTTAGTTTATATTTAGCAACAGAGTGATTTTTAAAAAGTCTGCGCTACTTGAGAGGCCTATTGAAGGAAAGCAAACAACATTCACATTGATTTGTAGACCACAGAAATAAATGATGATCATTAAATATTCACAACTAGATTCTCCTTTTACATGGCTGGTGTTTCCAATGTCAATTTCTGTTTACACTCAGTGAGCAATCTACACTAATGGAAACTGAAGGTTTAGCAATCTCTATTCATCTGCACAACACTACTGGATAGGAAAGGGAAACAAATATTAGGTATCAGTGTTCAATACTATTTACTTTCACATTGATTTGCCATGGTATTTCCTGTATTTAGTGCCTGACCTAAAATGTATTACTGTGTGCAGAATTCAGATCAATGTGCAATGTTTTTATGAATCACCGAAAACCACTGAAAATAGGCTATATATTAAAAACACACGCACCACATCATGAAAACATTGCATAGCTTCAGCAGACTTGTTGGTTCAAGGAAAGTGAACATTCCTTAC
This sequence comes from Masticophis lateralis, assembly GCA_030761175.1. Taxonomy (NCBI): domain Eukaryota; kingdom Metazoa; phylum Chordata; class Lepidosauria; order Squamata; family Colubridae; genus Masticophis; species Masticophis lateralis. Next base: position 49,121,512 of record JAUDYJ010000005.1, read on the forward strand.
CATTTTGAACCAGATCACACTGACATTCAACTTTCTGCCATTTTAAGTAATAGGCAGCCCATTTGTAAGTATGAATTGTCTGTAAATTGAATGTTCTTAATCCACGGGTTGCCTGTATGTCATATTGTATTTGGTTAGGGTTAGGGTTATTTCCAGGCTTTTGTGGCAAGCCATAAATACTATCCATCCATATCAATTATGGAGTCTTTGGTGCTCTTTGAGCTTGGTTGTTTACCTGAAGATGTTTCACTACGCAGCTAGGTAACATCATCTGTGTACTTTGTATTTTTACTATACACTCTTATATATTTTCTAAAGATTTATAGATTTAGTTAAAATCTGGGACTAATTGCTAGGAAATACAGTAAATACAGAAAATGCAGTACACTTGTTCTTTCCCTTCTATATGTAGTTTTACCTAGAATTTATTTTACAGAATTTATTTTGAATTGCTGATATTAAGCAATTGTGACCAAAGAACAGTTTGCAAGCTAAAAAAGTGTTTTGAATGCCATATAGTCCCTTGACTTAAATATGTATGGTTACATTGTGATTATTTATGTTTATGTTATATTGCATTTTTTTAATAAATTACAATAGTCTCATAGCTAAACAATGTTTTCATTCAATGTTTTTCACCAATAGTGGTTCCTTTTTGTTTGATTTAAAGTTCAGCTCTCTCTCTCCTTATTCTTGTCTTAGATTCCATTGGTGGGCCCTTTCCTGCTTCCTCTCATCGATGTCACCACAAGCAAAAGCACTGCCTACCCATCTCACAGTGTGGCACACTCTCCGTCAGCCCACTGCTTTTCCATCCTCACACCAAGGGGTCACAGATCATTATGGATACCACTCAGAAAGTGGTCAAGCGACAGGCAAGTTTCTGCAATGCCATCACCTTCAGCAACAGGCCAATAGTGATCTATGAGCAAATCAGACTTAAGGTAAGTTGGTGCTTCTTTCCACTTTCTGTTTTTTTAACATTGGATTGATATGCCAGCCTTTGCAGTATTTTCCCATATGTTTCCATACTGAAAGAGATTCCATATTTTGCAGAAATGATTTGATTGATGGAGTTGGTATGATCTGAGTTCTCGCATTTTAGCAGGAAGGTGTCCCTACTCTGTTACAGTTGAATGAAATTGTCCATGGGTTGTGGTCCACCAGTGGCCAGCAGAGCTGGCAGCAGATTTGGACAGTGAGGAATTGGGGAGGAATGTGGGCCAGTCCTGGAGTCTGTGGAAGGCTAGGATGATGGGTCTGAGTTGCAGGCAGAGAAGGAGCCAAGGCCATCTGGTAGTTCTTTGCTGCCTCCAGAATCTGACTTCAGCGAGGCAGAAGAATAGCGTTAGCCTGTTTCCAGTGTGCGCATGCGCAGAGCTGCAAGGAGACAGGAACAATTAAGGAAACAGGGTCAATTTGGGAATAAGGCTTGGAGATGATTGGCCCTTCCCATAAGACATAAAAGAGAAGCGAATGGGACATGAGCTTTTTCAGGAAGCAATTAGTTCATCTGGCTAATTTAAGATTTGAAACTTCTGTTTGTGACTCTGTGCCAAGTTTGGCCTTGCCCTGCGCCTGGAAATTAGAACTTTGGCAGCGTTCCACATGAGATAGGCTGCAAGGCTGTTTATCAAGCCTTGCAGAGACTGTAAATGAAGGTAATTTACAGCCATACAAATTAATGAGGTTTGCCGGCACTAAGTTTGTGCTGTTTAATTTCTAGGAAGCCTAGATGAGAACACATGAGACCTAAAAAAATATTTTGTTTTTCTTCTCTTTCCAAGAGAAAAGATGGAGCATTCAGAGATTCAACCTTCTATTCAGTTAGCAAATGTTTCTCTAAGATTATTATTATCTTGAGAAAATCTTCAATTTTAGCAAATTGGACTATCAATTCTGATCCAGTATCAGGATTGCATCAAGATTTTTGTTATTTTCTTCCTATATTTCAATAACAAATTGAATGAGATGGGATTTATGTCTAGAGTTGATGATCTCTCTCTCTCTCTCTCTCCCTCCCTCCCATTTTCCATTATAGGGTGTGAAAAAGTAGTTCCACATTAAATAAATGTGGAATCACTAATCATATTTTGTTGAATGATGATTCAATAATAGTAAAAATCCTTAAACAAGTGCTTAAACAAAGAAACAATGCCATGCTGCTTAAGCAATATTACTAATAATGCTTAATCATTATTTTAAGTTATTAAGTACTTACTCTGTTTCCATTAGTCCCGTCTGGACTACTGTAATGCTCTCTACATGGGGCTCTCTTGAAGAGCACTCAGAGGCTCCAACTGGTCCAGAATGCGGTCGCGCGGGTGATTATGGGAGCAACTGGGTGCACCCATGTAACACCCTTCCTGCACGAGCTGCACTGGCTTCCGGTGGTCCTCCGGGTGCGATTCAAGGTGGTGGTGACCATCTTCAAAGCGCTCCATGGCTTAGAACCCGGGTACTTATGAGACCATCTTCTGCTGCCGATAGCCTCCCATTGGCCAATATGCTCCCACAGAGAGGGACTCCTCAGGGTGCCATCGGTCAAACAGTATCGACTGGTGACCCCCAGGGGGAGAGCCTTCTCTGTGGGGGCACCTGCCCTCTGGAATTGCCCCCGGAGATATGGATCATCCCTGATCTACGTACCTTTCGCTGTGCCCTCAAGACGCCATTGTTCCAACAAGCTGGGCTGGCCTAAACATGATTTTTAATTGGGGTTTATTTTTTTAACAATTAGGGCCAAATTGTTTAATAAAATGTTTTTAAACTTGCTTTTAAATTTTATACTGGATTTGTTTTATTGTTGGCTGTGCACTGCCCTGAGTCCCTTGGGAGAAGGGCAGTATAGAAATTAAATAAATAATAATAATAATAATTTAAAAACATTACAGAACCACCAAATATTTGTACTATCTCTGTTTTATCATTATAACTTTACGGGTGGATTCACAAATTGCTATATTTTATTTAAATTCCCCCCTTCCTCCCATGATTATTGCATTGTCCAATTTCTTCAGCTGCAGACTTCTAAAATATTTCTTGTTTAACCTGGTCTCTGGAAAATCAAATTAAGGAAGTTAATTCCTTAAATTGTTAAAAGTGTAATTAGTTTGCTTGAAAAGAATTCTTTTACACTTGTAATACTATATGAAGATGAATTAAATGTAAAAATATTTGGTGTTATTTGGGCATGGATGGGACAGCGAAATATATGCCCTGATTGCATCTAGTAACAACAAATAGATGTTTGTCGGGACAGGCAGATTAGATTTTTAGAGAAAGATTGCCTTATATGGATTAAATCATTCTAACAATGGAATTACTGTGAAATTGCCTCTAGACATCGCCATGAAGATTGGTAACGACACACAACTTATTGTTACAGTATTTGTATCACATCTTCATTCCTTTCAAAAAGAGATTTCAAAGCATATTGTATTCATATCTCCACACTTTGTGCAAGCACAGTTTCTTTGTCTGTGTATCTCCACCATCAGATTGTTAAACATGTTAAAATTCCTTATCCATTCATATTCTTAACCCTCTGCATACCTAATAAAGAGGCAAAGTAATTACATTGTTCTTGTTCTGTTTTTAGATCACAAAGAAGCAGTGTTGTTGGAGTGGAGCTCTTCGACTGGGATTTACGTCCAAGGATCCTTCTAGGATTAACCCAGAAACTCTGCCCAAGTATGCATGCCCAGATCTGGTTTCTCAAAGTGGATTTTGGGCAAAGGCCCTTCCAGAAGAGTTTGCAAATGAAGGAAATATCATAGCGTTCTGGGTGGATAAAAAGGGACGTGTATTTTATCGCGTGAATGATTCTGCTGCCATGTTGTTCTTCAGTGGGGTAAGGACAACTGAACCATTGTGGGCTTTGATTGATGTCTATGGACTCACTCGTGGAGTGCAACTATTAGGTAGGTACATATCTGAAAACAATACAGCATTGTTATGAGTTGCTACAGTACATCCTTGTATTCTTGGGAAGAAATACTTTAATTCTTGCCTTATCTGAATTAGTAATGACTCTCCAGTGGCTGAACAACAGAATCAGGCCATTTCTAGTGATGTGGGTTTCTGAAACAATATAACCATCCATGCATTTTTATCTCTTGATTTTTTTTCCTAACTCCATATCCTGTTATGCTTATCTTCTAGTCACCATTTCTTGTTCCAAAAGTCAAGAAGTTAAAGTGCAATACAGCAGATTGTCAGTACACCTTAAAATTGTTTGTTTTGGACATAAACTGTTAATGAGCTAAGGACTCAGCTGGCGTGAACTAAACTTTATAGAGAGCTATTGCAGGCTTTTTGCATTTTATTGTCATTTGACTTTATAGCACATAGAAACAAAGAAAATGTCTTTAATCCAAGCCAAGTCACTTCCATATGGTAGATATAGACAATGTCCCCGATTGGATTATTACCTCAAGAATTGGAAGTGAAATGTTTTTAACTTAACTGACTAGAAAATCTGTAAAATGGTCTTTTAAAAAAAAATCCATCTGGAGAAGTAGGTAGCTCAATAATGGAAAAATTCTTCCCCCTCCCCTCCCTCCCTCCCCCCCCGTCTTGTGTATGTGGTTTGCATGTGTGTGTGTGTGAAACAATTTGTCTGTGTCAAGCAAATGTCATAACATCATTCAGAAGCTTCATCAGGCCATTTTGAAGGAAAGGAGGAGAAATGATATAAGACTGTTTCTGCCTTTGTGCAGTGGCTAATCAAAGTAAAGTGGGCTGCCTAAGATAATGTAAAACACAGCATGCAAACTGGACCGCAGCACTTGAGCCAGCATAAGCCAGAAAACATTATTGTCATCTTGAAATAGGAAAATACAGGCAGACATTCTATTTATGATGAGTTGGAGGTGAATAGAAGGCAACATCATTTATTCCTGCCCTCCAGAAATGGTTGGTGGCCCAAACTCATGAGAGGCAAATATGGCCAATGTCACCCTAGTCCCTAGGGCAGTTCTGTAACTGAGGAGAACGAAATCTAATGTCTGTTCTGCATGTCAGTCTCTTTAAAGTTATTGGTAGACAACTTCTGCATTACCTTTATTGAACCTGTTATTATCTACATGCAAAACTTGTGCTATTTCATGATATCTAAAAATTTATCATCGTATAATATATAATATCCAAATACATTTATGTGGTATTTTAATCATATTTTTCTTGAACAGAAATAATTAGACATACCAGACAATAACAGACGATATTAAACCATATTTGTTGTAAAAATGATGCTTGATGCCCTTTTTACATTTTTACATTTTGTTTATAAGTACATCCAAGATCAAGCAAACATTTCCAGGATTGGAAGCCAGAAATTACTATGAAAATAAATATCATTAATAAAATAATTTTTGTTATGACAGACCATTGGTGCATATTTTAAAGTATTCATTCCCCATGTATTGCATATCTCTGTAACAACTGGGAAAAGGAAATTAATTTCAGATTGCACCCACAAAAAGAATTAATTGGTTATTGCTTTATATAAATCTTAGATTTTAAGTGCAGTTGCTGATGTTAAAACTACTAGTTTACAAAATTGAATCTGTTTATTCAATTTTGGATTCTGAAAAAAAATTTCTCTTCTGCTTTATTGCATAGTAAAGGTGTTCCTTTAATGAAAGGAACACCTTTACCTATTACTCTTCTGCTTTATTGCATAGTAAACAGTGCTCCTTTAGTGAAAGTCAGGGTGATGCTCACTTGTGCATCTAAGGAAATAAATAAATTGATATATATTAGGGAATTATATAATTTATTGTGCTTAATGTGGTAACAGGCTATTTTCCATTCTATATAAAGAAAAAAAGAGTACTGAATGACTTAAATATTGAATTTGTAAAACAGATGGCTCTGTGTGGACATAAAAAGGCAGTAGATGGAAAAAGCAAAGAGTAAAGGCGGAGGATTTACTGTAATACCATTGCCTGAAATCCCAAAGAATGAGGGGAATCACAACTAATTTGCATTTATTTCCATAAAACATTTATTGTTCCAGTAGAGCACATAGTGACCCTAAATGGTCAAAGCCTTGTCCAGAAATGGTAGAAAATAAATTCAAGAATTGATTTCTATAGTATGTATGTATGTATGTATGTATGTATGTATGTATGAATGTATGTATGTATTTTTTAAAATAAATTTTATTTGCCGCTCATCTCATATCCAGCGATTTAACAGTAATACTAGAAATTGTTATTATTTATTAGATTTATTAGATTTTCCTAATTGTGTGGTCCTGTTAGATATATCAGAATGTCTTTTACATCGCATGTTACAGCCATCTTCTGACATTGATTGATTATGTGCTGCCAAGTAAGTGTTGACTCTTAGTGTGTACAGAGAATTTCTCCAGGACAATCTGTCCCTAACCAGGTCCTTAAAGGACTTCTAATGAAGTCCCCATTGACAATATAACTGAGTCTATCCATCTTGCTTTTGGCTTTCTTTTTCTCTTCTTTCCTTCCACTTTTTTCAGCATCAGAACCTTCTTCAGAGAATTAGGTCTTTGCATAATGTGTCCAAAACAAGATAATATGAGCCTGCTAATTAGTGCCACAAGTGAGAACTCTGGTTTGATTTGGGTTTTTTTGATATATTTATTTTCATGGCTATCCACAGTAACCTCTTGGTATTTTCTCAACACCAAATTTCAAAGATGTCAATACTTTTTCTATCCTGCTTCTTTGAAATCTAACTTTCACTTCCATAGTGTTAGATGGAATACAATTGCTTGCCTAGTCTAATCTTTGTAGATTTAGGATACTGCATGGCATGTGAATGTCTTTTCCAAAGCCTTCATTGGAAGTTCACTGGTGCTACTCTTTCTTCCCTGCATTATTCCTTTTCTCTTGACAATTGATCCTAAAAAGCAGAAGGTATTTATTGCTTCTGATAGTGCTTCAGTATCTTCATTATCAGTTCTAAGGCTGATTGTTGTATTTGTTATCTATTAGATTATTCCTCTTTGTATTTCATGTTAATCTAATTTTTTTCCTTTCTTCTTGATTTTCATTATTAGAGATTGCAGATGAGTTGCATTTTTGTCTGTCAGCATAGCACATGTTCTTGATATTACTTCTTTTAAATTTTAAACACTCATCTTCTCCCAATCTACCTTCTCATAATATATACTCAGCATAAATGTTGAATAGATAAAGGGAGAGCGTACAGTCTTGTTTCACTCTTTTGCCAACGGAACTAGTCTGTCTCACTGTGTTCTGTCTGTACATAGGTTTTTTTTAATCAGAACAATGAAATGTTCTGAGATTATCTTTTTTCTAAGCACATTCATGACTTGATATGACTGACACAATCAAAGAACTTTCTCTAATCAATGAAGCACACATGGGCTTGTTTTGGTATTCTTTAGCTTTTTCAGTTACTGTACCCACTGGGCATTAACAATAATGTCTCATGTTCCTGAATCTTTTCTTAAACCAGTTTGAACATCTGGCATAATAGTTTTATCACTGTTTTGGCATCTTGTGCTACTGAAGAATGCCTTTCCATAATCTCCTAGGAGACTAAAGTTTTTTTATTTACTTCACATTTTCATTTCAGAATATTGTAGAATTTTCTACTTCCTTTTATCATCTGACATCTCACTGTCAGTCTGAGATCTGAAGATAACTCTGTCTACCAGGGAATTACTCTAATAGTTTTTGCTCTGATTTATTTTGTCAATATTTAATGTAGTTTACGCATGCTGTTTTTTAATTAATGTCACAGAGACAACAGTCCATCCCAGTAGGAAAGAACATCTTTCTTATCACTCTGAGAAAAGCAATTCTGAGTGTACATCTTAAACTCTTTCTAAAATATTACTCCACCAAATCCTTGAAAGAAATTTCATTCTAAGGGAAACTTTTCTTTCTATAACATCTTTCTCAGTTTTATATCAAGTGATAGTTTATCTTAGAACAACTTAACAGTTCTTTTCTTCTCATCTCCTTGTCTCAGCTTTGAGATGGAACACTACCACCTGAGAGTGTTAATTCAATCAGATAGAAAATATCAGAGATAAAAGAATCTGGGTGGGTTGAATCTCCATTAATAATTTGTTATTTATAGAGTCAAATAGTGTGCCCAAATTTCCTGGCAAAGGCTGCATCATATAAGAAAATGAGCAGTAGTTTCAAGATAACCAATTACATGGGCAAAGCTATTCATTGTATGAAATTTTCTTATACCACTGTCCCAAGATAGCTGTAGGCAAGGCATTAAATTTTTCTACTGTCGTATTTTGTCTATAATTGTCTGATGTGTCAATCTGTCTCCCATATGTGGCAGGCAAAGGTTGAGTACCCAAAGTAGATGCCTGCTGCCACATAGAATTTTGCTTCTTGACTTTCTATATATGTTATTCTCTGCCTTACCTTGGCTTTGGTATGATCACGAGCTCAGGCTAATGTGGCTTCCAGTGAGAAGTCACAGTAATTTAAATTATGTAAGATGGCCCCTTACCATTTGCTGATAAATTTGTCAGAGGAAATCAGAGAGACCAGACCATAAAAAGGGGCCATAGGGACTCCAATCTTAAGATGTTTATATAGGGTCATATCTATGTACAGATGCTGTATTTGGGCTTTAGCAATAAATCATTTAATTGCAGCTTGAAATAATACTCCCCAAGATCTATATAAGTTTTGAATAGCCAAAGTTGATTCCCTGAATTGTGTATTCTAAAGCTTTCTGAGATATTTTATTACCCAGGAACTTAAATTGTATGGTCTGTTGCATCTCATGAGTAGTTTATGGACTAGTTTATGGGCTATGCAATAAGTTGTTTTCATAACTTTCTCATAGCAGAATTCTGAGAAGGACGTAGCCTCTGTAAAGTAACCTTTGTTAATGCCAGTACTACTACATCATCTGCATATGAGAGGAGATAGAAATGCTTTTCAAAAATCTTGAAAACTTGTCAAGATCTCCCTGGCATAAAAACCTTGGATGGATTTTCATTTTTAAACTGTCATGGAATTTTTATAAAGATAGGAGCAAAAACTATCAACTGCGGGTTTATTCAATTTTTGCCTTAATCCTTTTCTGGAAGTTGAGTCAAAGGTATAATTAAAATTAGCAAAAGCAACATATAATGTTGGTGTTAATTTATTGGTATAGTTGTCAACCATGAATTGTAATATTAGGTCTTGATTTATATGATAGTGTCTTTCCCAACTCCCCTCTCCACCATCTGTCAAGATATGTTCTGCCTTAACCTAATTAAACAACTTCCTTTTAGATGAATGACATACATTTTGTGGATGATATTAAGTAAATTAATACTTAATCCCAGAACCCTATAAAAATCCATCCACTCATTCAGTCATTGAAGTTTCTGGAAATCAAATAAACAGAGACTTTCTTTCCAACCAGCCAGCCTCCATTTTATTTCCAGCTCTTTCTCCCACCTTCTAACCGGACCAGATTCCTCCCCCCTATCGCTGCACACACACGCTATTATAGTTTCTGATAATCAGCTGCATCTTTTTCTCACCCTAACACTAAAATACAGTGCTTACAAATTTGATATCTATAACATTTATATCCCTTGATGGCATCCAAAATCGTCTCCTTGCAATATGCTGAGTGGAATGGCAGCCCTGGAGGAAAGCATTGTGGTGAAACCACATGGAGATCTTTTAAATTCATTTTTCCTATTGTTTTTATTGAACTGTGAGTAACAAACAGTTTCAGGTCCAAGATGGATATGAAGAAAAAAAGGAGAGAGAAAGAGAGAGGAACTAATCCAATATAAATAAATATAAATAAATAGACAAGTATCATACATGTACAGATTTACCATATGTAAAGTTTACCACATTATTGCTATTGAGGTAAAAGCAATCCAAATTTGATAAAATTGTGGTTCTTGTTTCAAATGTTTCATTATTTTAACTTTATCTGTGATTTTTTTCTAACATGGCAATTGAAGAGATTTTATTCATCCATATCTTAAATGTTATGTTATCTAGAGTTTTTCAGTGTCACACAATTATTATTTTGGTTGCTAAAATTAAATAGATAACTACATTCTTAATTTTTAAGCTTGAGGGATGGTCCCATAAATAGCAATAGCACTTAGACTTATTTACCGCTTTAGAGTGCTTTACAGCTGTCTCTAAGCAGTTCTACAGAGTCAGCATATTGCCGTCAACAATTTGGGTCCTCATTTTACCCAGAAGGATGAAAAATTCAGTCAATCATTTGCCTAGTGGAATTTGAACTGCCAAATTGCAGACAGACTGCAGTCAGCAGAAGTTGCCTGCAGTACTGCATTCTAACCACTGCGCCACTGATAAATAAGCTTAACTCTGGGAAGCATTAAATTCTTAGTGATGTTATATTCCCTCAAACTTTTATGCCAAAAGGTTATAGCTTTATCAGATAACCATCACAAATGAAAAAAAAACAACCCATAAAAAAGCCTTCTCTAACATTTGGAAGAATAATTTTGATATATATGTGCCAATCTAATTAAAATCAAGTGCCAATGATACATAATCCTTCTTTTCAGTTATTCCATTGTAGCTGAGGTGAATCCATCTTTCCATAATTTCTGCCAATTTATCTCCTGAATGGGATTCCCAATATCCCAAACTTCCTTTAAACCAGATGGTGGATCTCCTATTTCTAATTGCAGTAATAACCTATTTTTTTTGAGATTATTCTTTTGGTTGTTCTTAAATAGTAAAGTATTAAATTCTCAAAATTTATTTTCCAAGGGTGCTTTTTCAAAAGACAACTGGACTTTCTTATTTTTTTCCTTGAAAATGTTTTATCCAAGAAGCTTCTTCTGAAGTTTACCTCAAGTACTGAAGAAGCTTCTTGGAGGAGAAGTGAAACATTTTCAAGAAAAAGTCCAATTGCCTTTTGAAAAAGCACCCTTGTGAAAACCATGACCTAGATGATTAAGAATCTCCATAGACAATATATGACCATGTTGCGAAAGCTCTTTCTGTTACACAAAAAGATATGATACCCAAAGAGCCATATCATTTATCATCTATTCATTGGTCTATCTGATCTTTATTGAGAGTTTCCTTATTATTATTTTTTTAAAAATAAGGAGTTTAAAAAGTATCTTTTTTCAAAGCTTCCAAATTTGAAGCATCAATTTAGTTATGACATTTTCAAATTTCTTTACTCTAGAAAAATATTTTAGATGAAAAAATAATTGATTTACAAAATTATTTGGCTGTAATATAGTTTCAATCTGAATCTGTTGTTTAGAAATGTCTTCCATAATAAATGGAATCATATGTTCTAACTGTGCTGCTTCATAATACATTATTAAATTGGGCATGCCTAAGGTGCTTTGTTTCTGAGGTTTATATAAAATCCTTTTATTTACCCTCTCTCTCTACCTTCCCACTCCCCCTATCCCTCCCTCCCTCTCTTTTGCATCAAAGCAGAAGCTTTCTATTTTTCTTCCCAAGGGCTTAAATCCTGTTCTGAAATTTCCATTGGAAAGCATTGGAACAGAAAGTTGAGCCATGAAAGGATGGCTTTCCTTTCCTTTTTGAGGAAAATGAAAGGATTTTCATTTTTACCACTGCAGTTCTCCCTAAAATGTTAACATGTTTTGAAGTACAGTTTTGCATTTCCCTATTTAACTTTTTCCATGTTATTATAGAATTATTAGGTAATAATTTGTTAATATTCTTACTAATTATGCTGCCTAAATATTTTAAAAAGTTATATACTGTTCAAATCTCTAACATTGTAGAAATTTGCTTTTGAGTTTTTGGTGGTGTATAAAAATTAAAAACAGCAATGAACAAATGGTGAATAAAACCAAAGATATAAGTAAAGAATTCAAACAATTTTTCAGCAATTATGTTCTCAAATAATCCATCACCAGTAAAAAATAATAAATATTTAAATAAATATTCCCAGAATTAGCTTCAGAAGATATATAATTTATGGAATCACCTTTATCTATTTCAGAAATTTCAGAGCTAGTTAATTCAATTCAAAGTGGAAAGTCTCTGATGAACTGTTAGGGGAGTTTTATAAAAGAAATCAAATAGTCTAAATTTTTCTTTTTGGGCAATACTTTGTACAAAGGAAACCCCTTACCAGAGTCTTACCAGAAACCATCTAAGATAATTTTGAACCTTAAAAAATTCACTAGAATTGGCATTTGACAGCCCCACCTTACTTCTCAATGTGGATTATAAACTAAATAGTTGGCTAAGCCGTTAAAAATTATTGTAGAATTATTCATATGGATGAATCTGGTTTTATTTCAAATCTAAATAATATATCTAGCCCTGTCAGGAAATCATTAAATGTTATACAAATGAGATATTTTTAAATTCATGAATCTGTATCTGTATATTCCAAGTGACCACTCAGCACATAAATGACAGATAGGATGGACATTCTGCTACGTGAAGCAGAGAAGTATTCCAGAAACTATTATGTGTAGAAAATAATCTAATAGATCTAATGTAGATATAAAAACTAGAAAGTAACCAACATGAAATGATCATAGATGGGTATGGATACTAGATTATATGCAGTATTGCATTATCTTTAGAGTGACAAAAAGTGTAACCGTTACAAGTTTTAAACACTGTATGTTCTTGAACTATCTCAAATGGACTCCTCCCAAAATGCTTACATTACTGTTACCTTGTTCTTAGTACTGGTCATGCATAATATTCAGTGGTGGGATTCAAATTTTTTTACTATCGGTTCTGTGGGTGTGGCTTGGTGGGCGTGGCCTTCCTTGGGCATGGCATGTTGGGCGTGGCAGGGGAAGGATACTGTAAAATCTCCATTTCGTCCTGATCGGCTGGTGCTTGGGAGACAGAGAATAGATGAGGGCAGGGCCAGTCAGAGGTGGTATTTACCAGTTCTCCGAAGTACTCTAAATTTCTCTTATCGGTTCTCCAGAACTGGTCAGAACCTATTGAATACCACCTCTGATAATATTGTATAGATAGAAGATCTTGGTCTCCTGTCCCTTTATTGTGGATCTTGTGACACTTAATTTACAATTTGGGGATTTATTCAGGTTCTCAGAATTGGATTTACTTTTGTTTGAGATGTCTGACTATTTCAGGATCACAAGACACATGGTATTTTTGTAGTGCTCTGCTCATGTCTCTGTTTTGCTATTTTTAATTAGCAGATCCAATCACTCTGGAAAATTGTCAGGGTCATGTAGGGGAAAGCGCTCATCCCAAACTGCTCATCTTTCCTATGCTGAAAACGTTTATTTCAGATCTTCTTTCTGTAGAAGAAAGAAGCATAGTTATCTGAAAGAAATCTCTTGGGTATGTTCTTAAGATTCTAAAGATTTTACTATTGTATACAATCCCACAGTGAAATAAAGACAACCTTCATTACTACTGCTGCCCTAATAATATCTTGTTGCCATGGAACTGTATTTATGAAGAATATTCTGAAGTGAAGGAAATAAAATGAAATGTAAAAGGAATCGCACATAGAGTTTCTCTGAGAATCATTAAATTCAAAACCCTTTTCCAAAGTGTAATATTTTAAGAAAATCTGTCAGGCTTAATTTAAGAGTTTCCTTCATTTTATATTTACATAGTAAATGTGTAAACGTGTACACCATTTGTCCAACTTTATTATAAAACCAAACTTGATCTGAACAAACAGTAGTTTGGAAGGAGAATTTCCAAATTCTAATATTTGATGATTTCTTTATAACAACATTACATGTTTATTTATTGTCAAGTTTGCTTTTATCCCTGATTCATTTTTATAGTGCCATGATGTCATTCAACTTTTCTTAACTAGTTTCATGCTTCACTTTGCTTTCTTTATCAATATTGGCAGAATATGTAGTTAGAAAGTATTCTAGATGATCTGTTTTTTCTATAAATTTTGTCCCATACTTCAGGTAGCAGAGTAGTATAGAGAACAGAAAAAAAGGTTATGTAGCATATACTATTGCAGAAAGAAAAAAACACTAGGAATTGCATGCAAATAGCTGAAAGGCTAAGTTTGTTTGTATTGAGTAGCTGTTTCCTGAAGTGATTATCTAACTTTGTCTAAATTGCCCTGTATAAATGTGTATAAACTTCCTTCAGATAGCTTGTCTTTCATCACACTTTTAGTTAGCATCAATTTCTTTTCTCCGCATAAGATTTTTTTGAGTCTAAAATGAATGTGACATTTTTTCAAAGTTTATAGTTATTGGATGAATTCATGGAACACAACTGGATGGCTATTTTCATAGAATAAACATGATACCATTTCTCTGTAGTACCCAATTGACAGACAATATCACTGAAATAGTTTCCCAGTTTTGTTAGGAGGTTATTCTTGATCTATAAGAAAATACCTACATTCTGTGCACCCTGCCCTGCACATGCATGCACAACCCCCCTCCCCCCACTGCTCCTGGCACACGATGGCCCGGTAGACCCGTTTTTCTTTCTCACCTGGCTCCAGATCTTCTCTGTGCATCTGAGGAGGGCAAAAAAAGCCTTCATCACCTCCTCTGAGGCCTTCCGGAGGCCTGAAACGGCCCATTCCCAACTCCTGGTGGGACAGGAAGTGATTTTTTTTGCTGTCCCCAGCCTCCAGAGCCTCTCTAGGAGTCTCTGGAGGCAGGGGAAAGTAAAAAATATAATTTCCTGTCCCACTGGGAGTTGGGAAATAGGCTGTTTCAGGCCTCCAGAGAGCCTCCGAGGGAGTGGGAAAGGATCTGGAGCCAGGTGAGATAGAAAAACGGGCCTTCCTCACCCTCCCAGGCCTTCCGGAAGTAGGAAACAGCCTGTTTCCCTACTTCTGGTGGGCCCAGAAGGCCCGAAAATCAGCTGGCCGGCGCACACATGTGCGCCAGAGCTGACCTGGCATGCCCACTGAAATGGCTAGATCTTCCAAAATTAAATAGCAATTAAGTTAAAAATATTTTAATGTCTATAAATCTTGTGTTTTCAGATATAAATGCTGAATCTTGTGAAAAGTTATGTGAGAACATTTTGCAGTTCCAAAATTAGATGATATGCTGCTTGACATGCTCTAGGAAAGAAATTAGCAGGGCTGGAAAATGAACAGATGACGGGTCACAGTGATGGTTTAAATCTATTGCTTGTGTATGGAAATTCCTTGTTTCCTTGTGAAACATCATTTCTCCTTTCCTCCTTTAGCTTTTTTTAATTTTTCAGTTCATTATATGTTTCATAGGGAAAAAAGAACATGCACACACGCGCACACACACACACACACACACACACACACACACACACACACACACTGTATATATTTATGGGTGTGGGCACACATGCGCGCGAACCTCTGCCCCCTCCTGGCATGCAGTGGCAAAAGATTAGCCATCACTGATATATAATACTTGTGAATAGTTTGATGCTAAATGATACCAAGTTAACCACTTTTTAACCAAGAGAATATATTTCTGTATTCTTAAAAACGTAATGCTTTATAAACCCATTAAACATAGAAAATCATTCAAGCCCAAGATTTGAATTCTTAATATTATCAAGCAACATGAGAAAACGATACCAGTGATCTGTTACATAAGAAAAGTACATAGGTCCAGTAGTTTCTTGAGCTTTTATAAAAAATATAAGAGAGTGCTATTTGAAGATGGAAGCTTATAGGACTATATAAAATTGTGGAGAAACAGGAATGAATTTAGGTAATTGATACCACTGAAGTCTGGAGATGTTACTTGATTTAATCTTGTAAGCGGATTGTAATGTAATGAGGTGACAGAGGTTGTTGGCATATTTCAAATGCTATACTTAGTCTTTGTTCTGTTGCAACATATGGGGTGGGGGAGAGAGACAAGGAATAAATATCAACAGACGCAATAGACTGCCTAAACCTGTGCACCGATGCCCTTGATAAGTCTTACTTGTTTGTATGACTCTCTCCATAGCAATCCACTTTCAGCATTAAACTGTTAGCATGGGTGCTAATGCTACTAGTGCCTAGGAAACCTGATGCTCACAGGAGGCAGCTATGAATGAGATTAAAATGTTCTTCATTTGCAAAACAAATAAGTCAAAAGGCGCGTCATTTCTATTTGGGCAGAACCCAAATAGAAAAGTAGAGAATCAGCATACTTGATTTTACATAAGCTTTAATACTTGATGATCAGAAAAACAACATAATAATGTAGCTGTAGATATAAATTTAGTACTTCTAGAAATACTGTATGGTAGTAGTTACTGACCTAAAAATGAAATTCGATGTATAGTTATTTTCATTGATAAATTGATATCTAACCCTGAAAACATTTTTTAATTTTGGTGATTAAGTGTTTGGATAGTCAGCTTTATTATGCTCAACGAAAGTTAAAATGGATGCTTTGCTTCTTTTTAATATACAGATAGAACATATAATTCTATATGGAAATTTTAATCTAGTTTTTTATTTGTAAATGGATCATATCAATACTCCAAGGAAGTTTTAATCACAAATGTGGAATCTACTTCAAACATATATACTGGAATTTAATTTTAGTATTTGGCAGTGATTAAAGATAAACCTGAAAAAGTTTATCCAGCTCTATAATAGTCTTGCTGTCTTATATGTTATGCATATAAAAAGGGAGGAAGGAGAAGATATTCTACGTTTTTCCTATTTTGTATTTTATTTACAACATGGTGTTACGTATTTTTTCTTTTTTCTTTTTTCTTTTTCTGTTCTTGTAGAGGAATTTTTTTAAAAAAATTCATTCTTGGTTACCCTGTCGGTAACCAACCTCGTTCCCCTCCTGGGAAAACTGTAATTAATTAGAGGTGAATGGATCTTGTTTTCCATGATGTATGCTTTCAAAGGAAGAAAACCCAAATGTATTCTAAGAAACATTTTATTATAAAAGTAAAAAAACTAGCTAACTACATTTTTACCGACAGTGTTATCTCAGAGACAAACAAAAGAAGGATAAATCAGGAAGTTAGAAAAGAAAGAATGTGGACATGCACAGTAGCTGAGAATTCACAAGACAGTCTTATCTCTGTGATAAAGTTTTCTGATAGGCTACTGTAAGTCTTAGGATGGAAGCTCAGCTGGCAAATACAAATAACGCAGTGACATACCCATCAATCAACATATTACAGGAATTCATCAATATTTGAATTCTTCAAAATATCTTTGGGCATTAAAAAATACCTATATATGGCTTTCCTTGATACTATTCTAGTTTTCACTAGATCATAGAATTAAAGTTATCAAATTAGAACTACTATTTCAGCTACTACTACTATTTCAGAACTACTATTTGCTTTGCATCTGTTTCTAATGCAAGGAATTCTTAATTTTACATTTAAAAATTAAGACCCCAGATTTTTATTTTTTTACTTGGAATTCAGTTTAAATGAGAGCATATTTTTTCCTGGTATCATCTTAAACTCTGTAAATAACTGACTAAAGAAATAAGTGACAATTCGCATCATAGATTTACAGTAACTTAAATTGCTTCGGTTTAAACATGTTTGGCTCCTATCCATGTATGTTAAACATCTGATCATATCCTTCTGCTTGTAAATAATTTTGAAAGTCTCAAATGGGCTTTGAAGAAATGCATTTAAGCACATGTGCAAACTTGTTTTCCCATACCTGAATTACAGCAAAATTGATGAAGTGGCATGAAGGAAGCATGAAAACTCTTGAGTATTCCCTGTAGACTGATGTTGGTTGCAAACTAAAAATTCTGAATTATGCTGGCATTCTCTGAAGTGGCATTGAATATCCTCTGGTGACATTTTAGTACAATTAAAGCTGGTCAGAACAGTTGACATATCTGATATCTGAAGTGTATAGTATTAACAGTTGCTATACAATTATTTATCTTAGAAAGTATATTCCAAATAATCATCATTCCAAATGTTCAACATTTATATGAAGCCGTTGGGGGAGATCATCCATGGTTTTGGGGTGCGATGTCACCTGTATGCTGATGACACTCAGCTGTACATCTCCGCCACAAATCACCCCAATGATGTCCTTGAAGTGATGTCCCAGTGTCTTGAGGCTGTACGAGTCTGGATGGGTGGGAAACAGGCTTCGACTCAACCCTTCCAAGACTGAGTGGCTGTGGCTACCGGCGTCCCGGTACAGCCAGGTAGTCCCATCACTAACTATTGGGGATGAGTCATTGACCCCTGCAGAGAAAGCGCGCAATTTAGGCATCCTCCTGGATGCACAACTGTCTTTAGAAGATCATATAACAGCCGTGGCCATAGGAGCTTTCTATCAGGTTCGCCTGATTC
Source organism: Masticophis lateralis (assembly GCA_030761175.1). Taxonomy (NCBI): domain Eukaryota; kingdom Metazoa; phylum Chordata; class Lepidosauria; order Squamata; family Colubridae; genus Masticophis; species Masticophis lateralis. Next base: position 49,139,763 of record JAUDYJ010000005.1, read on the forward strand.
GCCAATTGCATCCCTTTCTAGACCAGGACTCATTACGCACAGTCACTCAAGCCCTTGTCATTTCCCGACTTGACTACTGCAATGCTCTCTACATGGGGCTCCCCTTGAAGTGCACCCGGAAGCTCCAACTGGTCCAGAATGCGGCCGCACGAGTAATTATGGGAGCAACATGGCGCTCGCATGTAACACCTCTTCTACGCGAGCTGCACTGGCTTCCGGTGGCCTTCCGAGTGCGTTTCAAGGTGTTGGTTCTTACCTTTAAAGTGCTCCATGGCTTAGGACCTGAGTATTTACGAGACCACCTGCTGCAACCAATAACCTCCCACCAACCAATACGCTCTCACAGAGTAGGCCTACTCATAGTACCATCATTAAAACAATGTCATCTAGTAGTTCCAAGGGAGACAGCCTTCTCTGTGGGGGCACCTACACTTTGGAACAAAATACCCCCTGGAATACGAATAATCCCAGATCTTCGCACTTTCCGACATGCCCTGAAGACCTTTCTGTTTCAACAAGCAGGGCTAGCATAAACATCTAAATTCTATGCCAAGGTCTTAGTAGATACACCAAGTTGACTCAATTTATTATTTAGTTTATAAAAAATAATAATAATATTATATGTATATGAAATCTTAATCTGTTCACCGCCCTGAGTCCTTTGGGAGAAGGGCGGTATAGAAATTCAATAAATAAATAAATAAATAACTCATATAGCTCTTGTGATCTACTGCACCAAGCATATTTATTTAAGTAATTCTGTGTTTCTTTATTTCTGATTTATTTCGTTCATATTTCTTTACTACACATTTCTGGCAAACCATGGCAGATAACTACAACAAAAATTCTGAAAACTATCCAGTCAACAATAAATACTAAGTTAATTTGAATTCATAAAATAAGAGTATCATAAAAACCTTATTTAGATCATAAAAATATGTAAAACAGCCTATAAACATAAAAAAAGGCTAGAATATAAAAGATATTTCTAAAATTCTTCTAAAACAAAATACAGAAAGGCGGATCAAGTTTTTAGGGGTGAGAATTCCAAAACGCTGAAGCTGCCACTAAGATCACCCTTGTATTAAGTTCCCACTTCATCCTCTCCCAGGCTGGTGCACCTCTCTTTAACTGGTGTTACATGCTCCCTTCAGAAAGTATTTGACACAACTCTAACCACTAGGTTCTGGACCTGTTGTAATTTCTAAGTTCCCTTCCAGAAGAAGGTATGGTGAACTCCTCATTTTTATCCTATGTGAACCATATTGCAGAATGCATGAGGTACAACAGTTTAAAAATGAGAGAGATTTGTGGTTTGTGTCTTTAAGGAGATATTTCAGTTAACAGAACTTCAGGATTCTTCCTGAAGCTGCTGCGGTTAATTTTATGGTTGTTGAATAGTAAGGAGAGAGAATATAACCCATAGTACAATGACTGAGCTGAAACAATATTTGGGTAAACAACCAGACAAAATCTCAGTAGTAAGAACAGTGGAGCAGACTGCCTCAGGAGATGATGGACTTTCCCTCATTGGAAATGTTTAAACATATTGCATTAGATCAGATATGGTCTAATTGTGGATTCCCTGTTGGACTAGGAATTGGACTAAATGAACAAAAGCCCTTCCAACCCTTATATTCTTTGATTCTACTCCAATCCTATCTCTTTCTATGGCCCTGCCTGAAAGCAGCCTGAAATGTATCTAAAAAAACAATTTCATCCATGAGTGCTTGGATCCGATATGCCACTATCTACTCAGGTACTCTGACAAGGAATTTTAAGCCTGATACCAGCTTATATCTATTTCTATCTATGTACCATTGCCTTTTGCACCCTCCTCGGTTGAAGGAGTATTAATAATCTAACCCCCCCTCCCAATCCATCTCCCTCAGCGTGTTCCTCCTGGCTAAAATCATCTAAAAGGCAGGTAAACTAAGGATTTGATTCAAATTCTTCCAAGTACTCTGTCCTTGGACTCAAGATACACAGAAACAAACTGTATAAGTCAGTGTATTTGTTGGTCTCCTGATCAACACACTAAGGAACATCTGTCACCCAACAACTATGAGTAGGTGTGAAAAATCCTTTAAAAGCTGCGCAGTATGCATTGATCACATTAGGAAGTCACATACAGTAATCTTTCAAATGATTTTCAGGAGACACAACAGAAGCAAATAAAAAACATTTCTTTTTCAATTACACATCATTGGCCCGCTGTTCCCTTTTCTGTTTTTATCACCTATGCCCTTGATATTTGTTCACCTGCTCCATGAAGCACATTTCCTTAGTAAACCAAGATGACCTATAAGCACATCAAATATGCAGAAGTTGCTTGGGAACCACATAATCAAAACCCTAATCACTCAACCTGCCACCAAGGCTGATTGTGTACATATATTTCTCTCTTCATCCAATTATTCAGTTAGAACTGTTCGGATTTGCTTCTGAAATAAACTTAGCTTTCTGCTCTGTGATATTACACAGACATGCCTTATCTATTTTTACTGCTGTGATCCTTGTCCTTGATAATCTGAAGATTATCAGATCCTTTTTTATACTTTGTATAACTGTGTTGCAACTAGAATTGGTTTCGATTATTATCTGAGTCACAATAACTAAGGAAGTTTTTTGAACTGCACAGGGAACTACTAATTTTTTACAATCAATAAGATTGAAATTAGGAATATAGCAATAATTCTGGATTACAGTATATTGAAATGAAACAAAGATTCTTGAGTTGTTTGAAAAACTGCAGTTGTTTGGAGTTTGTATCTATGCAATAGATACAACAGAAGTTTCTTTTGCATTAATAAATAGTTAAAATGTATCATAATTATAACTGTCCCCTGCATACTGTATACACCATAGAAACTACAATAATCACTATTGTATTTATTGTGATGAGATGAAATATAAAAATATAAAACGTTTGAATAACTGAGTGCTCAGAGTTTTAAAAACATTCCTCAGACAAAAAACTTGTATATCTTGAATAATATATCAGTCGAGTCCATGTGGTTGATTATCTTTTAATAGTAAATTGTCTGTGGATTAGAAAACAATTCAGAATTCTAAACAATTCTAAAATGGAATGTTCATTTTGGTCATGAAAAATATAATAAAACCAAATTCTAATTAAATCTGTTATATTTGAGACGTGTATATAAATTTAATATATGTAAAAGTGAATTGTAAAAATTGAGTGGCAGCTAATTCTTAATATCTATGTCAGACTATATGTATAGCCTTAGGAGCAAAACATAAGCATGAACAAGGAAGACTGTAATTGAAGACTTTATAAAAGACAGAACCACAACTATCAGGAGCCACTTGGGATATATTTTGTTGCCCTAACTTTAGCAGTTAAAAACTTATAAAAATTTTGCAAGGTATCTGATTCACTCAGTGATAAATTTATATCTGATTCACTCAGATAGAGGATACAGTCATCTTTGAAGTATAATCTGGTATTTTGATACAAAATCTGCAATATGTATCTCAACATGTATTGAACAGATAAACTTGGAGAAGCCTAAGTTCACTAAATCCAAAATATTCTCCATCTTCTAGAACATTTCTAAAGTAGGGAGTTTTTGCGTTAAATTTCTTCCTTCCTTCCTATTTCAGTGATAAGGGGTCAGATTAAATATGCCTGTACATACACATGCACACACAGAGAGACACACTTAAAAACAGAAAGTAAAACAGAAGATATTTTCATATATCCTTTTGCTCTAGAAATCATGGAGTGTTTCATCATGCCAAATGTAAAGAACTACACACTTTGTAAAACAGATGTAGGCAAGCCCTGATATATGCTTCATATACAGTATGTGTCACTGCTTTGCATACTTTGCAAAAGGTAGCAATAACAAAAGCCATTGGTAAAAATAACCCTATATTCTGCTATATTTTAGCAAAATAATACATGTTTTATGCCTCAAATAAACAATCGGTCAAATAAACAGAGGCTGAAAAAATGGATGTGCCTTCTCAGATGTAAACATCTCATTGTTATGAAGTTCAAAACCATAGTAAAAAAACTGTTATTTTTTTAAAAAACATGGCAAAAGTTATAGATTAAAACTGAATATTTGTTCTGATGAGTGATGTTATTTCAATTTCCTGAGTGTTTTTCAATGATGTCAGCCAGTTAAAGCTAAACTAACACAAAATCCATAAGTTTAATATTAGACTTAAAGTGCACCCCAACAATGTCAGAACTTTTAGGTACAATTAAATACAGCTCTACTTTGCTTGATTTATGATAAAAATTATTGGAGAAATCTTATTCAGATTTTTTATAATATCCTGCTCTTACATTATGTAAATGGACCCCTTGATTATTAAAAAACATTAAAAAAAGAATGACTTTTTGCTTTGCTATAAAGAAAAACAGGAAATGAGCCTTAGAATTGAATAGGATAAGAGTTTAGAAGAGAATAATCAGGCATACACATCAAAATAAATGAATTAGTTGGCTGTTTACCTAGATTGCTTGTGGCCCCAAGCATGTTAGGTTAAAGCCAGAGCCATTTCTTTAGATGTGAATTCCCCATTGTTGCTTGCTTACTTACTCTCTTGTAATGCCTAACACTCCAATCTTTCCACTCTGTGAATGGGAAGGGGACGAGCAAAACAAGCATAGAAAATATTGTCTAAAATTGGTAAAGGCCTGACAGCCCTTTAAAACTGACCAGGTCAAGAAACCACTAAAAGGATTCCAAGAATGTTACTTTATTATTGTAAGGTACTATAGTAGCAGCATCTTGAATGTTTATTGTACGATATAATAGTAGCATCTTGAAAGTTTTTCTGTTAAACTGAACCAAATCAAGAGATGTTAGTTTATATTTTTTTTCATGCTTCCTTGTATCTCTGAACTATTTAATCCCTTGTTCAAGTTCTCCTGTAATGACTGGCTCCTTCTTTATCAGGTCTCTTATATCTTCTCCAAGGTTATTTCTAAATTCCTTTGCAAGAACCAACTCTTCCAGAAAGATTGATTGAATGAATGAATTGTACCATGAAAGTCTTTTATTTATTTAACATTTTTCTTACAATTGCTTTATCTGTATTTTTATCTATAAATGGTAGAACTCTATTAATGGATTGATCTTGCTCCTTTTCTTTTTCATCTTTGTCTATTTTTAACTAATTTAATGTCACTATTTAGTGCTTTAATATTTTTATTGTTTTTAATGATTGTAAGCATCAAAAGATGGGTGGCATATAAGTTGAATAAATAAATAAATGGATCAGAGGTGGGTTCTACTTACCTTTACTACAGGTTTGCATGCTCGCACACTTGCTTAGCTCATGTGCGTGCCTTGCTTCTGCATATGAGCAGAAGGTTCTGCACATGCGCAGATTGCTTCTGATGACACCAGGGTCAGTAGATGGAGCCTCCCACCGGTTTTACTACCGGTTCTATAGAACAGGTCCGAACTGGGGGCAACCCACCACTGAAATGGATTGAAGTGATGATAAATGCCATAAACAAACCAAATATGATCTAACTCCATATTTTCTATGCTATTGGGGTTAAGACATCTCCTTCTTTTCTTAAAAACTTTTAAAAATCCAACTATGTACTCAAATATTCTTGTCACCCTATCAGTGAAACTGGTTCTAAGAACAAATTCAAAGCATAGATTTCAGAACTGTGCAGCAATATTCTTAGTGGTTTCACACTGGAGCCTACTTATTCTTTCCCAATGTTGGCTCCTATTTTAGGAATTTGCTGTTTGAGAGTTTATGCAGAAGAGTGACCAAAATGTTTACAAGAGATTATTTTATGTGTTGTTGCATTAAAAGAAAACAAGATATTTCATTAATTTTTTGAACAACTGATAACAGAACTGAAATATTTGCCTCATCTTGGGTTACCTTTTCCTTGTCTTAATTGCAGATAGCGAAATTATTCCTCCTGATTGCCTCCGTCCAAGATCCTTCACAGCTATCCGCCGGCCCTCATTGCGCAGAGAGACTGAGGATACCCGTCTATCTGTAAGCCTTTGTGATCTCAATTTGCAGGAGGACAATTTCCAAGTCATGACAGCCATGTGTCCTATTCCACAGAATTCCCTCAACTCTCAGCATTCCCACCTTCTCCCATCTCAACTTGAAAGCGATCTCCGCTTCCATCAGCTCAGGGGAGCCCATATTAAAATTCTGGATGACCAGACTGTGGCCCGTCTAGACCATGCTCGTGATGAGAGAACTTTGGTTTTTACCAGTAGGCCGCTTAGAATCAATGAGACTATATTTGTCAAAATCAATAAATCCAACACGTCGCGTACTGGGACACTGTCATATGGGGTAACCACCTGTGATCCTAGCACCTTGAGACCCAGTGACCTTCCTTATAACCCAGAGTCTTTAGTTGATCGAAAAGAGTTCTGGGCAGTCTGTAGAGTGCTGGTGCCTCTCCAGAGTGGAGACATCTTGGGATTCATGGTGAATTCAGAAGGAGAACTGCACTTGAGTCACAATGGAGCAAGTGCAGGCATGCAAGTATGCGTGGATTGTTCCCAACCATTATGGATGTTCTTTGGTTTACATGGAGCAGTGATGCAAATTCGTGTCCTGGGTATGTTTGTCTCTTCTTATATGCATGCTGTTATTTTGTCAGTTAATTAAATGACCAGTAGCACTAAAATACTGTACTAATTAGCAAAAAAAAAAAGTTCTTTAGATTATGAGATGTGTTAGAAAGAGAAGACTGAAAAGGCATATTTGTTTTCTAGTCCCTTCAGCTTCAGCCAAATCTGCAGATGGAGAAGATGTGTTATTTATTCTGACATCAATATCACTTTCCAGTCTTTCTTTTCCAATACCAATAAAATCTACCAAAAATAGTTTGATAAAGACCTCAATTTACATAAAAGTGATAAGGAATAAGACTTAAAGAAATTATTTTTGTGATTTATGATAGTAGTTTATTTGCATTGTACCCATTTTGTGAGGGGTCCTCTTGCAGTTTTTCAAATTTGCAAATGTATCTACAGGTTTAAGCAGATTAAAGTTATGTTTACCCAAAAGAATATAATGACTATGGACTTTTGATATTTCTACAGTAATTGGCCCAGAAACCAAACTTAATCTAATTCTTGTAGCCGTAACCCTAAAATATTCCTTCTTCTGTAACTGTAATCATAATAATATATAAGAAACATATTTTATATAGGTTAATAATTTGATGTAGTTGAAGTGAATTATTTTTTCCAGTGGAGTTGACTTTTCAAAAATATATTTTTATCCTCCACAGATGATACAAATTGGGACAATGGTGTGATGATGTTTTTAAAGTGGTGAATTTGCTTTACTGAAGTTGTTTCTAAGACGTATGCTAAGTCTAGCGATGGCTTAAACTATAGATTTTGATTATTGCTTACCTTTTTTTTTATAACTATGCCATCTGATGAAGGTTATGGACCACAGAAAAAGGATTTCAGTGCTGTATAGTATACATGAAGTTCGGGTTGTCCTCCCTTGTTTCAAGTCTTGTAAATATATATAGCAAGAATATATACAACGTTTTAGACAAAACCCAGGGATATGTGCTCTATAGTATTGAGGAACTGGAAGAGTTAATAAGAAAGGGAACAGACCATGAAAGGCTAGTGCTCAGTTGCACAAGGGTGGAACTTTTTAGATGCTTTTTTCTAAAAGGACTCTGTAGGCTCCATACAGGATATTAGACTTATTGCAGGGTCTGTCCTGCTAACCACATACAGTCAGGTCCAGAAATATTGGGACATCGACACAATTCTAACATCTTTGGCTCTATACATCACCACAATGGAGTTGAAATGAAACAAACACAGTGTGCTTTAACTGCAGACTGTCAACTTTAATTTGAGGGTATGTTCATCCAACTCAGGTGAACAGTGTAGGACTTACAGCAGTTTGCATATGTGCCTCCCACTTGTTAAGGAACCAAAGGTAATGGGACAATTGCCTTCTCAGCTATTCCATGGCCAGGTGTATGATATTCCCTCATTACCCCAATTTCAATGTGCAGATAAAAGGCCCAGAGTTCATTTCAAGTGTGCTATTTGCATTTGGAATCTGTTGCTGTCAACTCTCAAGATGAGATCCAAAGAGCTGTCACTATCAGTGAAGCAAGCCATCATTAGGCTGAAGAAACAAAACAAACCCATCAGAGAGATAGCAAGAACATTAGGCATGGCCAAAACAACTGTTTGGAACATTCTCAAAAAGAAGGAACATACCGGTGAGCTCAGCAACACCAAAAGACCTGGGAGACCACAGAAAACAACTGTGGTGGATGACCAAAGAATTCTTTCCCTGGTGAAGAAAACACCCTTCACAACAGTTGGCCAGATCAAGAACACTCTCCACAAGGTAGGTGTATGTGTGTCAAAGTCAACAATCAAGAGAAGACTTCACCAGAGTGAATACAGAGGGTTCACCACAAGATGTAAACCATTGGTGAGCCTCAAAAACAGGAAGGCCAGATTAGAGTTTGCCAAACAACATCTAACAAAGCCTTCACAGTTCCGGAACGAGATCCTATGGACAGATGAGACCAAGATCAACTTGTACCAGAGTGATGGGAAGAGAAGAGTATGGAGAAGAAAAGGAACTGCTCATGATCCTAAGCATACCACCTCATCAGTGAAGCATGGTGGTGGTAGTGTCATGGCGTGGGCATATATGACTGCCAATGGAACTGGTTCTCTTGTATGTATGATGATATGACTGCTGACAAAAGTAGCAGGATGAATTCTGAAGTGTTTCGGGCAATATTATCTGCTCACATTCAGCCAAATGCTGCAGAACTCATTGGACAGCGCTTCACAATGCAGATGGACAATGACCCAAAGCAAACTGCAAAAGCAACCAAAGAGTTTTTGAAGGAACAGAAGTGGAATGTTATGCAAAGGCCAAGTCAATCACCTGACCTGAATCCCATTGAACATGCATTTCACTTGCTGAAGACAAAACTGAAGGAAAAATGCCCCAAGAACAAGCAGGAATTGAAGACAGTTGCAGTAGAGGCCTAGCAGAGCATCACCAGGAATGAAACCCAGCGTCTGGTGATGTCTATGCGTTCCAGACTTCAGGCTGTGATTGACTGCAAAGGATTTACAGCCAAGTATTAAGAAGGGAAAGTTTGATTTATGATTATTATTCTGTCCCATTACCTTTGGTTCCTTAACAAGTGGGAACTGCAAACTGCTGTAAGTCCTACACTGTTCACCTGAGTTGGATGTACATACCCTCAAATTAAAGATGACAGTCTGCAGTTAAAGCACATTGTGTTTGTTTCATTCCAACTCCATTGTGGTGGTGTATAGAGCCAAAGATGTTAGAATTGTGTCGATGTCCCAATATTTCTGGACCTGACTGTATATCAACTCTTCTCCATATGTAGCATAGCTGGAATGTTTTTCAGTTGTTGAACAGATAATCACAGGCATAGTGCTATGCTTATCACTGCAACAGCCACATTTCTTTTAAAATCCTCCTTTCAAGATTATAGCAGTCCCTTTTAAATAGCAGATTAGAAGGTAGAGAGCAAAATAAAGCTAGTTCAAACTGAAGTTCAATTTAAAAAATGTATTCAGAAATGCCTTTGAGCATAACATTTGAATATCATAAGTGATGGAATTGAAATAACTAAAGATTTATTTTACTGCAGAAATCTGACCTTGAGATTCTCAAGTTATCTTTTTCAAAGGTAACATGATTCATAACTTCTTCCTTGGATGATGTTTTTATATGATTACTCATTTCTCTCTTGATGTTATCTGTGGTTTCAAGAAAATAGATACAGTCCAGCTATAGTTTTAAGCAATGAGCTGCATGTAATAACTGGTTGTCCAGGATAAGGCTATGCATTGCAAGGGCATCTTGATTAGTGGGAATCAGGAGCATTCCTACCAGAGGGTGCTATGGTTTCAGAAGTGTTATGTATCAAGTATGAATGAGTGCCTGTGAGTTACAGTAAAGAAATTTTCAACCAGTATGTAAAATTTAACTTTTGTACCTCTGTGAGAGTAGAAGTGAATAACTTTCAGACTCAGAATAATAAAATAGCTTTGGGTGAAACAGAATGTTACTAATTAGTGAACTTGTTCCCTTAGTCTTATGCTTGTATAGAATAAATTGGATACATGGTGATTTATCATCTTTCTGAATTTATTTGTAACTAGTAGGACATATAATGTATATCTATTTCTTCCATGAATACCAAAGTTGGTTGACTTTTCTTTTGCTTTCTTACAAGAGTGACAGAATAGACTAAACTGTTAAATAACTGCCAAGTTTGTACTTCCAGCAAAATGTGCAATACAATAACACATTTTTATTATGTTTACATTTCTACTTTGTTCATCTACCTCCTCTACAAAAAAAATTACTCTTTGTGTACTTGTGAAATCAAGGATTTTTTAAACTGCACCCAAACTGCCATTACATTGATATATTAGGACTGCAACTTCTAGAACTTCCAGCCAATGTGAATCTCAGCCAAATTGGAAAATTACTGCATTGCCATGCCTGATGCATTTCTTTTTTGGAAGTAGATCTCCTTAAATCATTTGTGACATTCCAGAGATCTTAATTCATCCTGTACATCCTTGCTATGGGATAAGCTTTAGTTGACTATAATCCACCATTACTTTGCAGACAGCAGAGAATTCACAAATGGTCAGTAGATGTGACATTGATGAAACAAAATGTTCTTATGATTAGCTTACAAATACCAGACCATTTTAGTTATATGTAGCAACTATTATGTAAACAGTCACAATGAAAAAAGACAATTAACACTATTTGTACCTTAAACATTTTATTTCCTTATGACCTTATTATTTATTGTTTCTATACACCACTGGAAAATCAGTGCACACATATTCTTTCCTATAGGATAATACTTTCTACATCTGGTGAACTTTTAAAGTGTATTTTTTTTTGTTACAATAAACTCTCATAGTTTATTATATATGATGCAAAAGGGAACAGAAAATTGTGACTAGTGGTCTCTAATTTTCTAGACTGGATGTGGTGGGCTTAGCCTTTTGAATCAAATTTATAATAAGGAATCTTTTAAAGACTTTTCCTATTCCCCTGGGTTTGGGAGGGAGTTGGATTTTTTTTTTAAATGTGACTAGTTCAGGAGCCTCTATATTCACCTGCAGAATTCTCCCAGTGTGATATTAGTAATTAAAACAGTGGATCCGAGTAGAATTATTTTAAATTCTATAAATCTCTGATTCATTGGCGTTATTGTGGAAAATTAAATAAGGACTTGTTAAATGAGATGTTATCTCATTTAGGCCAAACATGATTGGGAGGCTTTTGGTTTCATATTTTTGGTTGAACATTTGTAGCTGCTGTTTAGTCTTTCTCTTTGTTGTGTGTATATTAAGGTGATGAAATCTGTCCCTTGCTGTGATGTTTATAGTATACAGTTTAATTCTTTTCAACTGAACATATTGTGAGGTAGGGAGGCAAGGATAGGGAGAAAGTGTCTCCCTATCCAGAACATTTGGATAACACTTGCTGAAGGGAACTGAGCCTTGTTTATACAAGATTATGAATAGGACTACAGCAAACCATTCCATGATGCTGATAGGGACAGAAGAGAAGTTGCTTAGAAGCAGTAAGGAAACTATTATGTTGGAGATTATTCTCAGGTGACCATACTGTTCGCATACTGTAACAATTTTCCAAATCTCCAGGATAAGTTAGTATGGCTAGAATAATTTCATAGTTCATTTCAGATAACCACCATAAGCCTTTTTTTTGCAAATGCTCCAAAGCCTCCAAGATAGCGAGCATTGCAATAGCAGAAAAATAAGCATTGTCTGGCAATACCCTAGACTTTAAATGCTTGATGTGTGACAATATCTGCGGAAAATTAGGAGTTGAGATCATTATTTCCTTTCTGCATTAGACAGTCTGAGGTCAACACAATTGATGCCTGTAGTTGGTGTGCAACCCATTCTTCTACTTTAAACTTATGTACAAACAATAATATGCTTGTTCAATAAACCGGGGTTAAAAATCATACCACTGTGTCATATCATGGGTTAATTGGAATTGCTTCAGGAAATTGTCATAATAACTTATCTCACATACATCTTTAGTTGAAAACTTTATGTATCTGGATGAGATTTTTCTGACTCATTTTGAAACATTCAAACCTGTTCCGTTAGTGGAATGGCTTTTGGTGAGTGCAGGTTTAGTTTTAAAGAAAGCAAGATGAGATTTCTTGAGTATAAGTTGTCATTCAACTTATGTTTTTTTTAAACTGCAATAGTTTTCATCATTTCAGTGCAAATATAGATATTGTACCGGAAGCCAGTGCGTGAGCTGCACTGGTTTCCGGTGGTCTTCCGGGTGCAATTCAAGGTGTTGGTTATCACCTTTAAAGCGCTCCATGGCTTAGGACCTGGATACCTACAAGACTGCCGTCTGCTACTGATAGCCTCCCACCAGCCAGTACGCTCCCACAGAGAGGGCCTCCTCAGGGTGCCGTCTGTCAAATTATGTTGACTGGCGACCCCCAGGGGTAGAGCCTTCTCTGTGGGGGGCCCTGCCCTAGGGAATGAATTACTCCCAGAGATACGTAGGATCCCTGATCTTCGGGGCCTTCTGCCGTGCCCTTAAGACCCTACTATTCCAACAAGCTGGTCTAACTGAATGATGAATTTTAATTGGTATTTTAGTCTTGGGGTTTTAATAATACAGCCAAACTATTGAAACTGTTTTAAATTGTTTTAACTTTTGTATCTATGCTGTTTTTATTATTGGCTGTACACCACCCTGAGTCCTTCGGAAGAAGGGCGGTATAAAAGTTTAACTAACTAACTAACTAACTAAATAAATAAATGAATAATGTCATGAAATTTGGTTCCAAATTTGTCTAACAAATGATTGGTGCAGACTTCTCCATAATGGATTTGTGAGAGGAATTTCTTCCAGTACAGTAGGGGTGTCAAATTTGTGGTGTCATGTTGTCATCACATGATATATCATGACTATTCCCCTTTGCTAAAATGGGGGTGGCTGTGGTATGTCACACATCCAGGCCTCAGGCCACGAGTTTGACATCACTGCAGTACAGTCTTCCCTTCCACATTTGCTGTTTGCAATGGGAAAGTGAAGCCAAAACTGCACAATATGTTGCTTTCACAAACTTGTTGGCATCAAATCTTTGTAATTTGAATATGACAAACCTGAGTTTATTCCAAGGACAAGGACCTTTTCCACTATCTAGTTGGAATAATCTCTACCCATCTTTGAGTTTTGCAGAAAACTATACTGATGAGACATCTTTGTCTCCAATGCTGATCCCTCTCTTGCCTCTTTTCAAGTCAGCATCAATCAGTCACCTGACTTTTCTCAAAAGGGAAAGGGTGGCAAAGTCAGATTTTATACATGTGTAAGTTTTGTTTGGATCTTATTGGAATAAATATAAGAGTGCTACTTTAAGGTCAGTTAAATATTACTTTAATGTGTCTTATTCATGAATTTAATGAGTCTTTAAAAATAACAGTCATGTTGACAATAAAATGCCATCTATCAAGCAATGTTGGGCAAGTTCATTATTTTCAATTGGGGCAATGCAAGGTTCAGGGAATGTATAATCTAGAACAGATCAACATTTGCCTGTAAACAGAGTCTGCTTGTGAATTTGGTGGGGAATAGGTACTCTGGCTCATATATTAAGCTCGAGGCTATTGTTTCCCCATTCCTTTCCTCTTTCTCATTATTGAATTGATGGTAATCAGTTAACATTTTAAAATTATCTACAAAAGCAGAGCCACACTGACTGCCAAAAGAAAATAGTCAAGAATTCCCTGGATTGGCCAAAATTTGTTGTTAATGAATGGTCCATTAGAAACAGCTGACTTTTGTCAGAACATTGTCTTCAGTGATCTTGGCATTTTGAGTCACTTTACTGATTTTATTGCCTTTCCTCTACTACTTTCCTTTTTAAAACGGTAAAATTAAAATGAAGGAATAGTTTTGTGCTACATCAACTGGTGTCATATCAACGTCATATCATCACCGCTACCGGTTTGGTGGGACCAGGCGGAACCGGGCGGAACCCATCACTGGTATGCACTCTTATCTGGGAAGACAGGCCTACAGCTCTCTAATCTTTGCTCCAGTTGTTACTAATGGAATTCCAGTTGAATAGTGATTGTAACCTTTGTCTGACTTGCACAAAGTCAAAAACTAGAAGAAAGTTAGAACATAGTGTGGGAAGAAATATCCATCTGGTTCAGTTCCAAGCTGGGAGAAAGACACTGAAAACCTGGAGGCTAATTGGAAAGATGGTTTAATGATGAACAGAACCACCAAGCAATTGGTTCTGGTGCAGCTGACCACATGGAGTTGTGAGTAGGTGGCTTTTATACCTTCACTTGTGCTTCCTGTTCCTATGCAAGGACATGTTTTCTATTGGCTATTCAGATTCCCATGGGGCCATGTAGGGGTCATAGCTGGCTTTATAGGCAAAGTACAAATCCTAGGTGTTTGAGCTAAGTTTGGTTGAAGTTTCTGAGGGTGATGAAATGAAGAGGCTTGTGTTCTGAAAGAGTATCGGGCAATTCCTTTTTTTAAAATATATGTTTTATTAATACATTTTTATATCACATTAAAAATTCCATATCTATCTGAACAGTGTTTTTCCTGGGCACAATTAATTTTAAGTAGAAATGCCATGTTAATCAACATTAATCATAATAATCATATTAAACATCAATAATAATCGCAAAATAGTAATACAATTACTTTATCTATCTTACAAAGTTTTCAGTACAAAAGTTCTTATTATCTTTTGGATCTTTTTAGATTCTAATCTCTGATTCTGTTAATTAACCATTGGTAAATCCCATATCAAAAAGTATTATGTTTCTTCCTTTTCTTTTCTTTTAACTGTCCATCTCAGCACATTCTTATATTTTTTATAACACTTTCATCTGTAGGGATCTCTTCATTTTTCTATTGTTGTGCAAACACAATTCTTTCTGCAAGTTAATAAATGTAAAATTAAATATATTTTCACTTTGTCATACTTTTTCTGGTAATATACCCAGCAAGAATATCTCTGGTTTCAAATCTATATGTTGCTTTATCATTTTTTCTAACCAAGTATGTATTTTAATCCAATATTTTTTTGCCTTTGAGCATGTTCACCACATATGATAGTGTCAGGATTCCAACCGATGCCCTAATTAAATCATGAGCCTTTAGCCAAGCTTCAAAAGAAATCCAGTTATTTATTATGAGCTTCATATCAGTTGACAGGTAGTATGAACCTGGTATCTGATTGCATTTCCAACATTTAGCTGATAAATTTTTATACATCTTTGCTAGTCTTGCTAATGGTAAATGCCACCTATAAAACATTTTATATACATTCTCCTTATAGGCCGTTCACATTGTTAGTTTACAATTTCTATCCCACAGTTTCTGCCACTTATCTAATTCTATTAGGTAGCCAAAATTTTTAGCCCATCTTATCTTTGTTTCTTTCACTTGTTCTTTTTCTTAATACTCAACAAATAATTGTATATTTTTTACAATTAATTTTTCATCTGTCCCAGGGGTGAAATGCTCCCGGATTGGACCGAATCGGCCAATCTGGTAGCAATGATGGCTGGTAGTTCGGTAGCGATGGCAGCTTGAGGCTCCACCCACCCAACCAGAAATCATTACTTCCTGGTTTTAACCAGAGTGCCGCTACCATCCCAGAGCTTCTCTTCACCTCTGCAGCCCACTGGCCCATCTTGCCCTTCTCTTTCCGGTGCAGTGCTTCTGCATGTTGGGCCACTTCCCTGCAGTACTTCTGCTGGGGCCCCATGCAAGCTTCCCAAGAAGAAAAAGAGAGAAAAAGCATAGCGGCTGGCTGCAGAGCTGCCAGCTTCAGGAAGTGGCTCAACAAGCAGAAGTGACGTACCCAGAAAGAGACTCTGGCCTTACCCTGGAGCCACTACCCGCTCGCCGCCCGCTTGCCGGCCACTCACCCTTCACCTTGGGTCAGGGGCCACAGTCCAGGGAATGCGCCATTCCCTAAGGCCCCAGAGCCTGTCTCAACCAGGTTGGGAAATGTACCATTCCCTGACTCCAACCTTGCCCTGGAGCCGCCGTCAGCTCTCTCTTTGCCATACAGCGTGTCCTTACCTGTCTCCCATGGTTGGCTGCCAGGGAAGGAAAGTGCCAAAAGTTACTGGAGCTACTTTCCTTCTTGAATGTGCCACCACCATTGCCGCCCTGGTCCATGCACCGGCTGCACAAGCGCACTCCATTTATTTCATTTATTCACATCAGCAGGTTGGGTGTGCACTTGCACAGCCGGGCCATGGACCAGGATGGCAATGGCAGTGGCACATTCATGAAGGAGAGTGCTCCAGTAATTTTCGGGTGCTTGTCTTCCCTGGCAGCCAGTCACTGGAGAAAGATAAGGACACACCAGGTGGTAAAGGGAGAGTGGGCAGCGGCTCTGGGGCACGGCCGTATCAGGAAATGGTGCATTCCTTGACCCGGTCAAAGTGGGCAACAGCTTCAGGGCCCCGGGGAATGGCGAATCCCTGGGCCCCAGCCCTGGCCCTTGACCCAAAGCAAAGCGAGAGTGGGTGGCGAGCAGGCGGCGGCTCCGGGGCCAGGCCACATTCAAGAAGGAGAACGGCTCCAGTAACTTTCATTTGCAAGCAGCCACTGCATCTTTCAGCCCAAGAAGGCCTCCAGGCGCACCGAAAAAAGAGAAGCTGCAGCTGCAGGCATTTCGCAAAAAGAGAAAAGGCAGAATAGAAATTTTAAAAGTTTTCGTACTGGGTTCTGTGGGCATGGCTTGGTGGTGGTAGGTCTTGTGACTGAGTGGGTTGGCTGTGAGTGACATTGAGTTGGCCATGCCCATCAGTCACAGGAGACCCGCCCCCCACCAAACCACACCCACAGAACTGGTAGGGAAAATTTTTAGATTTCACCCCTGATCTGTCCCTAGCAGTATTTGATATAGTTCTGTTGGTTCTTTATGAAAGTTATACATTTTTGCGTCTTTTTGATGTCTTGATTGTATTTGCATATATGGCCATCATTCTAAATCAATCCCTGGATTAGTCAATTCTTATTTAGATTTGAGTTCCCCTTTGTCATTCAAAATGTCCTTATATCTTACAATTTTTTCGACATCAATCACATTAGGGTGTATCAGTGCCTCCATTGTGGACAGCCAGACTGGTATTTTCATATAATGTCTTTCTTTAAAGACATTAATGCATTTCCTACAAAATGTCTTTGAAAGTATCCATGTATTTTATTTTTGCCATACCTTAAAAAAACATGCCACCCCAATTGGACATTATGCCTCTCCAAATTTAATAATCTTTTATTTCTCAAATTTACCCACTCTTTCATCCAGGCAAGTGCAGCGGCCTGGTAATATAGCAATAGACTTAGACTTACATACCGTTTCACAGTGCTTTACAGCCCTCTCTAAGCAGTTTACAGAGTCAGCATATTGCCCCCAACAATCTGGGTCTTCATTTTACTGACATCGGAAGGATGGAAGGCTGAGTCAACCTTGAGCCTGGTGAGATTCAATCTGCCAAACTGCTGGCAGCCGGTGATCAGCAAAAGTAGCCTGCAGTACTGCACTCTAACCACTGCACCACCGCAACTCAATATAGCTCCCAAAGCCCCATTTATGTTTAATATTTTGTAGCAATTTCAATTTTATTCTTGATTTTTTTCCCTTGTCAGATATATTTTAATATCATTTAGTTTAGGTCTTGAAGGATTTTTTTTCCTCGTTTTATCGGAATTATTTGAAATAAGAATAATAGTGTCAGCAAGATATTCATTTTTATTGTAGCTATTCTTCCTATCATTGATAGCTGCAGATTTTTCCATTTCTCCAAGTCTAATTTAATTTGTTGTAACAATTTCATATGGTTACCTTCTTTAATAGTTGCAAATCTTGCTGTTAACTGAGTTTCTAAATATTGAACTTTCTTCACTATCTGAATATCTATCTTCTCCACCAGCTCTTTTTGTTTCTCTGTAACATTTTTGACTAATAGTTTAATTTTCTCTTTATTCATTTTCAGTCATGCCATTTCATCATATTCTGCTATCATTTTTATTAGCTTGGGTCCAGTTTCCTGTGATTCTTCTAAAATAAACACCAGGTCATTTGCAAATGCCTGTAATTTGTATTTTTCTTTTTTTTAATTTTCATTCCTTTTATTTCTGGGTCATTTCTAATACTTCTGTTTCATACTTCCAGTGTTAATATAAATAGTAAAGGGGACATAGGGCATCCTTGCCTCGTTCCTTTCCTTATGTTAAAGTTCTCTGTTATGTTCACTATTCCTAATATGGCTTAATGGCTTTGTCCTGGTTTGGCTCTTGGGTGACGGTATTTGCTTATGAATAGAGCTATCTAGTTTTTAATAAGCTCTTTATCTCTTAAGTGCTGACATTGGCAGTTAAGAAAAGGTGGGGGTTGCTTTCTCCCTCTAAAAAACATGTTTCTCCATTACTCATCCAGGGAAATATAATATTCTGCCTTTTTAATATTTCTCAAAATATTTCATTCTTCTGGAAGAGGGGTAGATGCTAGCTTTCTGCAATAGAATAATGGGATTGGGAGGGATTTTGGAGATTTTCTAGTCAAGCAGGAGACCCTCTACATTCTGGACAAATGGTTGTCCAGTCTCTTCTTGAAACTTTCCAATGATGGAGTTCCCAGGTCCTTCTAATTTACCATGTTTCTTTCTCATATTGTTCATTTTACTGATGGGTTATTTATTTAAGTAACAAAAGCAACACTATTTGTGCACTATTGAAATGTTGCAGCAATCTTCTTGTCTTTTACCCAAGTCTCTTAACCTAGATTAAAAGTATTAAAAAGGCCTTATTACTTACATGCCTGCAAAACCTGTTGCAGTACTTGTTTATTTTACACTATTTGGGAGCTGGGGTGAAATCCTTCACCCAAATGTCACTCAAATGACAAATGGATTAATATACTATGGAACCTGTTAAACAACCCAATAATGTAGGTAGCTCAGGGAACAGAAAATAGTATGGTAAAATAAAAAACAAATCTATGAGGCTTTACACAGGTGATATTCTGTGTGTCAGGCTAATGTTATGGTACTGTGCACCTAGATCCAGCAAACAGTATTGCGTTAAACATAAGAAAATACAAGAAATGATTGGTTGTTGTATTGCATATAAAAGTTATAACTTGTATATTTAAATATGATTTGACTTTATATAGAAAGAAGGAAATTGGTGCTCACATTTAGCATCATTTCTATTTTCCTAGGCTTTTAATGAGTTTGAACTGTATTTTAATTCATATTGTTTTAGACTTTGAATGACAATCTCACTGTTGCCTACTTTGCATTTTTTCTTTATATTGTTTTTATTCAAATAGTACTTTTTAATATGCTTTTCTGTGCATAGTGCTAGACAGGGTATCTTTGGAGACTTAGGCTGAATTTGAGAGTTTAATTCGCTAACCATATGCTTTATTGATGAATAACATTTTGCCATTTGTCATTCTGTTCATTGAACATTAGGATGTGAAAGTAGCTAAAGGTTATATAAATATGCTATGTAAACAGAAATAAGATGATAAAGACCAAAAGGACTATAAAATCTAGAGCAAATAAATGCAGATTTTGGGTACAGGCTGTTCTCTCTCTCTCTCTCTCTCTCTCTCTCTCTCTCACACACACACACACACACACACACACACATACACACCACACAACACACACACTCACACACCCCTGCCTATTTTTGTTCTCACTTCACACACCAGACTTTTAGCATACTATCGTGTTAATTTCCTGAGTTTCTCTTTAATCAATCAAATAGAAAGAGCAGAGATGAGAGGGAATAAACTATCCACCCGCCTACCATATACTTATATCTGCTTCCAGAATAATCAGGCCAGTGTTTTGGAACCCTGTGTTCTAAAGCCAGTATTGTTTCCTATCAAGAGCATGAATTCATTTCTTACTTATTTTATTGCAGAACTTCCCAAACTCCCTTTATAAAAAAGGTCATGATTTTTTCTGTATTATCCAAGTGGGCTGTAGCACTAGGACTGGCTCAAAGAAAATCAACAAATGTTGCAGTACAATGAGGATGTGAACACACATGTGCTCCAATTATAGCATTATAGGGATATTTGAACTGCTAAATTATATTATTCTCTTTTACAGGTTCTACTCTCATGGCTGAACACCTGGCGCCATCAGCACCAAGCTCACCCACCTCATCTCCCAATTCATCTTCCATTCTTTGCAATGAGGTTTCTGATCCTGTCCTATGTATATCTGGTTCTGGCCCACTTGGCAGCTCAATCAGTGGTGAGTATTTCTCCCACAGCACCAAGTTGCATCCCTTCCTGTTCTGAATATTTCATTATCTTGTAAGACTGAAAATCCATATTTTTTTCTTTTGATCACTCACAACATACAAGGAATAGGAGTTAGATTCTCCCCCACCAAAATGAACAAAGAATTCAACATTTAAATGCACCATATTTTAACAAAAGGAGAAATTCAAAATGTATGTAGTAGTAATATGGAATTAGCAAGGAGCACAATCTCTTGAGGCACAGGCCCAGTTCAAATGACTTTTGGTGCCATTTAAACATTTTGGGTAACAACTTCCTTAATCCTATGCCTCTGACTACATTAAATGGGGCTCTAAGGCCAAGTCTGAAACAGGATGACACAAGGTTAGCTTAATCCTGTGAAAGATTGTGCATAAACAGAATGCTTTTGGAAAAAGTGTAGTTCCACTAAATAGGGTAGGAATTGTTTCCCATTATTTTCTCTCAAACATTTATGCCATGAAACAGTACTTTTATATAAAAGATATTCATATGATAGCTTTGCTAATAGATCAAGAAAGGAGATCCTGAAGCTAAATTGGACAGACACTAATTTTTTTTTGTCTTTTAATGACCCTGCAATCCCTTGCAGGATGGAATCGGGGCAACTGAATGGAGCTGAGTGTTTACTTGCTGGATGCCCTTCCTGTTGCCAATGCGGAGTTCGCAGCAGATATATTCTTCTCATTGTGTGGAGAGAGAGAAATATCTGCCTCTACTCGGATTGAACTCACAGCCTCCTGATTGTGAGGCGAGAGCTCCATCTCTAGGCCACTGCACTACTCTTTTAGATACTAAATATTTCTGTTAATAATAAATTGGTAGCAAAGAACAGGAAAAGTTATTTCATTATGTATTTTGATAGTAAGAATAACATATGGTAGACACTCAAAGACTTTTCATATACCAGATTCCGGAGTATAGTAAATTTGACTGGAAAAGTCATTGTAGAAAAAAACGTGGAATACAAAATTATAAAAACAGTAGATTTTGAAGCCTATATGTTGTTTCAGTAATGATATAAATCATCCAAGAGATTGTTATGTAGGTCTGTAGTATTCTGGAAATAACACACACAACAAACATACATAAAGAGAATTTAATACTTTTTATTCAAATGTTCTACTTAGTTTAGTTTTTGTCTATTGATGCTCATTAGATGATGCTTTTTTGAAGTTTTGTAAAAACATGGACATAATCTCTATATTTTAACCTTTGGCGTAGAAATTCTAGGCTAGGGCAACTGTAAAGCTGATTAGGGTTTAAAATTTAAAAAAGTAAAAATGTCTCTTATTTTGCAGGTACAGCTCCAAACTCTCCAATCAGTATGCCAGAATCCCCTCTTTCCTCTTCCATCTCAGGATCTTGGAATGATGAGTGTACTATTTGCTATGAGAATATGGTGGACACTGTGATTTACTCCTGTGGACATATGTGTCTGTGTTATACATGTGGGCTCAAACTCAAGAAGATGGCTAATGCCTGCTGTCCTATCTGTAGACGGGCCATCAAGGACATAATCAAAACCTATCGCAGCACTTAAAGTTGCATTGCAGAAGGGTAGGAGCTAGCAAGAGGATCTTCATAAAACTTAACCAGGACAAGGAAGGTGGGAGGAAGTGGTTCCCTTCTTTAAATATGTAGCTAATTTTGAATGTGGTTAACAGCCTCCCACCTGAAATTAGAGGGCTAAAAATATCTTCTTTTCTTGGCATCTAACAAAAGTGCTCCTGTAAACATTTAATATGTGCAGCCAGCAAAAAAGGCTGGATTTCATGTCTACCTTTCTTTGGCTCTCCATTGCATTTTCACTGTCCTTTCTTCCTAGTTGGATGTTACAAGGATCAAAGGAGAAAATAATGTGAAATAAGCAGATTTTCACGTTAGGTTAAGTGAATACTTGGAAATGAATAGAATAAGGACAAATCATTTCAGTGCTAGAACTACCTTGATGGGCAAGAGAGCCTCACATAGGATTTCCCCCCAGTTTTCCTAATCATATCAGTGGCTGTCATATTCTACAAATAATTATAATGCAGCACATGCTGCTACTAAGGAAGATTATGCTTGGATTGGTTTTTCTATGCTGTGCTGTGCACAGACGGCCAGCAGCTAATCGTTGACTTTGATTCTACTTTCTGTAGCTGTCCTCTTCTACTTTTTCAAGGCAGAAGCTGTTCATAACGCAGAAGCATGATATCACTTCCTTCTTTAATTACTTTCTCTTTTACTTTTATTTCCAAAGTTCATTACACTAGGAAATGGTGCTTTGGGAAAATGATTTCACATGATGTCAAAGCCATAAGGATGAAAGTCGGCAAAGTTTTATTTTTAATTTGTCGTCAGCACATTCATTATCTATCCCAGGTTTGAAAGGAAAGAAAATGATCAGTTGTATAATCTTTTGCCAAAATGAATGTGTGTTACAGAGCTGGAAGGAAAAGAAATCAGGACCAAAATGGGTTTTAGTTTTTATTTGCCTCTTTGATTTAATAAGGATTCATATGAGAAGAACATGTGAAGAATATGCTAATTTCACTTACTCATAGA
The DNA here is from genome assembly GCA_030761175.1 of Masticophis lateralis. Lineage (NCBI taxonomy): Eukaryota > Metazoa > Chordata > Lepidosauria > Squamata > Colubridae > Masticophis > Masticophis lateralis. The sequence goes on from JAUDYJ010000005.1 coordinate 49,162,717, forward strand.
AACATATGGATCCTTGGCATAATTGAATTCTTGAAATATTTTTCTGTCTCCTTTCACAAGTAATGTCATATTTTATCTTTCATTTGCAATAGTCCATTGTTTTCTTATTTTTAGCTGTTCCGCTTAACAAATCTTAAATCAGAAATTGCACTTCACAATTAATATATTCCAAGTGAGCTAACTATCCTGAGATGGTTGATTGAAAAATGACAACGATTTCATACCTAGGTCACAATTTCAGTTTTCCAATATGGACAATACAGGTTTAGAGGGTGAATTAAGATAGGAATCTAAGAAAAAAAAATGACGTGCCATTTTTCATCCAGTCCAAATAATAGTGTTTGTGCTGAACACTTCTAGTTCATATTTTAGATTTGCACAAAATCTCTGTGCAGAGATTTTGCTGTACTGTATGATTAACATATTTTATAATTAAGGTGATGCTTCATAGAACCCCCCTCCTCCATTTTATATGATAAATTGGACCTCAGGATTCAAGAAGCCACATTCTCTACACATTTGATATCTCAGTAAGTAGAGAAACTGCCATTTGGTTTTTTTGTCTACTATGATTGTGGAGGACTACTCAAATAATCAATTAATTATGTCTATCTTTCGGCTTCAAATTGTTGTGTCCCCAACCCCACGCACACACACCAACAGACGTTTGAGAGTTAAAGACCAAACCAGCCGGCAAAATCCTTTTCCTTAAGATAACGGAACTTGGCAACAACCTAGTGGCTGCCTGCCAAGAGTTTATTATTTACAAAGAGGAGAGATAATTTCTTCCTACTTTTGCTATATCAAAAGAAACAGCTCAATAATTACGGAGTCAATCAAGTCCAGAGATAATCCAGCAAAGTCTATAGCCAAAAGTCCGACAATGCAGAATGGTGTGGAAGCTTTCAGCTTTGTTCGTCACAAGGTTTGACTGGCCACCACACTCCCTTTTATATTCTGTGGGGTGTGGTCCAGTGACTCAGCTAATCTCTGGCACGCCTCCCCCTCTGCTGTGCACACTTCTCCCTGCGCCACTGCCGAGGATCCAGCCAGCACTTATCTCCGTCGCTGTCCACTTGTGGCTGCGGAGACGTGCTTGGCTCTGGGCCTATCTCTCGCCCTTCGGTGTCCTCCGGAGGCATTGCCAGAGATGAGAGTCCTGGAGAGGGAGGCCTTGCTAATTCCTCCCCCTCACTCTCAGAGTCTGTATCTGCCGATGACACAGGCTTAGGCAACGGAGCCACAACACAAATTACAATAGCCATGTGGTGTTTAACAGAAATGAGCAACTCATACTATGCTAGTCCTATACCCCCCTGTATGAAATCAATCCAAGTGCTGGACAGTTGTTACAAAAATCACCTTGAATTGTTGCAAGCACACAATCACTTAATGTTGTAGTCTGGGAACCAGCAAGGATCTTGTCAGTTTCAATACTGATCAGAGCTAGACAATTGGTGCCCTATAGATGTTTTAGATTTTGATTTTCATCCATTCTACCAAGAATGGTTCAAAACAAGGAACTGTAGCAACTGCAGGCCCAAATAACTGGAGGATATAAACTTGCATCTTTGTCCAGATCCTTATAAAGGTAACTAATGTGCAACCAGTTAGGTTTCATGATACAGTTCAAGTCCTATGTAGATGGAAAACTGGTTCAATGGGGTGAGAAATATGTGCCACCCTAGACATTACTGAACCACAATTAGTAGCAACCTTTGGCCAGCATGACTTATGGTATTAGATGATGGCTGTTCAGTAGCATTTTCAGGGTTCTAGATTCTTCTCTCTTATGTTGTCATGCAAGAAACTTGTTGCTAGACTAGTTACAATTCTAAAATGGAATAATTAATTGTAAAGTGTTTGCTTGTTCCAGGAAATTCTGAAAGGATTGTGTGCTAGTTTTTTTTTAGTAATCTCAGAAAGATTACTATTACTACTTACATTATTTAATGTAAAGTAGACATTAAATTTATGCACTCAGCTCAGGAACTCCACCTTGCTGTGATATTGCAAAGTCATTTGAACCAGAAGTTTTTATTCCAGTGATCTGAGTAATACAGCTGATAATATATGCCCTGTTGCTTTCAATGAAAAGATCTAAATAAGAATTCTAAGTTTAGATTGCAATCTTAAACCACTTGAATTTGGCTGTGTTTTTGCTGAAATCAGTGGGACTTAGTTCCAAATTAGTACTGTTAGGAATAGATTATATGTTTCCTGCAAAATTCATAAAGAAGCCAACATCTTATGTATATTTGTGGAATTCTATAAGTACAAAATAATGTTTGAGTTGACAATTAGGTAATAACATTTTTAAAAAAATATAGTATCAATTTTCTGGGCAAGAGTTAACGATGGCATAAGATTTCACGCAGAGCAAATTTGATCTAATGAAGTTTCTGTAAAGGAACATGCCACATTACCACTCAATAATATTTTCAGTTATATTAATGGAGAAAGCAAATCTTCAGACTTTTGCCTGAAAAAGGCAGCAAAAAGGATTTCCTGGGCATCAATATTTATAGATTTCTTGGATATAATTGTGGATTTCAGAGGTGCAGCAACAGACCAGCAACGGCCAATCCAGGTAACAGTTAGAGATTATACATAATGTCCATTTCATAGGTAAAACTATTTTTGGCCGCAAAGATGTTTAGGCTAGCATGTTTAACAACTTGTAAAATTATTTATTTTTTCTCCTTTTTACAGAATGCTGTTTTGATAGGATATGATGTTTGGGAAAATTTAACCATAGGCTTTGTGCTTTGCAATTATTTAATATATTATGTATAGAGTACTGTACTGTGCATGGGAAAATATTGGCTTCATTAAAAAAAATGCTAGGAATTTACTAACTAGGACTGTACAGCGTTTTGGATTCAAAGGGGGAATGGGTACTTTGAAGCACATTTAGGAAGTCAAATATCATATATGATCAAATCCTTAAAATAGCTGCCTCTTTAAGTAGAAGCACGATCCCAGAAAAAGACATAGCTACTTTAATGATATTACTTTAAGGAGCATTCTGCAATTGGTATATGAGTGTCCCATGTGCCCAAACACCTTTTGAATCCGACGTGCTGCAAGTCTCGTCTTTTACACACTCCCTATATTTTACATACAGTTTTGGCTATTAAACAATGTTGTAGACAAAAGCTAGGGAAAATGTGCAACAAAGGTATTATGGTCCGCTAGATTTCACATTTGCAGTCCAATTTATTTCATCCTCCATTTGTTTGAATTACATTGATTTCTTTCTCCACTGAGTCTAATGCAAGAGTGAAGTAGTCTTCTGATTCTTATAATGGTCATTGATATTATTTTATGAATATATGAGAGAGGCCTCCCAGAATTAGGTCAAAATAATGGTCTTCACTTTACATACTACAGTAATTTTTTAAAATATGCACAAGCACAGCCTGAATATCAAAATTAAAAATGCATCTTTGCACACTAACAATTTCTCTGCACTCTTTCTCATCATGTCCTTTGATATTTCTATAAATTATGCACTAAGTTGTTCCTCAAATCCTTTTCTAAATGCAAAAGTAATGCTTTAAAAAACTAAGCAGTTAAAAAAAGTCTAATAAAGATTTTTGTTGGTGCATTCTCATTCATTCAGATTCCCATTTCTTCATATCGTGGACATGAATGAATGGGGCATATAGGTGAGGTGGTTTTTTTACACCTCTAAACTCCAAACAGCTAAAGATATTTTTTTTCTGTAGCACAAAGAGTAACTTTAACCCTTAATTCAAAATTTTGCATGTGTAAGTCAAGTCTCTTTTGAGTTCATGTTGTCCCCTGGTGTCTTCCTGGGTCATGCATACTGATTATTTTGATTACAGTGTGGAAGTGGTTTTCCACTGCCGTCTTTTTAGATTTTTTAAAAATAGTCTAGTTTACAGCCCTAATGCTATCTAATAACTTAGTATGCAAGTTTCTGAGCCCAGAAAAGGTTGATCAGATGCTGCCATCAGTAAGAAAGACATAATTTTCAAATTAGTAATTAGTTAACAGTAACCAAAAATCTGAAAGAATGAATCATGAAAAGTTTTCGCCTTATAATAAAATGTGTTAGTCTTAAAAGAAGTATCTCACTTTTTATTGGTTTTTGCCCACTAGCGCTTGTTTCTTTTAAAGAAAGTGGGATGTTAGTAACATAAGGCAATCCAAATTTGTTTGACACCAAGGGAAAGAAACCTTGGTTTAATTAATTTTGTTCTCTCCCTATAAACAGTTGAAATACCAATAGTTAACAACTTGTTATTCACTGACCCCTTAATATTTCTTCAATATTTTATAAAACATGTCTTCTTGACCACTTGTCTAATAGTGCGGTTCAATTCAATTCCTTAAGTTTAGCTTATTGTACTAATTATATCACACTAAGGCAAACATCGTAAATACCTATGTTGAAGAAAAATTGCCAGCTTGTAAGCCTGCAACCATAATAATTAAGAGATAAGGAAAGATTGTTTTGACTTGAAACTATGGCCTGTTTTTTCCCCTTAAAAATAACATTAATCCCACAATTATCAATATCACCTGTAAATATCTTAACATATTTTAACAGACTTTTAAAAAAAGAATCCAAAGCTACAAAAGGTAGGAAGCTTATACTAGACACTAATCCTAGCTAAGTTGCTTTGTGGATCTGAACATCCTGTTTTGTGGCCTTCTGGAGTAAAACTAACATATCCCACTGATATTGCCTTCTTCTGTTTTATAACTTAAGATCAGTTCGGCTTTTTGCCAGAGTCATGTGGCTGTTTGTTCCAAGAAAGCATGGGAGGGAAGAATCACCAGACACTCCAACCGAAAAATGCTCACAAAACAGAATCACAGGAAAATAGTAGAGCCCTCTGCTTTTCTCACTTGCACCCATATAGATCAGAACCCAGTTCCCAAGAACCTTATCTATTAAGCTACTTTTTCTCCACCTCCTCTCCATCAGCAGCATCATTTTTGCACATAGAAACCAAAAATACATTCGCATGGAAAAAAACTAGCTCAGGATGGTACTTGGGAGTGAAGAGAAAGAAGTTTTAGAAAATAGGGACTCTTCTCTTAACCATTATTATAAGGTAGAACTTTATATACTGATGACCAAAGGTCGATAGGCTAAGAGGAGCTAAAAAGGAAGATGAAGCAAAGGCTTTTCGAGCGGGAGAGGAACATTAAATAACAGCAGTAAGCTCGGAGTTTGATTTCTTTGCTTCGGAGTCCCTGTGTAAAATCTAAAATAATTCCTGTGATTTAATGTCATTGACAAGAACATTTCAACTTTTAAATGCTTTATTTATTTGTATGTTTGTGTTTTCAAGACAGATATAAAAATCTGTTCTATTCAGTGTGATAATTGTATAGCTGTAAATAAAGTTGATTTAGGTAATCTGTGGAATTGCAGATGTGGACTGCTTGTGATGTACAAGGTAAGTAAGTGTCATGGGAAGAGCCTATGAGCACAGAGAGCTCCATGAAATCAGTTACCTGGTCATAGGTGCAGGTATTTGCATACACAGGTGTCACATCACAAAATTTCAAGGAGCTGAAAATTGTCCCTACTCTCTAGTCACGTCTTGATTCCATTCACCTGTATTTGCATTTTTTTTCTGAAAGGCCCACAAAGTATGGAACTAAAATCTATGGTTGCTGGGACTATTGAGCACACACTTTCAGAAAAATAAGAAGCCACAGAGTAAATCGAGAGTTGCTAGTGTGGTCTATGGTGCTTGGAGCCCTTGAATTGCCTTTCATTGAGTAAGGATTTTCAGGTGACAGTACAATATAGAGGCAATTTTTTAATGGGAGTTTATTTTCAATTAATTTATTTCTGAGGCATAAAGAGTCTTATTTTTGTTGTAAAAATGACATTTTTGGAGGTTTTCTTAACAAGATAATGCTTCTAGTAGAACAACATATATGTTGAGACATTTTGATTACTTCCTACGTATCTAAATTTCATAGAATAAGACATCATCACTTTGACAAATCAGAGCAGGTATTTGAACTGCATGGTTTGGCGTTCTGTAGAAATTAATATATTGATAAATAATATCTATATATGAGGATGTCTGTGTAAAAGTGTCTAGGGTAGTTTCATTTTTTTGTTTTTTTAATAAATGTATTTCCTCTCATAACTAATTCTAGCTAAGTTGTTTTGAGGATCTGAACATTCTCTGGTTTGTGGCCTTCTGGAGCAAAACTAAGATATCCCACTGATATTGCCTTTCTCTACTATATAACTTAAGGCAGCATGTTTTGAGCTCTTAGATGGTTTTCCAGCCATGCATGAAAAAGATTAGCATTCCTTACCTTTTAACAAAGTTTCTGCAATGTGCAGTTAAACATCATGCTCTTAAGGATTTCTCAGTATTGCTCTTTTCTTATACCTCATGCCCAAGAGCCTATTGACTAATATTATTGTGCACTTTACTTAAGCTTACAATCAGTTTGTGAGTTGTTGACATCTTCCCCATGCCTATCATCCGGTTTCTTTAAAATTCCTGCCACATATTTTTGCTTCATGCATAAAACCTACAGAACAGACAAGAAATAACAATGCAAACATTAATGTTGAATCACTACCATCTAGTGGTTACTTTAATGATTGGCACATGACATTCAGAATTACTGATAAAAATGTTTGAAAATGAAGAGACAAACTATCTATTACATATAGAATATGAGGCACGTATCTTGATTTTTTTCTCAAAGAAAAACATATGGAAGGAAATGATTAACTGTTGGTTAGTTTCTCTTAACGGGATTCCCATTAAAAACTGATATTATACTTTCTCTTTCCATAATATGCTAGTTTAGTTCAAACATATGCTAAGTATTTCAATTTTTGGAATAGCAGCTTGGAGATTTTAAAAATTATTATTACATTTTTATACCACAAATCATCAGAACTGCACGGCAGATTGCAATTAAACCAATTTAACCTAATTGAAAAAATTGCTTTTGGGTGAAATCTGTTGCATGATATGCAGTATGTAGTTTACTCCTAAATAATTGGGAATTACATTTGTGCTATTATGTGTTAACTATCACCTACTGAGCAAAGAATATCTTTGTTGTTGCATATTTGTAACACATAAATAGACTAGGTGAGAACTAAAGAACATTTCCATGAATAAAAATCTTTAAATAAGCAGTTGATGTGTTGGTCTCCAAGATGCTACAACATTCTGGATTGAATCAGGCATTTAAATTAGTCATGTATACACTCATTCCCAGTTATTTTCAGTGGCTTTATGTAAGCATGACCAAACCTGGATGTACTATTTTATTTATTTGTTAAATTGTTTTTGTTTAGATAAAGATGTACTTTTGTGGACTAAGGTTGTAGTATGCATCATCTGAAATGAAGATTGCATCAAAAAAAACCCCTATGACATAATAAATCTACTATATGAATATTTAAGATGCCAGGAGAAAGCTTGTTTTTCCCCATATGTGATCAGAAGTGAACTGGCTTTTCTCAGACTTCACCAATGACTGACAATGTGAAAACTTTATTTTAAAATATGTTTTGGACTGTTGACACTGTATATGCAAAGAATAGATCTGTATTCATTGGTATATATAAAACAACAAAGCTTTTTGGTGGAATCTTAGACAATCCTTTCTATTGAAAATATTTTGTTCTCCATATGTCAGTATATAAATAACTGGCAGCACCATACAGTGCATGCTTCAAAAATTATTTGACGTAAGTCCTTTGGAAATGTAAGCATATTCATTTATTGAATTCTATGCTATTCATTAAAGCAGTCTTATTTTTTATAAAAATGCCAAGAATGTATTCATTAAAATCAATGCAATTTTTACAGAGGTACTACTGATTTATATCTTTCTTTTAAACTGAAAAAAAAAAATGTAGGGCTGCTTTAATCAATTCTCAGAATTTTGAAATGTGCACAGCCATTGAGCCATATTACACAAAACGTTCTTGTGTAAGGAGTGAACACCAAGTCTTATATTTTATAAATAATATTCTATAGTACCAAGTTTATTCAAATAGATGAGGAGGTAATTTGAGTCTGTGGATATTCTGATGTTTCTAGTTGACCTCAACAGCATCCTGGGAGGCAGATGTAGCTAGAGATTAGCCGAATCCCATGAAATGTAGGGAATAGATATTTCACCCAGAGTGCCACAATCCTATATTAAATTTCATGGGATTCAATATAATTACTTGAATTCTCCAATCCTGAAATTGATTCCAAAACTTTGAAATGTACTCTCAGATACACCACACCTTGCAGTTACAGGCTGTCATAATCTTATTTCTGGACTTGATGAATGATAAATTAATCCTTCAGAAACGTACAAGTTACACCCGCAAAGAAAAATAAATTTCCCCAAATCTTCACATATGCTAGAAAAAATATGTTCATCAGTTAGATGAATTGTTAAAAGCGAAAAGGTAGCTTCACATATTCCTACCATTGTCTCATATACGATGCCACTAAGAAAATAATTCTGAATTACTTTTAAAAATGTTGGTTTTGAAGATTTCTAAAGATCCTTGCACACTGCCCTCTTCAAGGAGATTCCCCATGACATTAACCCCATTCGAAAGTTGTACTTGCTATGAATGACTTATGTAATATAAGGGAAATATTTTCAAGTCAAGCTTGTCTCTTGGTGGCTTCACGGGTTCAACAATGTAAGTTCTTTTGGGGAACAGATGGAAAATGAGTCTTCTAAGAGGATTTTTAAGAATGTTTTATTCCCTCAAGCAACTCCCTCAAATAGTCCCTGGTATTTGTGTCTACAATCCACGTTTTTACTAGTACTAACCTTGTTTAGCTTCTCAGCCCAAAAGTTAGCTAGATGTCACTTGAAGATTTTAAACAATCTTTTATAAATTAACAGTTTTAGGTGATGTTGATAATTCATTCAGAAATCACTTGGATGTTAAAGTGGAGATATTAAGACATTTTTGTAACAAGTTTATAGTTTGTTAATGCTAGAAGAAATGAGTTCGCTAATAACTGGAACATAGTTGAAAGAATAAAAACTTTAACCCTGCTGACACAGCATACATAATGCAAATAATTGGAAATAATAAAAAGAAATACAATTTGCAATCATTTGAAGGATATGCTTTATTCCTCCCTTAAAAAAAAAAGAAGTATGGCCAGTTAAAACACACAGTAATGTCTAAATCGCAAATTTTTATGGGTTTCAAATAATCTTTTTCCAAAAGTAAAATCTTTTTTAATTAAACAGGACATTATGTCTTTGATTTTAAAAACAAACAAATATACACACAGGTAAAACTCAATGACAAAAAACATAAATATAAAAATTAAAGTTATTTTAGCACCACCTTTGGTCCAAGCAATGAGTAAACTGGGAGATCACTGTGAGGTATAGTTAGTTATCAAGTTCTGTCTTGTGAGACATTTAATATTGTACTATGGTTTTACATTGCAAGAACCTGGGAATAAAACAAGAGAGGCTGCAGACTAAATTCTCTTAGAAGTGCCTTTAAATGATTTCCTGTATGAATGAAAAAGCTGCAGTGTAATTACTGCATATGATCTGAGAGCTGGATAATAAAAGATGCTGGTTGCAGTTCAATTTATCTTTAGCTGCATATGACCTGAGAGTTGTGCTTTCGTATTCACTAGTTAAGATATAACAAGGGATTTTGGAAGCACAGCTCTTAGTTTATCTATTCATCAAGTACCTTTAAGGGCTTTCCTGGATTTTTGTCCAGTTGGCACCTTCCTTTTTTTTAAAACGTTGCATGTATTTTTATTGTACAGAAGCTTGCACAATACAGACTTTATCCAGCTCAGATACCCTTATGGGCACAAGACTACATTTCATACTTTGCGACATCATTTCCACAATTATTCCACCATGCCATTCCTGCAAATTCCAATGGAGCACCCCGAAAAGATAAAACATAAATCATTAAAAAATAGAAAGTTGGGCCAAACATGTGCCCAAATGCCTATATTTCAATGACTAAAACTGACAAATCAACTTAATTGCCAAGCAATACTAGTGCCAGGTGCCTACCAGAAAAAAAAACTTTACATATTTCAATAATAATCAAGTACATAGATGCCAATGAATATTGCAGCACAAAACTGTAAAAAGATGCAACATTTTTGGTTGAAACTTCACTCCTATCCAAATTCCATTTTTGGAAATTAAAGACTGACATTGTTCTTAGAAAGGAGCATTTGACCTTTAGGTATGATTAACCTATATTCAAACTGACTAATACAATTTAGTTTTAAACCTTTAATTCCAGTTAGCAGTCTAAATATAGACATTATCCTTTGCTGCCAGTTTGTTTTATATAGGTTAGTGTAATAAATTTATGGCTGACCAATGTCTTTGTACAGAATTAATCACTAGTTTGTACTCATGTAAATTGTTCCTCCCAAATGGTTCTTACCAATGTGACCAACAATTTTGCATAAAAAAGAATATGTAAGGATCTAATATTCTTCAACTTAACTATTTTCTTCTACTTTTGAAAACAGTGAATATCTTTGAGCTTTTTTTCCTTGTTCCCCAAAGTGCACTCCAAATAAGATTCCTTTCTTGATCCTTCCTTAATGCAAACAACTCAAAATACTTCAGCCTTCACTATAAACCAGTATTTATTCTAACTTCAAAAAATGATCTTTTTCAGGAAACTAACCAAACAACATTAAGCACATCCTCCATCACCCATCTTGACCACACAGCTCAAGGACCAGCCATACCTCCTTCAACATCTCATTGTCAACATGCTCTTCTCAGACTTCTAATAATTACATTCTCTTTATTCTAGATAACAACAATCACAATAAGCTCATTAGAAAGACAGCACTGGTTTCTATTAATTAATTGGAAGTTCTGTGCTGAATCATGACAGCAAATTCCAATGAAGTAAGCATGACTTACTTCATGCTAAAAAAACAGCTTCAATATTTGTTTTATATTAAAGAGAATAAAATTTGTTTTCTTCAAGCTTTTAGATCCTTACATATCTTACTATTCTCTTAATTTTAGAACTTTTTAAACAAGATGGTCACTTTTTTGCATATTTTGATTTTATACAACCAAATATATAACTGCAGTTTTGCAAAGCAAGTTTTAAAATGCTACGAAATGTGAGGGCAATAGCTGGCTTTATCTTTCATTTCTGATTATTCACTTCTTTTGAACAATGTATTGTCCCTTAGTCTAAACACTAAGGTTAAATGGTCATGCCATTTTCAAATCATTTCATTTTTTCCTCCAAATGTAAAAGACATTACTTCTTCTAATTATAGGCATTCATTAACTAACTTATCACACACAATATAGAAATACCACATTTGACAATACAGTTAGTCCTCAACTTACAACCATTCATTTACTGACAAAAAATACAATGGCACTGACAAGTGACATGACCTTTTTCACTTATGACGGTTGCCGCATCCCTGTAGTCATGTGATTAAAATTCAAATGATTGGCAGCTGGCAGGTATTCATGACACCTGCAGTGTGCCAGGTTCATGTGATCACCTTTTGACAAGCAAAGCCAGATTTACTTAATTACTAACTTAACAACTGCAGTGTTTCACTTAACAACTGCTATAAGAAAGGTTGTAAATTGGGTTAAAACTCACTTAACAAATGTCTCACTTAACAATGGAAATTTTGGGTGTAATTGTGGTCATAAGTTGAGGAGTACCTGAATGGGGAAAACATAACACAGCCTAACATAAAGAAGTATCACACAAATACACATAAAAGGAATTCATGAAATCAAACACTTGGAAGGGGGAGAGAATGATGTATATATGCATATTAACTCATTTTTGAAACATTTTTTTTATTTAATCCAATTAGCTTTTCATCAGTTACAATCCAGTTATTTCTGACCATTAAAGAATACTACATCTATCCTCCAATTTGATGTCATAATAAACAGGTGTCTCAACACAGGGCAGTAGTAGCTGTTGTGTTGGATGTGGAACATGCACAAAAACACCATCAACAGTGTGAAACTTTCTGTTCATTTTTTCCTGAAAAGTGCACTCTACAAACAATTTAAACACTTCATGGGGCCAGCCCATCTGGAAAATTTAAAGGCACAGATGTATTTGCTTCTGTCTCCTCCAAGCCTTAAATGATTTTATCACCCTGAGAACAGGGATTTGAGTAAAATCGGATTGGGCTGTTCTGTCCCCAAAGCGAGGATCTGAATGCAGTGAAACTGTTGTCCTGCCACTTTACTTAACACAATTTATTCAAACCCCTCGCAAAAACTGAGGGTTCTCCAATTTGGCGTTCTAAAAACCAAGTGGAAGCTGAGGAATATCAATTAAAGGAACTGGACTAATTCATGGACTTCCAAGGATGCTTGAAAAAGGTCACTTGATTCCTAAATTCTTGATTTAGAATTTACAATTAACTAGATGACTGAGACACCAGCCATAATTGAACAAGTCTAGAAGGCAATTTTAGAACCTGATAAGCTTTTCATGTACTTCCCATTAATCTATACATGTTTACTAAAAATTTAAGATTACTTCCCCACAATCATCCTGAAAAAATATTTACAAAGAAACTTATGCTCCATCAATTTGTACCTGTTAAAGGCCTAAGATTATATAAAGTACCCCTGATTTAGCCATAAAATATATGGCTGGCTTTTCTGAGATGTGATTTTGACTATTTAGCAGCAATCTATGGTTGATATTAAAGGTATTGTTAAAGTCACAAATTTTCTTTGCATGTGCAGTCTCTGAATTTGATCAGACTAAAAAATATGTTAACTAGAATATTCTAAAAGCAAACCTAACTGAAGTCCGTTGCACTCAAGTAATCAATGAGAATATAAAAACAACAAGTGATGTTCCTTTTAGCAAGACACTGATAGCATGAAGAAAAGCATCCTTGCTATCACTTCCTTAATTTACAAATGTGATTCTAGAGAGGTTATTTTGTTTAGTTATGTATTCCTGTGTTAAAATAAGATGTCCAGTAGATATGAAATGGCTAAGTTGTAAGACTATTTTCTGTTTATTCATATTCCATTTAAAAAGCTTGCATTGTTTATAGAAATGTATTTAAGAAAAGCACAATTTATTAAAGATTTCAATAAAATTATTTATATATAAAAGAATTATTTCTAAATGGGAAAAGGACATTCTTTGGAGAAAAATTCAGTGATAGTGAAATTCAGACCTCGGTTTGATTTTTTAATTTCACATAGTATAGACATGAGCCAGTTTCTGAAAACTGTTGCTTCTGGAAAGGTTGATTTATAATTCAGGCTCTGTATGCATATTTGACATTTCACTCAGTTCAGTGTGATGAATTAGATAAATGGCTAAGATAATTTCCATCAAGTGTTAATGTCAAGCATCTGAATATAAGCATTATATTTTAAATTACAGTAAAGCCAGAAATACTTTCATTCAGCAACTTTATTTATATGCTACCTTAGTGATGATGGGCTAATAAAATTCTGAATCTTTTCTTCTTTTAAGAAAGGAGAGATCAAACTGCAACTTCATAGAAGTTTCTGTTTTTAAACAGTCTACTTCTGGAATAGACTATTAAAATACAACGCAATACAGACATACTCTATTTCAAGCATTTACTTGTGTTTCATGCAGACTTAAACAGCAAGTGCCTTTTGTCAACATGCCTTCAGTGTGGCAATTTCTGTCCAGGCTCCAGGATCTATTTCATGCTTCTATAGCATGAGAAAACAGCACCTACATATCAATTCAGGAGTAAATTCCTCTGACATCAATGTAAATCAGATAAGAATTTGGAACTTCTGCTTAAGTTAAAGAGTGCAGACGGCTACAAAAAAAGATGGAAGAATACTGAACATTGCAAAGAAAAGGGACAGCTGAACAGCCAGGAACCAACAAGATGTCATACTTCTCTTTGAATGTGATAAACTTCTGCTGCCAATATCAAAGTTACACAGCCATTTTTTCCAAACATTTTCTTCATCCATTTCCTGCTTACTTCTGCTCTTGTTCAACTTTCCTCAATTCTCATGTTTTTTTTTACTTAAGAGTGCATGATAAAAAATGACAGATGTTTAAAATCACACTGTACATCCACTTCAAGTCCTGGATGAGGGACCTGTTTTTGCCCTTTCAATATTGCACTGATCCTCTATTTGGATACTACACTGAGAATGCAAATATTGGATAAAATGTAACAATAATTAAAAATATATATAATGAACAAATTACTCAAGATGATCTAAACTTAAATATTACTATTGCTATAGTAATGCTAGTAAATGCTAATAATAATGACATAATTATTTATCAGTTTCCCTTCCCTTTTTCATAAATGACAAAAAGCAGTAACATTTTTTTTATAAATGGAGAGAAGCAATAAGTATAAGTTTAAATTAAAATAAACTATTCTAATATTCAAAAGTAGTTCTAAAAGCACAATTCTATAATGCCATCGTCAAAATGTTCAGTGTTGCTTCTGAAAAGAAGACTTTGGAATCAGTTCATTGGAACAAATGTAGTTGCTACTGCAGGATAAATGTACGGTATGTGCAATTGTTCATTTGTTTCAGTTTCTATCAATGGGACACAAATCTGTTAAAAAATTAAAGAGCCTATTTTTTCAGAAAGGTAGATTTCATTAGAGCACTATTGTCCAAATGTGGCAACTTAAAGAAATGTAAATTTCTACTCTCAGAACTCCCCAGCCAGTGCTGGCTAGGGAATACTGGGAGTTGAAATCCACACATATTAAAGTCATCAATTTTTTAAAACACTGCTCTAGAAAATCAAAGAATTGTAAAACTAATTCAGTGAATCCAAGGAATACTTAGACTGGTTTTTCTCAATCTATACTTCTGTTCCCCTGCTGAATGAATGGATTCAGGAAAATAGAACGGTTTCAAATTTGTAAAAAAAAAAACCTGTGGTAAGCCAAGCTTACTACCACATCTTGTGAGGGAACTCATTTCAATCCTAATTTATATTACTTGGGGTATTAAAAGAATTTTAAAAGCTTTATTCCTTAAACTTAACTCACCAAAATGTAGAAATTAAGAAAAAAAAGCAAGAGTATTTTTTTCAGGCATTATATAAATCCGCAATAACGAATTCAGAAGTGCTCATTATTATTAAAGTTGCAGTATACAGCAGAAAAAAAGTTTTCATTGTTTGGGTTTTGTCAAAATATCAACCTGCATTTTGAGTTGTTCTTGTTGAAAACCAAGGCAATTTAAAGAACCAGGAAATGACCAGAAGCCACTCTTCTCTAAGAGTGCAATCTTTGGTTTAATATTCAATTAGTCCCCAGAATATTTAAAAATTGAGATCTAGATTATTTTGAAAGTACTATATAGTTTTTTAAAAAAAATTATCAGCCTTATGATCAAAATAGTTTTAGAATTAGCATATAATATTTTGATGGAAAAGCTACAGCCCTTGTGAGTGGGATTTCAATGTATTTCTTCGAGCATTGGCCTGGCACTGAAATTTGAATTCTCCAAACCCTAAACACATCCCTAATATTTACAAGGGCAAGTTATAGATTACATACGGGAAACAGTGAAACTGACTAAATTAAGAAGGTGCTTGATAGTGCCCTTTATCTTTCTCCCTGTATCTGAACCTAGATATTACTTCCATGTACCATAAAACCAGCTACAATGTCCCCTGCATAAAGCTTCTAGAGATGTGACACAGGCATACATAAAGATTTACAATTAAAAAATGATAAACTAGTTTAGCCCAGAAAACTACCTATCCAACTATATTTATGTAATTTTTTATATGATTGGGGCAAGTTTTATAGGACAAATAAATTTTCACTTTTATAATGTATAAAATGCAAATTGATTTATTGACTGATAACTGTTCTAATTATAAAGAGACACTTTAAGAAACCAGCCCTTACATATGCCAATTCAATATTACTGTTGCATAAAAAATGCAGCTATGAAAGAGAACAATATGGAAAGCTGTTCTTCTTACTGAAAGAATGGGCAAATCGTATTTATGTTAAAACTTTTTTTCTTAAGAATTTGCAGAAGCATTCTAGACTCAAAATGAACTCAGGGACTTTCTTGCCCTGAAAAACTGCAGATGCAGCAACAGGACTGGATGAAGGCTGGTTAGCACTAAAGAGAGAGATATACCACTAATCCCAAATGTGGCTGGAAATGGTTAACCCTTTTAGGGAATCTGTAAAAGATATTTTCAAAATCTCTTGATCCTTTTTGGTTCAATTCTGTACACATAATTCCCCAGTGCTGAGATTAACAAACCAATTTGCTTCTGTACAGCAAGAAATACTGATCCCTTCTTGGGCAAAAATTTGACTCCGGCTACCTGAATCTCCTGTATTTGAAGAGTCTTGTTGGCTCAGCGCAGGATTTTTGGGAGCTGCACTTTTAGCTTTCCCAAGAGATGATGGCATCTTTGGAACAAAACTGTATAGTACAAATTTTAAATAATCATAAATTATTTTAATAAATAGATGTTCTTAAAATGACGATTTATACTGCATCTTTAAATAATGCACTTGATTTTCCTGCATTTTGGTTTAAAATGGTTAAAGTGCATTAATTCAAAAATAATGAACCACTTCGTCATCATTATTGTTTTTTTAAAAAATCATAAACATTATTATATGTTGCTAAATCACTAATATTAGTACTGCAATCTAGCAGATAACTTGATGATTTTGCTCTACTTAATACTGTCCAGCAGAAGAAAATAATACTATTTTAAACTCAAGCAGCTTTGGCAGTCGCTTAAATTGCTGCTCACTTTTTAACAAAACATAAATATGAGGAAACACTTGAGATGTAAAACCTCATGGAAAGGAGCTTTGGGCAAAACCACACCATTTTCAAATGCACTGTGGTGTAGAAACCTGTCTTCTCCTAATGAAATTTATTATTATTGATGTTACAGAGGCCTGTTGAGTTTCCTCTTCATCACCAAGCCTTTTCTTCCATGCTATTTCACTGTAGAAGCATGGAGAGTAGCAGTGATGACGTGCTGTAATGGATCAGCTTGAAAGGCAACAATCACACAAGGCGTGGAAATCAATCCCTCAAGTTATTTTTATAGTGTAATATTTGTAACACACAACAAAAAAATGAAAGAGGCAAGAATCAAGTGATAATCATGTAATTTTCAGAAAACTAAAACATCTCAAAATATGCTTAATTTTTAATTGTTCAGAAAAAAAACGAGTTTGACCTTATTAAAAATCTTCTGATTCTTTCATCTTCTAGTGGTAGAATATAAGATTGTGGCTGGAGATAACCAGATCATTTAACATTTTCTCCCTAAAAATCCCAACTCTTTTTCTTCATTTTCCATATAAAATATTGGGCTTCAAAGTGGCGATAAATCTGTTGTCTGATTTCCATATTATTTAAATAAAGGCCTTCTGGTGTTGTTGCTGTTGTTTACCAATTACAAAGTTCACTGGAAGGCTAGTAAATGAAAATGCATCAAAATATAAACACAATTTGTACCCAAAGCCTTTGCACAAACCCCAGTGGTTTTAATCTTTATGCTTTTCCACAAAATCTCTTTTTTTTTAAAAAAAGCATCTGAAATCATAAATAAAAAGCCAAAAGAGGATACATGAACACAGAATTCCTGCTTTGTAACATTCTAATGGTGTTCTGTCTAACAGTCTAATGGTGCTCTGTTCAATCACCCTTTGACAGTAGCTATCAGTACAAAGCTAACATCCAAGTGAGAAGAAAAAAATAATGTGTACTGTTGTTCTTAAAAAAAGACTTGTCCAGAAGACTGGTGTTTACTAATAAAAATCTCTCCCTTACTGCTCATATAAATTAAAACGAAGAATGCAGTTGGTAACATCCATGGCTTTTGCTCATTCCTATTCTGACTTTGAAAATATAGATGCTTCTCTGCCAGGTAAGAATTGGCATTGATTGGACATGAAATGAAGAGAAACTTGATGAACTGTCAACATTCAGATGTGCACACATAGCACCTATTTTGACACTCTTCTTTTTATTTATAACATGAAACTAACTCGGGATGGACCACATTCTTCTCTGTGAAGTACTCAAGGAAGAAAATAAATAATTTTCCACAAACATAAAGCGTGCTGGATTGGGCAACTGCCTCCTTACATGCAGTAATTTTCATGTTGTCTGTTCATACACATTGGTGATACAAATGTTGTAAACATGCCAAACCCTTCCCTTCATAACAAAAGAAGCCAGACAGTGTTCCATTGTGTGGAAGCAAATTTTGTTTGTTTGTTTTTTCAGTGCGGCACACATAGTTAGCTCAACTCAGTTCTGCCATTTTTATTTTTGTGATGGTAATGCTAATTGCCACGATCTGTTGAGGAAAGTTCTATTGGTTTGAACTGTCCTATTTCACATAATGGACATGGTGAGAGTCACACATAGAACCCATTCAATTGGTTCTGACAGTAGCACAGTGAGAGAAGCAGCAGCATCTGCATGGTTTCTTTGATGGAACTACGCACCTCCCTCAACTCCTCCCTCCAGGACTACAAGAGCAGGTAGTCCTGCAGGGTTTGGGATAAAGAGCAGCACAGCAACACCAATGCCATGGTGAAAGCTGGGCATGTGCAACCCAGTGCAACTCTGCCACAACCAAAAGATAAAGCCTAAGAATAGAAGAAGCAGATGTTTGAGAAAGGTGTTCCCTCAGAAAACTAGCCAAGCCAAGCCATAACAGACCATAACCCAACAAAAAGAGAAGCAGGTTGACTACGGGCTTCCTCTTCTCATCTTTGGATCTGGATGAAACTTGATTCTTAGTTGATATCTGAAACTCTGAATAACTTGTTGTCTGACAAGTACTCTCAAAATAATTTCAGTACATATTATTCAGAAGGCCACAAAAGGAAAGCATTGAAGTTGAAACTAGTCTGCAGAAGAGATTGTGTGCAACTCTTAGTTTTAGTGTTTACAAACATTAGGGAACTGCATAAAATTGGATTACATTTCCAAGTCCACTAATAACTTTTTAAAAAACACCACTCCCCATTCCTGACCCAGCTGACAAGTAAGGAATACGAGAAGAGAAAAAACCAGGGTGGATAGTACTGGAGGAAACAGAACAATAAGTGATTCAAATCCAATACCTGGGGAAAAAAAACACAACCTTTTCAGATCTTCAATCTAGAGACCAGAATGCAATCGTTGAGTGATGGTTTCTTGAAAATTTTCTCCACTTGCTCTGTTTCCCACACATCTTGGGTAAACGGGGGATCAACCAAATACTATTTATGGCCACATCACATGGGAGAAATGAACAAGCAGAGGGTTTTTTTTATAAAACACATTTAGGTTTGGCATCAAACTCCCAATCAATCCCAAGTAAACCCATAATTCCAAACTAGAATGTGAAAGGCACACATTTGGTTTCTGAGTATTAAAATCAGGAGATAGGGTAATGTATCCTGATGCGCATCTTTGTGGGGAAAAAAAAGAAAATAAAAGGGCATTAATTCCAGCTGTATTTTCTTGATACTTCCAGAATGAGACCATTTCTTCAAAACATCCTAAAAGATGGCAGACTTTCTGGGCCACAAGCAAAATTGAACTGTCCTGTGTATGTACAATAGTGTAAAGGAAATACATCTGTGTATCTTTTCCCTTTTTCCAAATGTACACCATAGGGAAATATAAATTAATGAATTTAAATACACTGCAATACTATTTCTTTTTTTCCAAATAATTTGAGGGCACCCAGCCTTTAAATGGTTTCCCACTGTTGTCCATGATCTGGCAGTACCACCAGCCATTTGGGTTTTTTTCCAATACTTCCATGCAGACACCTTCTTGAAACCCAGCAGTTTCTTCATCTCCCTCATAATCTGCAATGGAGATATATATATCTTTAAGGTTATTATGAATGAACTGGGATTTTTCAATGGGCTTGGGTCTGACAGTGGACACTGGAATTCCATTGCGGTCAGTTGGTATATAAGAGGCATTATCTGACCCTTCAGAGCCCAATCGACCATCATGTTTTACTTTAGACTCATTCATTTGGGATTGGGCAGCACTGAAAGATGAATTACGACGTACGGCCCTCAAATGATCTGTGGCAGAAAGAGACTCATTCCTACGCAGGGAACAAGGCAGATTATTATCCTTGGGAGGTGGGGAAACAAACACTGACTGTGGTCTCACTGCTAGCTGTCTAACTCCATTTCGCAATTTGACAGGCCCAGATGTTTTGGAAAAGCCACCAGGTGGCTTATTAGGAATAGGGGGTGTTGTTCGTTTGTTCTGGTTGATAGTATTCAGTGCCTGGACCTTCTTCTCTATTTTCTCCAAGCTATTGGATTTGCTTTCATTTCTTCTGTTTCTTGCCTGTGATATGTTGGATGTGGCATCTCCTCCACTGGAGATGTTTTCTTGTTGCTGGTTATCAAAAAGCATCAGATAATGAGAAGGAGCCCACCCTTCTATTTCTCCATATTTCAAATACCACCATCCACTTGACTGCTTTTCCAATACTTCCACTTCTATTCCAGCAGGGAAACTGATTTCAGAATCTTGAACTTTTTGATAAGAATCAGTAGTAATATACAGACATTTTGAGGGGTTGCTTTCATTTTCTGTTTTGGCTAGCTGACTAGCATAAAATAAGGTATGGGAAGGAGATGTAATGAATTCTGCAGAATTTCTTCTGAAAGATTCTTCTGAGTTTCCAGAAATTGCCTGAGGTGGACTTTCAGACTCCTCACTTCTTGAACCTTTAAGTCCACTTCTGAGTTGCCCAGTTGGTCTCAGATGATGACGTAGAGTACTGATGTTCATCATTTCTTGACTTTGAGAATCTGCTTTGTTCAGAAATGGTTTTGGCCTCACCATTGGTTTTGCTCTGCTAGACATGAGCTCTCCAGTATCCCTTTTTGTGCTTGATTTGGGTATACTACTTAGGCCAGCATCTGAGGCTGATCTGGGTTTTGTCTCCTCGTTATGACTGTAATGAGACTTCCCAAAGTTTGTTTGAATATTTTTGGGCTTCAGAAAGGAGGATTTAGGAGAAAGTGAATGTGGAGAATTTCTTTGGATCAAAGATAGTGAGGAACTTCGAGAATCAGAATCTCCACTAGATTCCTTGCTTGACAGTGCATCTTCTATGTAAGGTCTAAAGCCTTCATTTTCATAGATTGTTTCCTCTTCATGAGTCACATCATCAGAAGACTCTCCAACTCGAAATTTTGCCCTTTGGAGAGATGATCCAGAGGAAAGTTTTGGGAGGTGGAATGAGCTTCTGTCTGAGTTACCATCTTCTCCTTGGCTCAGCTCAGATTCTGAGTCATGACCAAAGGCAGGCACATCATACTCTGGTTCCTCATATCTCTGCTTGTGTGGGGAATCTTGGCCATCGCCTGAAGCTGTGGTACTAGCAGCTGTTACTTCTTCAGAATCCTTTACTTTATTAGGAGGAGCAGGGGGAGGAACTTTGGGCCTGGTCAGAGTACTTGTTCGCCTATTTAAATTGGGTTTCTTCCTTTTATCAATATATGATGCTGGAGCCCAGCCTTCTTTTTCTCCAATCTGGACATACCACCAGCCCCCAGAATTCTTGTCAATAACCTAGAGAAGGATTAAATCATAAATTAATTATGATTGCAAAACATTAATACATTTTTTAATCCAAGCTTCTGTTTGATTTTTTCTCACTATATGACAACTATCCATCATTGACTCATTTCCTATTTTAGCCTTACCTCTGCTTTTTGTCCTCCATGAAAGCTTATTCCATCAGCAATACAAGACTGGAACTCTGCAATAGTATAATATTCAACTTCCACTGATGGTGGCTCAGGAGGTTTAGGTAGTTGAAAGCCCTGTGGCAATAAATAGTGACACAGGGATTAATTAAACATGTCAGAGAACAAGAAGAGGACATCTAAAATCAAATTATTAGAAATCTACTTGCAAGAGACAAATGACTATAAATTGTGATTGCTGAAACTCCCTAAGCAAGAAAATCAATGTGACATCAGTAGTGGTGCATCCAACCAAAATCAGAATTAGACAACTCACTGTGGCCAACTCATGGATTTATGGATTTATGGATATGAAGCTGGAGCTTCACTTTAACACTTTGTCTGAAAGATTCAAAATAAGTTTGACTAATACTCTAATAACACTCTAATGTTCTTGTATGCCTCATACGATCTCGTATGAGATCTTACTGAAGAGGAGGTCGCGGACCTGGCCTGCATCACGGAGACCTGGTTAGGGCCGGAGGGAGGCATTCCTCTCTCTGATTTATGTCCCCCAGGCTTTTGTGTGCTTCACCAGCCGTGACTCCAGGGTAGGGGCGGGGAGGTGGCGGTAGTTATTAAGGAGAGTCTCAGCCCTAGGGAGGTAGCTGTTCCTCAGATAGGCAGGTATGAATCGCTCCTTTTGAAGTGGAACCCTGGAATTCAGTCGGGCCTGTTGGTTACGTACCTATCTCTCAGCTGTGTAACCTCAGCCCTGCCCGCACTACTGGATATCTTGGCCGAGTTGGTAGTTGAACTCCCCAGCCTTTTGGTTGTGGGAGATTTCAACCTGCCATCGGTTGGGGAGACATCTGAGCTAGTGCGGGAGTTCATGACCTCCATGACGGCCATGGACCTAACTCCCACTCGACCTGATTTTTCTCTCTGGACAGTGGATAAATGATTGGGGTAAGGGGGATTTATCCATCTACCCCGTCATGGACTGATCATTCCCTCCTTAGGCTGGACTTTCTCTCTGCGAAACCTCACCGCTGGGAGGCGGAACCAGTGAGAACCACTGAAAGGTTCCTGATGGAGCTTGGGTCATTTCCCGCCTCCTTAACCCATGATTTGTCCGAGGCCTTGGTGGCGGCCTAGGAACAGGCTGCTGCAGGGGCCTTGGATCAAATCGCTCCTTTGCGGCTTCTGATCCGACCCAGATCCTGAGTGGCTCCATGGTTTACCGTGGAGCTTAGGGAAATGAAGTGTCGGAAAAGACGCCTGGAGGGCGGTTGGAGATCCGGTTGGAATCTGAATGAACACAGTTAAGAACCCATTTTAGGTCTTAACTTGTGGTGATGGAAGCAGCAAAACACCATTATTTCGCCACTCTCATTGCATCTGCCCAGCAGCCCCGCTTAGAGTGACCGCTGTCTTTTCAATCATGAAGCATGCAGGGCAGAGCTGAGGATTTTGTACAGTTTCTGCAAGATAAAATAGCTCCGATCCGAACCGGGCTGGACTCTGACTGGGCAGAGTCTACCAAGGAGACAAGGGCTTGTCTTGATGGTAACATCTGGGTTGGGTTTGAGCCTGTTTTGGTGGATGAAGTGGACAGGACTGTGGGTCGGTTCGGTGTCTCCCTGTGTTTATTGGATCCTTGTCCCTCCTGGCTTGTTTCTGCAGCCAGAGAAGTGATTGGAGGCTGGATCCAGGCGGTTGTCAATGCTTCGTTAAAGGAAGGAGGTCTTCCCTGCTACACTTAAACAGGTGGTGGTTTGACCCTCCTTAAGAAGCCTACCCTGGATCCAGACTCCCTTAACAACTATTGTCTTTTTAGATGACTTTTTAGCGAAGGTTGTTGAGTCCATGGTGGCACAGCAACTCCCTCAATTCCTGGAGGAAACAGACTACCTTGACCCGTATCAATCAGGTTTCAGGCGCGATCACAGCATGGAAACGGCATTGGTCGCCCTGGTGAATGATCTCTGGCGGGCCCGGGGTGGGGGCTGTTCCTCCATCCTGGTTCTACTTGACTTCTCAGCAGCTTTTGATACCATCGACCATGGTATCCTGCTGCAGCGACTCGGGGGGCTAGGGATAGGAGGCACTGTTTTATAGTGGTTCTCCTACCTATCGGGTTGCTCACAGTTTGTATGTGCGGAGGGACAGAGATCCTCCCCGAGGCCCCTCACATGTGAGGTGCCTCAGGGGTTGGTTCTCTCCCCCTTGCTCTTTAACATCTATATGAAGCCGCTGGGTGAGTTCATTCGTGGTTTTAGGGTGAGGTATCATCAATATGCTGATGATACTCAGCTTTATATCTCCACCCCAGACCACCCTGGGGATGCCCTTTCCATGATGTTCCGCTGCCTGGAAGCAGAGCGGGCTTGGATGGGAAGAAACTGACTCAGACTCAACCCATCCAAGACCGAGTGGCTGTGGATGCCAGCATCTCAGGATCTAGTGGTTCTGTCACTTGTGATAGGAGGGGAGGCACTTACTCCCTCTGACAGGGTCCGCAATCTGGGTGTCCTCCTGGATTCTCGGTTGTCTTTAGAAGATCATTTGACAGCCGTAACCAGGGGACTTTTGCACAGGTATGCCTGGTGCGCCAGTTTCACCCTTTCCTAGACCGGATGCCCTCACCACAGTCACTCATGCCCTTGTTACTTCTCAGTTGGATTACTGTAACGCTGTCTACATGGGGCTGCCCTTGGGATGCACCCAGAGGCTTCAGCTAGTCCAGAATGTGGCGGCGCAGGCTGTTATGGGAGCCTCTCGTTACTTCCGTGTAACACCTCTCCTGCGTGAGCTGCACTGGCTGCTGGTGGTCCTCCGGGTTTGTTTCAAGGTGCTGGTGCTCACTTATAAATCTCTACATGGCTTAAGCCTGGGGTACTTGCAGGACCATCTTCTACCATCCTCCCATCATCCTGTGTGATCTCACAGAGCGGGCCTCCTCAGGATGCCATCAAACAATATTGGCTGGCAGCCCCCAGGGGGAGAGCATTCTCTGTGGGAGCGCCGACCCTCTGGAATGGTTTGCCCACCGACAGTCCCTGACCTCTCCTTCCACCGAGAACTAAAGACGTGGCTTTTTCATCAAATGGACTGATCCATTAAGGAGGGGTTTTTACATTGTAATGATTTTAATTAATTTTAATTGGATTTTAATTTATACTTGATTCATATTGTTGAATTTTTATCTTGTAAGCCGCCCTGAGTCCTTCGGGAGAAGGGCGGCATATAAATCGCAATAAAATAAAATAAATATAAATATAAAATAATTAGCAATACCTTAGCGATAAAACTTTATAGGGATCTACCTAACTATCATCATCGATGAATTCAGATCATAATACGTTCCCTTATGATAAAAAAAAACTTAATTTATTAATGTCCCACTTGCTTCCCTAATTGCTCAGTGGAGAAACCAAGGGCTGGTTTCCTGTACTTAAGCTCTAAATATTAGGCTACGTGTTTGTGTAATACTAAATATTTAGTGACTTAAATATAAAGACAAGATCACTACTCACCAAACTAGATTCTCTTCTTGGAGGAGGTTTCATACGTAAATTTGGCGAACCTTCACAAAGAAGGAATATTTCCAAATTATTGTCAGTAAAATTGTAAGCAAAAGGGTAAAAAGTGATTTACTAAGATGTTTATTAACTGTAAGTCCAGAAATATTTTTCCCCATTCAAAAATATTCTAATAGCCACAGTATATAAAAAACCTGAGCAGATGAAAAGAATCTGCTCTACAGGATATTTCAGAACAGACCATAATATATTTCTTGTACTATTTTACTTGGACTTGTAGACCTGGAAAATGGGCTTTTTCAACAATTCTACTATTTTTATATGTTCAAGTAGCAAACAGGCAATCCTCATATTTAAGCTTGAATCAACACGCCAGTATTATTATTTCAAATTTGTAAAGCAAATATGATTTGACCATTTTAAGTTATCAGTTTAATTCCTATATTTTGTACCAAGGAAATTTTCAAAAAAAAAACTGTATGCAAAATATTACTTTAAGAGGCTTAATATCAAAGAAGAATAATCATAATCAGGTTCTCTAACAAGAAGATACAGATACACTACCAGACAGGCAAAGAATCTTTCCATATGCTACTAGGGAGGACAAAGATGAATACAAAAATGTATAAAAATGCAGGTAGTCTTCAACTTATAACCACAATTGAAACAAAGATTGCAGTTGCTAAGCAATGCAGTTAAAAGACTTATCATGAGCCTGGATAGCTCAGCAAACTAATGCATTGTAATTTAACTCCAGCTGCAATTAGTAAATTCGAATCTCACCAGGCTCAAGGTTGACTCAGCCTTCAATCCTTTCTAAGATAGGTAAATTGAGGACCCAGTTTGTGGGGGCAATAAGATAACTTTGTAAAATATACAAAAGTATGAAGGCTATTGCTTAATGCATTGTAAGCCGCCCTGAGTCTCCCGAGAAGGGTGGCATATAAATCAAATTAAAAAAAAAAAAGAAACCAGGCTAAATTTTATGACCATTTTTACCACTGCTGTGGTATAATTGCATGGCTTAACACAATCAGGCTTCCCTAATTGCTCAGTCATAACACATGTCTGCAAGATACTGCAACCATCAGTATGACAGTTTTAACTTTGAGAATGGTCACAACCCACTTTTCTGAGACAAGTCATAATGGCAACTATGAGGCAGCCAAAAAGGCAAACACTGTATCCAAAATCAAAGAAATAATGCCTCGTATTTATCTGGACTGAAGTTTGATTTAGTATTCTCATTCCATACACATAAAAAGAATGTTTATTAATATAATAATTACACCATATTTTATAGTTATGTGTGATCTTATGAGCTCCATGCAGTTGTAGAACAACATGTCTTGTCAAAATTTAACTTGTGTACCACCAAATACTGTAAATAATGGATCACTAGTCTCCAAATATCATTTTCCAGAATATGGTTATCAAAACAGAAGCAGAATGACACGAATGCAGTGCCTTCAGCTAACACATCAGAAGGATACAAATCCAGAAATATGTTACGATTGATTGCCAAAATCTGCTAATAGGTTTTAATAAATTAAAATGCTGGTATACTACTTCTCCCTGGACAAGCAATCAAAAACCATAAACTAGACTAAAATGGCTATAGCAATTTCAATTATTTATTACTTACTAATTAAATTTATATAGCCATCTATGTCACCTAAGGCAACTCTGGGCAGCACACAATAGATAAAAAGAATATAAAAACAGCAAATATAAATATAAAATACCATAATAATAAATATCCTAAAAATGAAAAAAATATACAGTCCTTTCAACATACAAATAATTCCAAGACTACTAATATGGATTTCAATTCTCTTTCAAGTTGTTTCCAATACTGTAGGTTTTTTGGGATTAGGGTTGGGTGGAAATAAAATCATATGGATTGTTGCTGATCTCAGTGTTTATGTGTGTGCATCTGCGCACGTGTGTGCATGCTCATACTTATGCACCTACATATGTGCAGATTAGTCCCCACTGTGGAAAGATGTGGAAAAATCTATAGTTCTGACAGATGAAAAAGTTACAGCTTTTTCACTATAGATTTATAGATTACTTTTCTAGTTTTATATGTAATGTGCTACCTGTTACTTCCATTGTGTCCATTTATTCAAGAATTAGATTAATAGATTGATTATATGACAAATCTATGTGCTTTGTGCCTATATATACCTTTCATGGAAACAAGCTAGGAAACTGGATATTAAGAAGTAGTATACTGGCTGATCAGAAGGGGGCATCATGGGCCTTTCCAAAAAACCAGTAATTATTCTTATATACCCAAACCCTGCAGTTTATTATAGGAGGTATTGGATGTAGGATCCTACATCTAATACCTCTTGGAGGTATTAGATGTAGGATCAATGCTGAAGTAGAATGTAGGATGGCAGCCTACAAGTCCACAGCCTAGGCAGTTTCTTAGCAATATATCACCTTAGCCTGAGATGACTAATATTTGTGTGTGTGTGTGTGTTTGTGCGTGCGTGCGTGCGTGTTATGTGTGTACGAGAGAGTGAGCAAAAGCATGCTATATGTGAGTAACTATCTTAAAACTACTTTCAAAATCAAATGTAGACAGTCCTTCTAGGGACAAAAAAAGAATAGAATGGGCAATGATGAACAACTAATGGCTGTTTAATTCACGTAGCAGAACAGGAAAAACAGTTTAGGAAGGTAATCAATAGCTTGTAAAACACACTATTGCCAATCAGAGTGTGTAGCTTATTATTGCCTATCTGAATGTTAAGAACTCTGGAATTTGGATGGTAGCTACAGCATGTTCCAAGGAATGATAGAAGAGAACATTATTGAAGAGTTGTAGGATTAGAGCTATAATCTTACACTAATTTACCACAGACTTAAATGGGGCTTACTTCTGAGTAATTGCACATTCATATGCAGAACAATATGCATATGTCAACTTCATATAAACTTGGAATACAGATTCCCATATAAAGTATATGTAATCTTACACATGTTAAAAAAATAACTGCATGCAAAGGAACAGTACAGCCCAAGCTAACTCATTTTTTATTATTTTAAGATTTTAAACTTATGAAGAAATGAAAAGATCTAAATTAAATTTGGAAAAATTAACAGCTGAGAAATATCAGAATGGACAGATGTGTTCAAGAGGCAGTAAAATGGGACTTCCGGTTTGGCATTATGGCGTGACAGTTGGGGAAATAGCGGGCTCTGATGAACGCTGCAAAAACCCCGGCTGCCAAACTGCCGCTGATGGGTCTTCGGACCGAAACAATCCTGCAGGGACAGGGGCAAAGGAGGAGTACCTCGTTCAACCAAGAGGAACAGGCAAGTTTCTCAGAGGTCAGAGGGAATCCTCTGTGAGTCAGTGGCGGGGGGTAGCAGCTATTGAGGCTGCCACGAAGCTGAGATAACCAGGCTAAGAGATGTGCAGGAGGAGAGGGCATTGAAACGGAGCATTTTGAAGCCAGGTGAGTGACAACCAACCCAGGCTTGTAACAACGCTTGGAGCAATATTCTTAACTATAAGACCCCTAGTCTTAAAACAGTGGCTGAACAACAAAGGGGCTATGGAAAATTTAAAATGTAATAAAATCAATGGAAGAAAAGTAAACAACTGGACAGTTATATAATTGTAACAAAATTGATACTTGCATGACTAATGGAAAATGTGGATTGTAGAGGGATACCTTCTGGTCTAAAAAGGAACATTGCATTTTTGTTGTTGTTGCTGTTATGGAAAATTTAGACTTTACAGACAACAGTCATGGGATTTATGTAGGAGGTTTTTATCTTCTCGACCGCAGGCAGCTTGATGTTGATGAAAAGAAAAAGAAACTACAATGGAACTCCTATAATTTGAATGATAACAATTTATTGGAGCAGGAACAAAAAAAGGATTTAGCGCAGGCTCAAAAGAAGGGAATCTGATGCATTTTATCCGGATTAAAAATAAGAAAAAGATTTAATATAACATATGGAAGACAAAATTTGAAGACTTTGAAAATGGAAGGAAATATATATGAACAGACGAAAAAGTGAAGAAATGATAGACACAGCTGGAAAAAGAAAAAAGAGGAATTAAAATAATGTGATTAAAATGAAAAATGTATAGGTGGCAGTAATAATAAAACGGAGGTTCTTATAAAATAATTATGGATGTTTAAGAATATGAGAAGAATATGACATAGATATATAAAATTAAAATATTGATGGAAATTAGAATATAAGAGAAATTAAGCATGCTAAAATAGATTTTTAAATATATACAAAGATAAGCTTTAAACAAGAACCATGTCTCAATGTTAAATGGTCATAAAAAAGGATAATGATAAATATGATATATTAATAAGCAATGTATAGATGGATGGAAACAACAAAGGATATTGGGATTAATAGTAAAGCTAACTATGATTATGCTGTGATCAACAGCTAAAAAATAAAAAAGCTATGCTGTGTTTAACAGCCAAAAAATAAATATGACTATGCTGTATTTAAAAGCCAAAAAACAAAAATGATTATGCTGTGTTTAACAGCCAAAAAACAAAAATGATTATCTTATGTAGGACAAAAAAAAGAAAGAGGGGTTTGCTGGGAGTAACAGCAAAAATGGAATGATTATGTTGGGTTTAACAACAAAGGTAAAGATAAAGATGTTAGGTTTAATAGTAAAAATAAAATGATTTTGCTGGGATTAACAGCCAAAAATAAAAATTATTACGCTGGGTAGGACAGCAAAAATAGGGAGGAGTATGTTGAGAATAGTAGCAAAAATTGAATGTATAAGTTGAATTTAACAACAGAAATAAAGATGATAATGATGAATTTAAGAATAGAATATAATGATTATGTTGGAGTCAACAGCTAAGAAATAAAAATGGTTATGTTGTAAAGTAATGAAGATGATTAAAATGGGAGTAATAGTTAAAATAATTTTCAAATGTTTATAATAATTGTAATGATTTATATTGTTAAAAGATATCAATCTAAGTAAAAAAAAAGAGAGAAATGGAATGATATTTGGTTAGAATCTAAGATTTAAGTAACGGATTTTTGGGATAATGGCATAATGGATAGAATTTAGAGAAATAACTATGTAAAATATTAAGTTGTGTTAATTGGAAGTTAAGAATTGTTAGTGATTTGTACTAATTTGTGACTGGATCAATGCTTCATTTTTAAAAAGATGTGTTTTATGTTTGTGTTTTAAAAAATAAAAAAAACTTTTTTCAAAAAAAAAAGAGGCAGTAAAATGTTTAAATCATAAGCCCTCTAACTCTTCCACTGCCTTCTCAATCTACAGTCCCATTTTATCTGTGTTTATAAGTGATAAGCTTTGGGAGGGGGAAAGTTGGAAGATCATCGTGGTCTTACTTATCTGAGCTCTTTGTGGAGCAATCCGCGCTATGGCAGGGGATCCCTGCACCTGCTTTGAAATCTGCTTGTCTTGGGTCATCATGAAATTGCCATTGGAGTCATTGCATAAGATGGGCAAGCTTATTTCTTTCTTGGCAATATGCGATTCCGTCGTTTCAATTTCTGACTGAGTTTCCTTGTCACTGGAAGACTTCTTGTTCAGCAAATTGCTGATCTCCATGATGTTTCCTATAATTTCCACCGGTCCTGTAAGATTCTTTTTCCGAATGGGAAGCTCATCTTTTGCTTTCTTCAGATATGATGCTGGGGCCCAGCCTTCTTTATCTAAATATCTGGAAATACAAAAAATGATTGCAGTTTAGCTGCATTACACCATAAATACATAATGTGGTGTAGAAACTGAGTTAGCATTACAGATAGTCCTCAACTTACAACAGTTTGTTAAGCGATAGTTTAAAGTTACAACGGCACTGAAAAAATTGACTTATGACTATTTTTTACATTTACAATTATTGCAGCATGGTCACATGATCAAAATTCAGATGTTTGTCAACTGACTCATATTTATGATGGTTGCAATGTCCCAGGGTCATGTGATCACCTTTTGCAACCTTCTGACCACGAAAGTCAAACGGGAAGCGGATTCACTTAACAACGGTGGCAAGAAAGGGCGTAAAATAGGGCAAAGCTTACTCAAGAAATGTCTTAATTAGCAATAGAAATTTTGGGCTCAATTATGGTCATTAAGTCAAGGACTACCTGTATAAATATGTTTGAAAAGATGATTAAAATGCTTAAAATTGTTTTCTTATATTGTTCCAGTCTGATGACTAGGAACATTTCTAAAAATGATATTTCTTTGTCACATCTATCATGCTTCTCCTCCAAAACTTTAAGGAAGCTGCTAAGAGGTCATTTTCATCTTATCTTTACAAAGAAGAAACTCTGTATATAGGCAGGAAACATTTTTATGGGCATTTTATAACCAAGCAAGATATTGCCTTAGTCCTTGTCTCAGGAACTCTACATTCTAAACCATCAAAAATATAATCATACAAAATAATAGCAGTACAATATTAATATATTACCAAAGATTGGGAAGTACAAGTAGTCCTTGACATATGACCACAATTGAACCCAAAGTTTCCGTCATTAAGTGAGACATTTGTTAAGTGAGTTTTGCCCCATTTTATGACTTTTCTTGCCACAGTTGTTAAGTGAATCACTGTAGTTTATAAGTTAGTAACCTGGCTTCCTCATTGACCTTGCTTGTCAGAAGTTTGCAAAAAGATGTTAACATGACTCTGGGATGCAGAAAAGGTCACAAATTATGAATCAGCTGCCAAGCATCTGAATTTTGATCATATGATCATGGGGATGCTGTAAAGGTCGTAACTATGAAAAATGATCGTGTCATATTTTTCAGTGCCATTGTCACTTTGAACAGTCACTAAACAAACTGTTGTAAATTGAGGATTTGCTGTATCAGAGCAGAGAAGCAGATCTTGAGAATCACTGCTTACTCAAAATAAAATATTAGTAATTTAAATTAATTCTTAAGTAAAACTTCAAGAATCCCACTTTGAAACAGGGAGGAAAAAACATATATTAGTTTTTATTTCTAGCATTTTAAATCAATATAAAAGACTTATTTTGAATCAAAGCTTAATAGACAATTCAGCCCCAGAAATATTTAGTTCAGAAGCTAATCTCAGAGTTTCACATTTATTAAACACAGAAACTTTAAAAAAGAACCTATTTCAAAAATATAGAAGAAATTAATCAGCAATTATTAAAAAGCATGTTCAGTTTGCCAGTGCCTCCTGGCCAACTGAATAACATTATTCACACTCTGGAAGATAAGAGTCTTGAAGAATCATGAACACCAACTAATTTCAGAAGACATGATAAAAAGACTCCTTAATTTTACAGCACATTGACAAACTTAACCATAGTTAACTGAGGATGCTCCACCAAATTAAATCCAAAGATGCTAAGGAATTCCTAGAAGCTTGGCACTCAGACAAAACAGCCATCAGTAACACATAATGATAAAGAACACTTATATACTGTTCAAAAGAAACCATAAAAAATTAAAAGGAAACAAAAAGATTGGAATATCCCCTTGCCAGCAATCAACATTCAAGATAAACAGGATATTAATACCAGAATTAACACCAAACAATCAAACAATAAACAAAACTCTAATCAATGAGTTACCAATTCAAACAATCAAGAAGTAAAAGTCTAATCAAGGAACTACCAAGAAGAAAACAACATTCCCACCAACATTGATAGGGCAAGCTACTGTACAGTATATAAATAGGAAGCAAACTCCACACCCTTCTAGCACAAAAGATGTTACCTAGTCTAAGAATGAAATGTCTACAAGAAAACAACCAAGCTCAGAGAGCACCAAAGACGCCATATAGCAGCCTCTTGAAAACTCCAAGGACAAGGAGAGATTTCCCTGTAAAAATCACAGGCCCTGGTGTGAAGCTTATAGGACTAAGGCTGAGAGACAACTACTTTGACGAAATGCAAAGTTGTTCATGGGAGACAGCAGGCACTATTTTGTGATTTTATCTAAAAACTCACATTTTCTTGCTCAAATCTGTGAAAGAAAACAATGAAAACAATGTGACAGGCTAATGGAAAGTCTCCTCTTACTTCCTGAATTCCAAAAGAAAACAAAACTGCTCTCTTTCATGCAGTGACTATTAACAGAATTAGTTTCATTTTAAACATATCTTATGTTGTCAGTGAATATAGACCTGACAAATGAATCAGTCACACAGATTCAGTGAAGCAGCTGTGTTTTTCTTTTGAAGTTTTCAAGAATCTTCTCATTTCAGCTGAAAGATTAGAAACTGAGATCTGCAAAAAGAAAAGCAAGTCAGAATAGGATTTAGGAGTAACCCTACGCCAGCATACCCAGGACTAGCACATTTGACAAAGAACTTATGCAGTCGCAATATTCCTAAGAAGCCCAGCTATGCACTAAAAAGCAGTCAGCTGCTCCTTCCAAGGAAATGGTTGTGCAAGTGCTCTTCCGGTGGCCCTGTAGGCAACAGAATTCTTGTTAGGATCAAGGCACTCTAGCTGTGACAAAATCAAAGAGGAAGAGCCAATCTAGACTTCAAAACTTCAAGGTTCCATATCTTCCTTCTCTGCACAATTCAAAAACATCCAAGTCTACATGCTGGACAGTAGAACAATCATGGACAACAATATCATGCAGTTAATCCCCAAGTAGCCTTCTTGATATCTTTCCAATAAATGACCCTGGACACAATCCACCTCC
The DNA here is from genome assembly GCA_030761175.1 of Masticophis lateralis. Lineage (NCBI taxonomy): Eukaryota > Metazoa > Chordata > Lepidosauria > Squamata > Colubridae > Masticophis > Masticophis lateralis. Next base: position 49,196,664 of record JAUDYJ010000005.1, read on the forward strand.
TTTATTAAACATGTGATCTTATTTGACAAATTAGTCATTAGTTTTCATAGCTAGCTTTTATGGAAAACTTGAAGTACGTGTTAATGCAACAACTATTAGCCATTTTTCTGAACAAGTATAGAAAAGAAAAAATGAGAAAAAAAGAGGATCTTTTTCTTGTTCTGAAAGTGGAATACAATCAGAGAACTGCAACAAAGTGGAGCAGAAAAAAGGGACTAACTATGTTTCTATCCATAAATCCACTAATGTTTTAATGCTCTTTGAAGGTAAAACTCAATATTCCAACCATAATACTAAAGGAAAAAGGCGAACGGTCAAAATTGCCTCTGTTTGAGCATTTTTTTCCCTTTTAAAACATCTGCTTTCCAGCTCCAGAACACTGGAATTATTCCAGAGGGAAGGAAACCAGGAAGGGAGTGGAAGGGGGAGAAAAGAGAAAATCAGAACAGAATCAGCATTTTGTATTTATATTTAAGGAGGAGAATATTAAGAGTTTAAGGTGGAACTTGCTACACCATTATTTGTACTGATTCCTCCTGTGGCACCTAATTCACCGTTATAAAAAATTTTCTTACAGGTACTTATAGCAATTACCTACCTAGTTAGCAGAAATCTCCTACTGATCATCAGTTTTCAAAGCTACTTGTGATGCCACGAAGTATGCCCTTTGCAGTGCCCTTGTTATCCCTAGCAACATTTCATGTAATCTTTTATGAATCCTGGTAATTATCTGTTTAGTGGATGAAGGAAAGCATAGCAGAGGATTGGATGGAATACAGAGCCACAAGAGAAGAGACCTAAAAACTTCAGTATTTGTGACTCTACCAGATGTAAGAAATATATAATGAATATAATGAAATATTTACATCCTTTGTATTTACATTTGGGTAAATCTGGCATTTGTTGTTTTGGTGCACTTTTAGAAGCATCACATTCATAATCTAAATAGAAAACTCCTATCCTTGATTAGCCTACAAAAAATTCCTTCTCATTAATTCCACTATGACACTAGAGGAAGAAGAGAATAGGAATTTCATATCTCAGAATAATTTAAAGAATCAGTTCTCATTACCGAGCTGAAAGAAAATGTGAAGCAAAGCACATTCCTCACAGCTGTTCATGAAGTTTATTATATTTGGGTAGCAATGAAGTCTGAGCTGCTGGTCATAATCCATTGCCCTCGGGGTAAACCTCTTTAATTGGCTAACATTATGCAAAGGAAAGAGGTTGGATTAAGCAGACCCTATGCAGATCTAACTTCACCTTGAATTAATTCTAGACAGGCTTTTCCTATCTGCGTTATTACAGTCCAAGACACAAAGTATACATCTTCAAGCCTCGAATACTATGAACAGCTTTGCTATTTGGTTTTAAACAAATCTTTCAAGTTTTGACACCCATGAACTACTATTTTAAAGACCAATAACAGGCTAAATTAAATCTCAGAAATTATGTGACAATAAAAAAATATTTTTCATTATACTTTTAAGGCAGCTGAAGTGGTCTTTAAGTCATACCAGAGGCAACAAACTTTGACAGGGTATTATTTGGGGAATGGCTTATTTAGACCTTCTTCACCTTCCACCCTCAATTTAGTGATTATATAAACATAACAATCTCTGTTAGGAAAAAAGTCTGAATGTAAAATTGCCAACATGATACCATTTCATCATGGAAATTTTTAATAAAATAGAAGAATAGCAGCAAAAATATTGGTATTCTTTTTCTTTGTAATTAAGAACAATATCCTCCTTTTTTACAGTTTCCCGTAAAAGCAAGCTCTTCCCTTCCCCCTTCCCCAAACCACCAGATATATCGATACAAATATATGTATGGTGGTATCTTGATACTGGATTACTTTAAAAGTTGTAAAAAATTTTTACTAGAAAACATGGGTAGGGCAAGCTAGAAATTCAATTCATTTCATATGAACAGGATATGTGGGATTTTCAAGCATTCCATCTATATTAGTAGCTAAGAGAGCAGGATACAAAATGACATTCTCTGTGTATTTTCAAGGTTGGTATAAGAAAAAGACAAACATGGCTTATTTTTAGACTGCAATGTGAACAGGGATGAAAATTCTAATAATATCAAAATTCTTATAGTGTAGTTATCTTAAATGAAAACACTGAATCCGTTAAAGCTCTGTTAGGTTTAAGATAAAATAAAATTTGCTAGTACAAAATCAATCTTTAAAAACAAAAAGGGAATTCAAAAGTAAAATCAGGGAGAGTTGATGACATTGTTTTTCCTCCTGCAAATGCTGTGCACTCTGCTCCTGCACCCTTGGCTTTGGATTAAAGTCCAGAGAATGATTTAAAGAGAGAAGAATGCAGAGCTGACAAAAGGCCAACCATTCTCTGCTCACAGTGTTAAGAGTCTACTCCCACTCTATCAGCTTTCCTTTATTGTTGATGGAAAAGTTAGTAGTGAAGATGTTACAGTCACTATGTTTATAGATCATATAGATCTCAGTATGTCTCCATAGTATGTCAAACTAGACTATGTGTTGTAAATTGGTCAAACTTCAAAAACAAATGACAAACTATGAAACGTATCTATTTTATGTGCAAAGTAAAATGAACAGAAAATAATTCGCACAATCCAGGGGTAAAATGGGCCACCCAGAAGAAGGTTCTGTAATAAAGGCAATCCTTTATTAAAGGTCTACTTAAAGCCATTGAGGAGCCAGGTTTCCAGGCTTCTTGATCAAGTAATTCTTTTCTCCATTTAAATTATAGTGATTTTACTTAATAGTTGAACCCCAAGGCTGCAGTCTTTATCACTCTTTGGGAAAAGACCCAGCTAAATTGTGTAGGATATTTCAAAGAACGTAAGGCAGCAAAAGTATTAGGATTAGTCTGTAAACCTGACTGGTAAACAGTTAACATTGAATAATTTTATATTTTTGTGTGCTTTTGATCTTTATGTCATCAACTAGAAATAGGAGTTGTGCTGAGCACAGCAAATGCGTACGTGGCATTTAATATATCTAGAACTATGTCATTAAAAATAAGCCCTGGGTTTCTGCATGGAACTAATCATTTAAAGCTACCAGAAGGAAAGTGTTTGAATTAAAGCCAAGATTACCTCTTCTCTGCAAAAATTCAACACATATGCTAGCAGAACATGCTGCTCTTTAAAAAAAAATTTCTTTTACAGCTGAATGCAAATTACATACATGTATACACACAAACACAGAGTGCTAAAAGCATCCCATAGTTTAAAATATCATATTACAAACCTATGGAACACTGCTATAATTGGAAAAACTAGAAAAACCCGTAGAAAATTTTCTTGGAAAATCCACTTAACCTCCCATCCTTCTTAAATGCAAGAACAGCTATACGTGGTTTTAATTTTTCTCTCCAATTGGTAAGACAGAAGTCTTCTATTCTCTCCCTAGCTGAAGAAATCCACAAACTATAAACCTTATTTTATATACATTATCAAAATAGTTGAACTGGCTTTCATAACATTATTAGCGTTTCTTTATTTGAAACATTTTTGAGTCCTATCTTTGATAGAAATATATAGGATTTTGTTGGAAGCAAAAGGCTTGAACATGCCAAAATGACATTACCTTATGTACCACCATCCTTCCAGGTTCTTTTGAATGACGTCCACAGTGACTCCCTTGTCGAAACTAATTTCATCCTTCCCCTGGCTGGTATATGACTGAATTGTGACATATTTCTCTTCTAGCAAAGAGAGAGAAGACAACATCAGTTAAGATCAAACAGCTGTTTTCTCTTCTCTCATTGTGATTTCAAATTATTTTGCAGGCAATTAAAATCCTTGAGCATTGCAGAGGTGGAGTCTTGCTTGTGAGATCATACACCTATTAATTATCATACTGTAAGCATGCCTGTGTCAGCAACATCTCCACCGCCCAGCTCCTTTCATGCCAACAAATGAGACAGGGTGTCTAGAGAAGGGGCTCCCCTGCATTATACATATGGTATTGACAAAAATCAAACAAGCTGCCAAAGAAGCAAAGCAGTACTGGAGGAACCTTCTCCAGCTGGCTCCATTTAATACACACATGATTATAGTAACCCTGCATTACTGGAATCCGTACAGTGAAACTGGAGGATGACCAAAACTCCTTCAACCAGAGGAACAGACTGAACTATCCTTTTCACACTCCTACAACAATATCACGTTTCAGTACAAAGCAGCCAGGATTTGCTTTTGTTGATTAGATCATATTCTGCTTACAGGTCGTCTATACTCATAAAAGAAGAGCAAGTGTATCTTTTTAGCCTTTTTAAATAAAAATTGCTAATTCATTGTTAACCTCCTGGATTACTTACTGCAGACTATAAACACTTGCACCATCAGGAAAACTCATCCCACACTTTAGTTAACCAGGTTCAGAGGAACACTCATCTTTTAAGCCAGCGCTGGTTATATAGAGGGAAAGATTTTACATTGATAAGAAGTTGTGGGCCTGAAGGCAAGTAGGCTACCTCTGAAGTATAGTTCTGTTAACTTAGGTATTAATATTGAATGGTATTTCTTACAGACCATGATCTTTAATAAAGGAAGGCATGATTCTGAGAATAAGCCAAGGCTATAGATAATCTGACTGTCTTTCAAATAAGATTTGAAGCAGAATTCTTTCACCTTAATCTGGGTTTGGTTTATGCACACAGTTGGTCTGGCAGAAGTGGTTGTCCCTCCCTATTCCATGAATAGCTTTCAAGAGATGCTGCACAAGTGGTGGAAAGGAATCTACCTAATATGATTATTTTTCTCCTAAGACCTCAAAGAGACACATTTGGAGGTCACTTTTCTTGACAACAATTCTATAAGGAAAGTTGGCCGATCAGCCCAAAGTCACCTAGTAAGCTTTACGGCTAAGTAAGGACTTAAACATGGGCATCCTTAGAAATCACTACATCACACATTTAAGACTATATCAGTATGGAGACAAATTGACCTAAATCTCTTATCAGAAGAAGTCTAAATTGTATACTGGTACACTGTTGCCTATTTCTAGAGCATGTGTGTTAAAAGAAGATATAGAAACAAAATATTCCCATATTAACTTAAGTAATACATCTGGATATGATTGAACACTGTGGATAAGGAAGACTGTAACTGCAATAGACAAAATCAGGTTTCTTATGTAAAATGTTTTTAAAGAAATGAGGGATATTGTTCCAGAGGAAAATAAAGAATTTTAATAGTAGATAGTGGATTATTTGGAGCTGCAGTAATTTGCACACAACAAATTAAATAGAACAACCACAAGGGAAATGGGTTTGCTATTACAGCCAATAAAGACGGATAAAAGCAACCTCATAAAAAAAGATCATAAATGGAAGGGATGGGGGAGACTATGAGTATCTGGAGTAGATTAGTCTCAGCTGTTTTAAGATTGAAGGATGGTGTGTAGGACATAATTAGATGAGATTCCAGGCCAGTTCAGATAACATTGTGGTTATTGTAGATGCTTAATCCACCATTACTGCTATAAGGATTTCTCAATTTTAGCCATGAAATTGAAACTGGTTTAACTTCTTTTGTAACTTGCACATCAGCAAATATGGCTTATAGTCCTAGCACTGGTTGAACCTAGGTGCTTGGCATAATTTGAAGAGTCTTAATACTCTTATTGACCACCTGTGACGTTTTACATATTGCTAATAAGTGGACAGGAGATAACAGCAATGCAGACAGGATTACTCTTGCTTCCTGTTTACAGTTAGTTTTAACATGCTGTTTTCAGCATACCTTGTGAATCAGCTATTTTCTATTGCTAGTTAAAAAGAAGGAAAACTTGAAAGCCTATATGAACAGAATCAGTCTCAATTCTTTCCTTTCTGATAATGCTGGCAATGCATTTTAACAAACTGATAACCGTCACTCATTAGAATGGCTGCTTTTGATTTTATATTATAATGAAGGAACTATAGTTACAAGTAGCAAAATTGATAGTTCTGCCCTTTTAAAATATGTACTGTAAACCTCTCATAAACCTTATAAACCTCTGGATTTATACAATTTAGTAAACACATAGGTTTTCCCACATTTTATTTATCAAATTTAGAAATCGCCCATCTCCCTCACAGAAATGGTATACCAATAAACATAAAATCTATATTCTGATAAAAATAGGTAAAAACAATAAAAAAATAAAATAAAAAGACAAGGAGGGGCTTCAGGGCACTATCATCTCTAGATACATTTGGCATGATGACTGACCATACTAACTGGAGATGATAAAATAGTTGTATTGTAATATAATCTGGAAGATCCTACTATAAAGGAAATCTAATAGATATTTCAAATGCAGCCAAGTTATAAAACTACTGTGGACCTGTACTAGATCATTCCTCATGACACTAGTGCCCATAATGGCGTGATACCAATCTGATTCCCAGAGGCAAATAGAAATAAAATGAACATACACTATAACTTACTTCTTAATACAAAAACTTCACAATACCACTCTCTCATCCCCTTCAAATAACTAATGCCATCAGGACATTAATATTTCATACACAGTAAACTGTTTTTCATTATACATCTTTTGGTGGAAAAAGGAAGGAAAAATTAATTCCAAACCACTCTTTATGCACAGTCGATTTTGAAAAATGTGATATAAAACATAAGCAATTTTGGTGAATAATGAAGTGTCAGCTTATCTTTCAAGTGTTCATTTAAATAAAAATATAGTTTCCAACAAAGGATTCAGCAGCATTTTCGAGGAGCTACTGCAGCTGTTTTAAAGTTCAGAATAAACCAGTTAAACATTACAGTGTTTTATGTGACTCATGTATAATAACATTTTGCCTGCTTTCTAAGCCTTAGTACTTAAGCATAAGGAATTGTCTGATTGTGTAGAGGACATCATCTGACTACCCTGTGTTGACAGGAAAGATTTGAAGAAAGGCTGTTATGATATTCAGCTAAATGGCATACAGTGTTATATGAAGTACTCCACCGAACTGTTTTTCTAATGCACTATCACACTGAGAAGAGCTTAGACTCAACCTGTGTATCTCCAGATTCTCATATTGTCTGACTATTACCCTTGGAGAGATAGACTTGGAATGTAAGATTTTGAGGGTAAATAAATTTCCCAACTCTTCTTGTCTCGTGCCTAATGGCACCTGTCAAAACTGCAATATTTAAAAAGGAGGAAGATATCAGAAGCAAGAGTAGTTTTATACAATTCTTAGCAGACATATTGGAGTGACCATTTATACCCTTAAATCCAATGTTCTGCTCATGGCAAAAATCCCAAATCAAAGCATTCCAGACGGCAGCTGTATGGTCTCCACTTAAACATGTCAGCTGAAAAAGAGCCCACCATCTCACAGTTAACATTTGTTCCCCCTAAAAACCATAATCTACCTTTCTGTAACTGAAATCCATATTCATATGTATTGAACATTTGGACTAGAAAGCAAAAAGGTTTTGATTCTATGTGACATCCTTTCTGTATTTGAAGGGTGTTTGCATATTCTTCAATTATCCTCCAGCTGAAATGTATCTTGACCTTTCAATGTCTTTTCTCAAGATATAGTTTCTAGACATACACAGGGCTCTTTTTTGGAACTGTTCCAATTTCTCTACATCTTTCTTAAAATGTCGTGTCCTAGACAACTGGTGGATAAAGTCCCTCTGGTATGCTCTGAATTGCACTCTATCTAGTCAATTCCTATGCAGAGGATTCCTACAAAGATGACTGAAACAGATTTTGGGATGAGTTCAAACCTTTCAGTCTGTATATTCCAGGAAGTATACAGAGTTTTTGGAGTTGTAAGTACAGCCACTTGTATATTAGATTCATTTTTATCAAGCAAAAACTGGTCTTTTGTATCCCAGAATTTTAGAAATTTTCTTTGTGCTCTGTAGGGCTCAAAATGAATTTGAAAGGAAAAATCTGGAGATGATATTGGCAATGTAACAGTACATTGTGGTGGTGATTATTAGCAGTACTTCTTGCTACAAGTATTACCAGTTCAACATATCCTTTTGCAGTTTTATCTTTTTTTTAAACTAAATTTTACGATAAATACACACATACTGAAATAAGCCATCTTGCTACAAAAAGCTGACTCACAGCAAACCTTGTTTTAGAAGAAGATTCAGATAGTTCAAATAAGGTTTGGGCTTGAAGTCAAATATGCAACTGCTAAACAGCTGAAGTTTGCCCATCACCAAATCTGGTTTCCAAAGATTCATTTACTCTGGAAAAAAGCCATCCAAAATTGAACATGAATTCTGAAACATTTTTGTTGTTTATTTAAGAAAAGGAAAAGCAAGGCATAAAAAGACTAAAGGATAAAAGGATAAAATGCTTATAACTGGGTGTTGTAAAAGGTTTAATTTCTATAGATATTAGAGCTTCATTTATGGTATGGTTATCTGTTTTATTTTTAAACATTCTAATCCGGAAGAGGAAGTTATCATTAAAATTTCTGTTTGCAAAGTGATTTTGCAGCAAAATACTATAACATTTTCCAAATTACATCTATTTGATTTCTTGCTGTGATGGAAAAGAAGAGCCCACAAACACACATATAAATGAGATTTATGCAGTAAATTTTGACTATTGGTCTCCTTGTAAAACTCCAAAGCAAGTTGGGATAATTCTGCCTAAAGGTTAATCATGAAAAATTCTAAGATCAAGTTATGCAAGTTGGCATTTATGGGAAAAAGCAAAAAAACATTATCATGAGGACCCAGATTGTTGGGGCCAATATGCTGACTCTGTAAACCGCTTAGAGGGGGCTGTAAAGCACTGTGAAGCAGTATATAAGTCTAAGTGCTATTGCTATCATTCAGAAGAATGACTGGTATTATTCAAAAGAACTGACCAAAGAAGTTTAAGCAATTCTGAATATGACAATGATTAATTTAGTACATTTACTTTTTTTTCCAAATAAAACTAAAGCGAACAATATGGTCTTCATTGTTCTTAGTTATGTGATCTATTTTTGAGAGATTTTGTGTGTGTGTGTATGGTGTGGGTAAAATGCTTTTATGAATAATTAACCATATCTTATTTTAAAACAAGTGTATATTTAAAGGAGTGGGTGCTTTCAGCTTGTCCCATGTAGTATCTCTTTCACTTATTTTCAGACATAACTCCTTCCTTTCTGTCTCTAATTTGCCTACTAATGTTCCAGACAGCATTAACTGTATACAAGCAAGGAGCTTGCTAGGATCTCATTCACTTCTGTGAATCCTCAAACTCTTCTGGATGCTTTGAAATAGATGATTTGCTAAAAACATCGAGATCCAAATAAATTGCTAAAAATCTAAGAAATGTTACTTTCTTTTTCAAACAAATATTGGATGAGGTTCCTCACTTTTCTCACTCACTTTTTAAGATAAGCAAATATATATACACAGTATTTAGCTTCTTTTAGATTTTCTGAATTTTTGCATACTGGTATCTTTGTCCCTAAATGTTATTTGTTGCATGTGAGTCTTTCTGATATATAAAGGGAGCTTAAGAAAACTAAATTTTGGTATTTATTCAATAAACAATGTCATCTAACGTGTCAAAAAACACTCCATTAGTTTAATCAGTTAAAATTAAATCAATCAAAGAATAAATAGGTGCCTTAATACAAATACTCCAACAGTCAGGACTGATTTGGTCATTCCTTCCCCTACAAATCTCACTCTGGCTCCCCTCATCACAGTCAAGTTTTTACCAGGCTTCTTATAGGAGCCTGTCATACCCTGCTCACAATAACATTTTAAACTTCTGTGCTTAGTCATGGATGCTAATCAGTGTAGAAAAGGTAAAAAAATAATTTCTTAACACTTTGGGGAGGGAGAGGGGCTTCACCCATCTACAAATCTTGAAATGGAGAAGAGGTATGACAGTAGCAAATGTCCCACAAAATGGCCATCATATCAAAATTGCTCAAAGAGAACAGCATGACATTTCAAAGAAGACAAGAATATAACTTGCCTTGGGCTCCCATCAGAAAAATACTGGCTCAGAATGGGAAAGTAGTGAAGTGGAAGCAGCAGTTCATTAAGAAAAACTGATGCTCTCCTCAAATTTACCCACAAGTAAATTTCTTCATATACCACAAACAAACTAACCAAGAATAAACCTACGCTACTTTACAGATTGGATTATATATATTCAACAAATCTAGCCATTTCATCTACACTGATACTTTCTGATAAAAAATAATAATGCTGGATATACAAACCAATGCCAACCTCCATCTTAACTATTTTCTAGGTAAACAGAAGAGCTGAAGCAAGGACAAGTATCCACTTGTTTAATTTGTGATGCTGTATCAGTAATGGAACATCACTACAGAATGAGTATGTGGAACAGTTGGAAGAAAAGGTATGCAGTTTAGAGGATCATCTAATTAAGGTTCCTACGGAAAACACAATAGTTCAAATTCGATGTTTTTCAAACCACAAAATAATTCTCCTTAAATACACTTTCCTCTCAGTCAGCAGTCTTTTCACTCTTGTCATTCTTCTTTCTTTAAATCAGCTCATTTAGGCCAAGTTTCTGTATCTAGGAATTGTTTTTAAAATTATGACCAATGTTTTAGAACATTTATGGCCATAATAGATATTCCTCTAATGGGATCCTTGTGGGGATGTGTTCTTTTAACAAATACATGATTCCAAATGGCATGCAATCAATAACTTCAGGCTTAAAATACATGCAGCAACTATTGTGCCTCTTTCCTAAATGACATTGCCACAACCAGGAATAACAAATTTCACGGCTATAAAAGACTTTAGTTTTTTTTAAAAAAATAAATCATACTCTTTTCTCAAAAGTATAAAGCAAAAGCTTTATACTTCCCGTCTTGACTACTGCAACACTCTCTACCTAGGGCTGCCCTTGAAAACCACTCGAAGGCTTCAGCTGGTGCAAAATGTGGCCGCACAGGTTGTGATGGGAGCGTCCCGACGTTCCCATGTTAAACCCTTCCTGCACGACCTGCATTGGTTACCGGTTGCCCTTCAGGTGAGGTTCAAGGTGCTGGTTATCACCTACAAAGCCCTTCATGGCTTAGGTCTGGGATATTTGTCGAACCCCCTGCAGCCAGTGACAATCCCCAATTGCCCGGTGCGTTCCCACAGGCAGGGCCTCCTCAGGGTGCCGTCGGCCAGACAGTGTCAGCTGGCGACCCCCAGGGGAGAGCTTTCTCTGTGGGCACACCCACCTTCTGGAACCAACTTCCTTTGGAGCACCGGATGGCTTCTGATCTTCACTTATTCTGCCATGATTTGAAGACCTGGTTGTTTCGCAGTTTGGACTGATGGGGATTTCTTAATTAATTTTAATTGTTTTAAATTCGAATTTTTAATTTCACTGTTTTAATGAGAGATTATGCATTTTTATTGTTGTGAGCCGCCCTGAGTCCTTGGAGATAGGACGGCATATAAAAGAGCCTGGTGGCACAGGGGACTAAGTGATGTTAAAAGTAGCACTTAGTTGCCAGCTGCCTGCAATTACTGCAAGTTCAAATCTCACCAGGCTCAAGGTTGACTTAGCCCTCCATCCTTTCAAGGTAGGTAAAATGAGGATCTGGATTGTGGGGGCAATAAGCTGACTTTGTATAAAAAAGAACACCGCTTGGGAGGGCCAAAAGCCCTACTAAGCAGGTATATACAAAAGTTTGAAAGTTATTGCTTAATGCATTGTAAGCTGCCCTGAGTGTCTGGAGGAAGGCGGCATATAAATCGAACTAATAAATAAATAAATAAATAAATAAATAAATATTGCATAAATAAATAAATAAAAGCATTATAGGCAAGACGTTTATTACTCTATTGCTCTAACCATTGCTGATAAATTATAAAAATATATATTTCATTATATATAATGAATATATATATATATACACATAAATGCTAAACATAGAAACCTGATTTGATTTACACTGATTCAGTTATTTAGAAATATTTTGGAGTTTTTAGATTATTTGATGCAAAAGGGTTTAATCACATAGCATGCAAAAGCTGATTCCAAGATTTATGTTAAAGACACTATAGGTTGTTTAAGAGACAATCTAAATATCTTTTAAAAATGTCTTCGACATTCTCTTATTCACTCCTTCTCAGGCACTTAAATCTGCCTACTGTCTTGTATGCAAATACGATTTAAACTAAATACCAACACTTCATAAATTCACATTCAGTGATATTTTTAATTTATTAAATGAATTTTATATATTTATTAAGCCAATTTGAATACATGACAGTGGAACTATGAGTGGAAATATTCAATTACATTTGGAAACTCATGAGAAGAAAAAATCACTTTTCTTTTCTACCAGAAAAAGAGGAATAATAGAAAATAAACCAAGTTCTTGATGAACCCAGGGCATTGTTCATATATAATGCTAAACTGTCACATACTTTGTTTCTACAGTGTGACACATAATTTGTTCATATACTGTGATTTTTTTTCTGTTTTGGAATAAGTTAACCTGTTACAATAAGCCATTCTGTGGATTATATATGAACTAAGTTTTCTAAATTACTTTACAATATTAATTTTTTTAAAAAGTTAATATAAACTATTATATTAGTTGGATTTGGAAACATTTTCTTTTTAATCCAAATGTCAAATGTTCTCTCATTTGTTATGTTAACTCATTTTAAAAAACAATTTCAAAGTGAATTCTAGATTTGTACAAATTTCAGTTGCCAAATGGGGAAAAGAAACTGACTTCCCCAATCAAATTTGTTTCAGTAATTTCTCAAAGTCAGGTCTTTCCCTTATGAATAACAGCAATGCTTCTAGAGAACAAAACTGAATTTGAGGAAGTAACTCTTGATCTCTTAGAATCTCCCTAGGGAAGCAAGGAAGGTCAAGGAGACTACAGATCACAGGAAAGATGATTAGTCAATAAAAAGCCTAACCATTCAAACACACCTACATCTTGCCCCTCTCATAACTGTAAGATTGCCACATACCTCTTGAGAACTTTTCCAAAATGTACATTTAGAAGAACTCTTAATGTAATTTTTAACCAATTTTTTTTAAAATAGAAAAAGATAAGTATATCTTTTTGCATGACCCTAGAAGAAACATACCTTTGAATAAATACAGAAAAAGATTCTCAACGATCCCAGATTTCATTACAGATTAGACTACCAGAACAATTTTTGGAAAAACACAAGTGTCTCTAATGACTTTAATTGATTCCTATCTTGAAATGGTATTACAATATCCTCTATTCTCACTGCAAACAGATTTATTTCTGCTGCAGGGAAATAAGGCCCTATCAAAGCTTATGCAGCTGCCAGCCATTCTTAGCAGCGTCAGATAACAAGAGAAGCAGCAGCAACCAGCATGTGCATCTTTCAAGGAACCGCATCCCAGAAAAATGTTCACCTCGACTCTGCTGCCTGTTGACCATCCCTCCCAGTGTCCATCGCCGGTCCAAGCGCCTCAGATGAGCCTTGCGTCTCTTAGAAACTATTTTGGAAAAATGGATGAAAGCATAAAAAAAGGAAACAAATATAAAATGTGATGGATGGAGAACACAAACTGAACAAAAAAGAATGATAATTGCATAGCTTCAACTTGCATTAATAAGAATGTGATGTGATAAATAATGTAATGAGATTACTTTACATGTCATTAAGCAAGGACCTCACATGACCATACCATTTGACTTCCTGCTGGCTTCCACATTGATTTTGTTTGTGGGAAGTCCGGCAGAGAAAGTCACAACTATCAGTATGAGATCTTGTTGTAACTAGCACTGTTAGTAGCACTGTTACAAGTTTGAAAAATTGCTGAATGAATGGTCATTAAATGAGGACCTCCTGTAATCCTAAAAGGCTGCATGTTTTTTGGTCTCTTGGAAGCAAAACCAGCCTTTAAAACAATGAATATCTAAACCAGTTTTTTATTTAGGTTTCAGACGTTTTGAAAAAGATTTTTTTTAAAACTAGTAAATTGGAAATAAGGTCCTGGAAACAGGTGACATCATGGGGGTGTGAGCAGGGTGAGGAAGGAACACCCCTGATCTATTCCCAAAACAGAAAATTAAAATATTTTAGGTAATTATGAGAGATAGTTTAAGTAATCTGAGGAAGACATGAACTGAGCCAAAGCTTGGAAGAGTTAGCACACATAATTTCTATCTTGAGGCCAACTTTCTGATTCTTTAAAAATGACATTTAGAGAGATCCAAGGCATTTATATGTGCTGACAAATATGACAATCTCATCTGTTCAATATGCAGACTCACTTGTGTATAAAAAGAAAGAATTCTTTGTGACAGTGTAATTGTTAAAATAGCTGAACACAGAGGACATTTCATTGTTGCTTTTTTTCCCAGGAAGTAACATGTTTCTTGCATTTATAACTGAATATTCTTAAATTCAATGTACAAAGAGAAAGAAATGAATTACCAATTTTAGTCTTGATAAAAAAAACAATTAAAGAATTCCTGTGAAGAAAAAATATGTGAGCTTGCATTAGCAGCCCCAGTTAAATTTGATTATGTTTATTATTTTATTTTTATATTTTTTTTATTTGTATCCTGCATTTTTATTTTTAGAAATAATTCAAGATAGTGAACATATCCAGCATATCTTCCCCCTCCTATTTTCCATACATCAGCAGCCCTGTGAGCTGAGCCAAGTTGAGAGCGAGTGATAGGCCCAAAGGCATATAGATGGCTTCCATGGCAAGGTAGGACTTGAACTTGTGATCTCCCACTTTCTAGCCTGGTGCCTTAACCACTGGACCAAACTGACTCTTTGTATATTACCCATCTACAACTGATTCCTGAAATTCCTAGTCTACTAATCAAATATCGTTTTGCCATATCATTGTCTACCACCCAGCATCCTCTAATATGTAAGCTGAATCTTTCTACCTATATAGATTTTTTCTTCAACTGGCCAAAGACCACTGTGCTCTGCTTTCCAAGTGGCAAATGCTGATGAATTACAAAAAACTTGCTTTCTGCTCTCCACAACATTTATACTTCCATTTAAACATAGTTGGCTTGAAATTGGAGTATGAACTATTAGCTACCTGTACTCCATTATTTTACTATGATAATATATTTTGGTTTTTTTTAAATCTCTAGGCATAGTTCAGTAGAATATAGTCAGACTGTTACTGCACTGGGTTCCTCAATAAAACTTAATGCCAACCTGACCAGTTACTCAGGTTTTAAATGATGAACAACTTATATAGGAATGCAATAATGAGAAAAATATATGCTGAAATGGAGCAAATACATGGAATAGGTGGATTCAGTTAGCACCATCCAAAGGAGGTTAGCTAAAAGCACTTTTTGGAAAATGGGTATTTGCCAGATTTTATAGCATATAAAATCAGACAAAAATGCTTGTGAAATAGAACAAAAGTAAAATAACATTTACAATGCATACGATTAAGCATTTATTTCATTTTAAAAATATTTTAAAATTGAGAGTTTTATAGAAATTACACATACACTCTCCCAACTATAAGAAATTAAAGAGAAAATTGGAGTAAGAAGTTATTGGATCCTAAATCTCTTGTCAATTAATAGAATACATTACCGATATATCTGTTATAATTATTCCAGCTAATTACTAGAAGTTTTGCATTGCTATTATCATACAGAATTAATATTTATGTTGAATACCTTTATTACACTTTCTAAATTTTTCTGTATAACTCAAAAATGAATATTTCTTATATTCCTTATGGATTCCATTCTTATAATCAAGAAGCTTCGGATCACAGTAATACATTTTTAATCCTTGCTGCACTATATTTGAATGCAGAAAAGTGCCTAAAAGTGCATCAGGTTTTCTTACCTTCTCCTTTTTTGGACATGTTAATTTCAGAATCATCTCTAATTCCGCTTTGGGATTCCAAATAAGTTGCAGGGACCCAACCTTGCTCTTCTGAAGTACTTACAAACCACCAACCTGTAAATATACAGCAAAATTGTTGTTATAGACAAGCAAGTTCGTAGAACCGTCATCATGGGGTAAAATTGATAATAGAGGAAAATATAGAATCCAGAAGCTGTCATAGAACCCGCTGGAAACTATTTTTGTGTATTTTATTTTTAGGGTTCTACAGAGAGATTTAAAAAAAACCTGTGGGTTGTGCTTGTTCCTCTCCAGAAGTATCACTGGAAGCCTTCCTGAGATTCCTTGCTGGCATATGAAGGGTTCAAGAACTTGTGTTTGAGACAAACTGTTAATGTGCAATTCAAATATTTAATAGACATATGAAGAGGAGAAGGGAATCTATAAAGTGACAGCTTGCAAAATCCGTTCAAATGCAATTTATAATCCTTCTTACACTCCAGTGTTAAAAGCAGTCTAACTTTTGGCAGGTTCTTTCTGCTTCATTCACCATTAAATATATTTTAAAAGTGTTATTATTGAGAGGTAAAATATATCATTTGATTACTTTGTTTTATATGTACACTGATCAGTAATTTGTGAATTGGACAATATCTGCTGTTACAGTTATTCAATTTAGAGATGAGGAATAATATGGACCTTCTCTTTTAAAATTCCCTCCTTTCACAAACACATTTCCCAATGCTAGCCCTTTATTGTTATAAATTAAGTCGTAGAAATGAATATGAAGAATTATTGTTAATATCTGATTTATCTTCCATCTTTTCGTCTAGGGATAGAAACAATTTGCCCATAAATGAAGAAAAGCAGTTGGGACACAGTTGGAAAACAAGGCCTGGATAATTGTGAGGAATACCTCATGTATCTTACTTCATTGTATGTAGTGGTCTCTATAATAAATACATGGTATGAGGAGAAAAAGTTGGTTGTGCAGATAAACAGCAACACTTATTCAAAAACACTTGCATATAGTCAGAAGCAAACTATTATTAAACTTAATAATTTCAACATTTATTGATAATTAATCATCAATAAATGTCGAAGTAACACCAAGGCTCCTTGCCACTGCAGGTAAGGAAGTCATAGTTGAAATTAAAGGAGTAACAAAAAAGAGACCATGGTCTCTTAAATCTAAGGGAGGCCTTGCACTCTAAGACTGACTACCTTCAACCATTTTGAAAAGAACTGGATATATAAGGTCTATCTTGGAGCTTAGTCAGACCAATTTTCGAAACTATTTCTAATGTCTCTGGCTGTTACAAAACACTGAAATAATGCATGTAGATATCTGACTTTGTCTCTTCCTGCCCCTTCATTGTTTTTCTGTTGTTGACATACAAAATCATAAGCATTGTTACTGATTTATATTTGTATTAGTCAAACGTACATCACTTTTTATCCTGGTATCCTTATCTTCTGCAGGCTACCCTTTCATTTACCCTTATCATCTGCAGGGTAATTTTTCAAGTTCTTAAGTCCTCAAATCTATAATTGTGAGAATGTATATGCCTCAATATTCAGCACTACAGGTTTCCAAATCACCTATAATATATGACACTATTATTAAATTCAATTTCACACTTCTCAATTGTTTCAAAAAGAATAAAAAATAAACAGTACAAATTATACCATAACCCCAAGAAGCAAAGTTTTCCAAAGCTTAATCTGTTTTTCTCAGTTGGAGAATTTAAATTTAATTAGATTGCTACACAGTAGGGGAGTGATTCTCCCAATATGATATTCACCCATGGCAGCTGTCTATACAAAATAATACTTGAAAGATAATTTACACAACCACTTTATTTCAAAACAATTTCACATAGTTTGCTGCTCAAAATGAGGATTTTTTTAGCAATAGCAAGGACAAGAGGCACAGTGAGTTGAACATACATTTGTAATTATAGCAGAGAAGTAAATAGACCAGAAGCTGATGTACATCTGATCCTAATTAGATGGAAATGGTCCTATGAAATGTTCTTCATAAGGAAATGTTTGATGAGTGAGAAAGTCTGTATGATAGTTAGCACTGAAAACCCATAAACTTTAAATCTTTCATTTTACTCCATATTTTGGTTTTTTATATAGTTCTCAAATGCACCAAGTTGGAAAAGAGCTAAAAGCCATTTTCAACTCAGATCAAAACCAACTTATATCTCTTAAATAGACACGTTTTTCCATTCCATACTGATTTTCAGGAAGGCAGAGCACTCTTGAGAGACAAAATATTTCTGACCTATAGGTCCACTCTATTGTAAGACTACTTTGGAGGTCCAGAGGAAAGGAGAGGGAAAGAATCAGTAATCTTCATGATTTAGAACTCCATAACAAAATCAGTCTCTAAAGATGTGCAATTACACTGGGATTACTTTCATATAAAGTAGCAGGGTCTGTACAATGTTGCTTTGCTCCAACAGCTTTTTCTGTTGTAATGATAGTCTTTGAATTTTTGCTTCTTGACATGACAACTGCACTGTGGGTCTTGGACTCATTCAGCCACACAACTGCAGATCCAAACTTGCTAACAAACACATCAGTATTACTAAATTTTTCCTCATCCAAATTAAAATGATGTCAAGAAATAATCATAAGAAGTTGATTAACAGAAAGCATAATTGGGATTTGAAATAAGGGTTAGGACCAGTAGTGGGATTCAGCCAGTTCGCACCATTTTGGGAGAACCGGTTGTTAACTTTCTGAGCAGTTTGACAAACTTGTTGGAAGAAATCATTAGGGCAGAGAACTGGTTGTTAAATTACTTGAATCCCACCACTGATAAGATAAGATTCTAAGATAAGATCACTTATCTTAGAATTTCATCAAGTAGTTGGCCCATATAAATCAATGCAGAACGATTTAATTTACATTAGTACAATGAGTTCATCTAGACACACTTTTTAAAAGCAGCATATAATTAAAAGTATTATGTTAAAGTGGAGAATCTGATAGGTCTATTTTTCCAAACAGAATAATATTAGCATTTACAACTTCAGGAAGTAAATTGAAGTTAGATTTCTTATTGAATAAAACTCAAAAGAATTACTTTTATAAATAGTAAATTAAATATTCACATACTGAAAAATGCAAGAAGTCTTTTTTTAAAGTGCAGAACTAATGTCTGGGATATGTTGGGAAGCACTTGTGTGCGTGCAACCGATTAAAGACAAAATCAATTGAAACTAAACTCAAAACCAAATGCTGAACAGAGGGACAAATAATCTGAAATTTATGGCAATAATTTTATAAACCATTCAACATAAGTAAACTCATGGGAATCGAATTAATCTTATGCATTCAACAGAACACAAAAATCCAGCCTAAATGGATACATACTGCAAACATCTGCCTTGCAGGTTGACTTCCAATTGCCCCAATAAACACGTAAATAGGCATCACATTTGCTTTGTTCAGGTTAAACAAAAGGCACTGTTATTGAAGCTCTGAAATGCTATTCGTCATTTTTAACACTTTGAAATGAACTGCTTGCAACTGAAAACTTTTAAGACCAGAGTTAGCTTTCTTGATAATGCTGAAGTCTAACTACAGCAATACTAATGTATATACCACCTCAAAACTTTCTACAAGTTATACATGCATCTCTGTTCTGAAGCTTTTTCCTCTTTCATAGTGATGTGAGATCTGTCGTCTTGCAGCCCTTACTAAAAGCCATAGTTGTTCTCACCAGTAGCATGCTGGCTAAGGCTGCTATGGATTGTAGTTCCACAAGACTTTGATATTTTTATTTTTCCTAACCCCGAACTACTGAAGAACAATTAGGGGCATACATAAAAGGAAAAGTTGTTTAAATTACAGCATGTTCTTATGTACCACAAATTCTTATTGCCTATGCCCTGATTGGAGCCATACGTCACAATTAGCTACATACCACACAGTAGTTATGCTTGGACAATTCTGCTTGCATACAACATTGCATCTCCCTCAGCGAAAATGTTATCAATAAATAAATATCAGGTCAATTGCTTGGTCCTTCATCTTTCCCAAATTGTGTAGCTATTTAAGCAAAATTGTCTAGCAAGGATCTAATTTTTCAGAAACCAATATATTTTTTATTTGTTCTTTCTCTTTCATTCTTTCTCCACCCTTTACATCTCCATGCAGGACCTGAGCAAAAAAAAAGAAAAAAAACCCCAACCTACAAACAAACAAACAAACAAAAAAATAAACAACTGCAGGGGATTTCTTCATGTGTCAATTAATTATGGAGCTCATTCCTGCTTTTCTGCTGCTGACAACTACTGAAGATCAATTCTCCAAAATTAGGTTAAGTACATATCTCTGCCATCAGATCTATTTTCTTCTTTTAATTACAGAATTAGACAATTTAAAATTATAATGCAGGTCTGCATTCCAAATCCACACACATTCAAAGTCAAATGGTAAAATCATTCTTGGCTTCACAAATTGCTTAGCTAGTCAGGTAGCCTTCTATTCAGCCAGATTGTCACTAGATTTTACAAATTTGGTGGGGGAAATCATTCCCTCTTAAACCACAGTGATAGACAATCAGTTCTTAACAATGGAAAAATAAAGTCCATCTCAGTGGTGGGTTTCAAACTTTTTTACTACCGGTTATGTGGATGTGGCTTGGTGGGCATGGCATGGCTTGGTGGATGTGGCAGAGGGAGGATACTGTAAAATTTCCATTCCCTCTCCAATCCAGGGTAAAGTTATTGCAAAATCCCCATTTCCTCCTAATCAGATGGGAGTTGGGAGGCAGGGAATAGATGGGGGCGGGGCCAGTCAGAATTTTTATTACCGGTTCTCCCAAACTACTCAAAATTTCCGCTACCGGTTCTCCAGAACTGGTCAGAACCTGCTGAAACCCACCTCTGGTCCATCTGCTGAGCCTTGTCCAAGAGAAAGTTCTTCCACTCCAAGTTTACCCTTCTTAAATAGCTGGCTTTTCTGATATTCACTTTTCCTTACTGATGCAAGGGACACATTTTTCATTTTAGATGCATTCAAGAAGTACACAAAATTTCAAAACACAGTAATTTCACATAATGGATCTGTTTACATTTCAGAATAATCTTTTTTGTCTGTCATTTAAAGAACGTTTAGTACTTGTCCAAAATTTAAGGGCTGACTAGAGAACATGTTATCTTTTGAAGGTTAAAGCTGTTCCTTGCATTTTGGGCAATAGATCAATAATTAAATCTAGCATGTCTAACAATGTGTCTCTTTGGGGATTTATGCCAGCCATTCTTTATGTGTGCTTTAGGCCAAATAGTTATTCCAAATGTTTCCATATTTGTATCAGCAATTGCTAAAACTTACTATTAATAGTAATTGCTCTACTCATTATTACTTCCCTGTAGTTTAGAAAGAGAATAAGAGCAATGAAACAGAACAATGTTTTAATAAATTGGTATATAATATTATTTCTAAATATTACTAGATGCACTGTATATGTGTTTATTTGCATATTGGCCCTGAACTGCTTTTAATTTTTGTGTTTCAAAACAACACTGCACAAATAGTGTTTAGATATCTGAACTTTTTTCAAAGTACTTAAATCTAATTACATTTTATTATAACATAGCATGGTGGATGATTCAGAAACTGCACCCTTGAAAGAATAACATATACTGCACCTCAGTGTTAAGTTCACATCAGAATTAACCCATTTTCAGCTGTTAGCTCTCTTGCATGACGAAAACATGCATACGATGAAAGCAAGGTTATTAATGCAAGATACTCAATCATTTATTTCTACATATCAACTAAGTAATTTTGGCAAATGATCAGAACAGCTGCAAAGTGTATCAAATTTCTTTTTTTCAACAAAGTTTAATTCTCTGTAGCTACCAAATCAACACACTTAAGACAGCAAAACCATATACTATACATATAGTTTAGCGATAAAGGACCAGTTGTTACTGTTATTGTAACTATTAAATCCCACCTTTCTTCTAAAAGTGAAGGCTGTGTATGTCTTACATCCTCCTATTTCTTTCCAAAACAATATTGGACAGCATCAGCTAAGAAAATACAAACTTTCATGGCTAAGAAACAGATCTAGACACTCTAGAGACTGGCTCTTCCCATCCTTTTCCAACATCTTAATCCCTGTACCATAATATCTCACTGTTCTATTAACAATATTAAAAACAATAGGTAACATAATATAAAATGCAATTAATTGCATTAAAATGCAATGAAAAAGGGCAACTAACATTACTTCAAAATGGAATAAAATATAGGAAAGGAACACTGGCAATCAAAACACTGACAAACTAAACAGTAATAAACTATGTAGTAGAATAACAGAATACAAACAGAAAAATAAACTTAATCTAGATCAGGGGTGTCAAACTTGCATCATCATGGTATCATCATGTGACGTAGAGTATCACAACTTTTTCCTCTTCGCTAAACTGGTCATGGGCGTGGTCAGTGCGTGGTGTGTCCGGCCCGCAAGTTTTACAGCGCTAGTCTAAATACATACTGTATAAGATAGCAAAATAACTTTTTCTGAACAATGTCACATGAGTATTATTCTAATGGGTTTTATTTGGGAGGGTGTCCAGAATTATAAAATGGCTTGCAATGGAATTAAGAGAAATTCTGCAATACACATATTTAATCTCAAGACCAGTGTTGAATAAGCAGCCTTCCAAGTTTCAAGCTATTGTGGCACATATATACAACAACCAGCACTTTGAATCAGAAAATATGAAGGCAGTGGAGACATAATTGAACTAGTATCACACATTACCAACTTGAACATGTTTGGCCTCTATATTTTAAACCAACTAAAGCCTCATCTATAATGAATTGCTACATTCAAGGTTAGAAATAATTTCAACATTGATAACTGAAATCAAGTCTGAAGATAAGATTGTAGTTCACATATCAGTGGAATCTGATATAACATCATTAGCAACACCATTACTTCAACAGAGAAACAGTGGTTGAAAAAGTCTTTGCATTTGCTTCCTTCAAAAAAATATGGTTCCATTTAGAATAGCCAGACTATCTTACCTATAACACTAGTATGCTTTGCTACTAGTTTTGCTTGTTTTGCTTCATGTTTTACTTCAATTTCTTAGGCTTCATCTATTTTTAGATCTTAAACACATTCCTGACATTGGGGTATTTCATTTCTACTACCATCCTAGGATTAGACTATGAAAAAAAGAGTGTCCTTTGCATACTAGTATCATACCAGCCCAAAGAAAACTATTAGAAATTCCCATCATTAAAAGAGTAAGAGTATTGTGATTTCTTAAGTTCAGTTTTGTAGATATAAATAGAAGTACGAACTATTTCTGTATCTTTACTTTGGACGAATAGCTTAAAATAAAAGCTTACATTATATAGAAGTTTTGGAATCAAATACTTTGAATCAATATTTTTGTGGCAGGATACCCGTTTTGCTGGCAGAAAGTGCCAAATTCAATCCCTGCTATCCCTGGATAAAAGATTCTGAGATAGCAAGTTATGGGAAAGTTCCCTTCCTTCAAACACTGGGAAACGGAAGCTGATATCCAAGAGATAATATCTTCAAGCCTTAAGGAAAATAAGGTAGAAATTATATGACACAGTCTTATCATTAGTCAGATTATATAGCCCATCTCATCCAGTCAAGTATTGCTCAGTAGCAATTTCTTCAAAATACCTTACCTAGGCTTTCTAGTTGTTAAATTTTTGAAATTTGTGCCAAACCACTCAGAGGAAAAAAAAAGAGACATTTGCAAGAATTGGAAAACACAGTTGTCAAAATGACAATGTATAGTGATTTTGTGAATTCTTCGACCCACCCAATTAATAATTCAAGCTATTTTATTTAAAAAGCACGTGTCCTTCAATTGCAAATTTTACTTTTTATGACATGATTCCTGGATACCATTAAAAGGAGGTAGGTATTGGGGCAACGATGATTGACAGCACTTCAAGCTGTTCCCTTGGAACTTTCTGTTCTCTTGAAGGAAAGAACACATATCTTAAACAGGACCTAAATCTTGTGAATTAAAGTACCTCACTGTCATCTTTCGAGGCAGACCAGACAAGAAACCAGTTATAAATGCTAATAGAACTTTTATTGTGCAATATTATAGTAATAGAATCTTACAAGACTGAATGCACCTCCCCCTCCCTTTATCTTCATGCGAACTAGGGACAGTCATGTACTAGATTCTTTCTCAAATTACAGTATATTGCTGCCTCAAACTCAGGTTTTGTTTACCTGACTATTGCCGTAGTGGTGGTTTTTCCTCCTGTTTCTCAAGATTATTCCTGTTGCCTATTACTCATTTGACATAAAATAGGTATGCTGGTTGATCAGCAAAATAAAATAAATGTGTAACAATCTGCCAATTGGCTTGGTCTTTGATATTGAATGAGGGAAGTGTGCACTCTTTTTGCAAAGCATCTTGGGATAGCTGTAGTATTACATAGCTATCATAGTAACTTGGTAGGATAAGACATTAATGGTGATTTGTGAACAACAGATATAACAGGAACTCTGTATCCACCTACTCACTCATGGACAACTCATACCCTAAGTAGATTTAACCTTTGTGAAAGGCAGAAAAAATAGCATTACTTGATGTTTTTTAAAAAAGTATTTTCTACCTTGCACAGAAATTCACAAAAAAAGGAGATTAGCATTCTAATCTTAACAGATATAATCACAAAAAGAAATGCCCAGTTTGTCAGACTGTTTCATTACTCCAATCTCAAACATGCAGGAAATTAAAACTCTTGTTCTCAATTTCCAGGGTTTGGCGAAACAGGATCATTTGAATTTGTGACATATATTTATTTCACAAAGATCCCATCATACAGTAAAGGGAATAAAAGGAAATCAGAAGTGGAAAGGGAGCTATATACTGGCTTTAGTCATGAAGCAAATATCATATCCTGACAAATCATGGCCCATTCATTAGTCAAGCATGCTTTTATGTGTGAGCAAAATGCCTTCAGGCTTCTTCCATGTACAATTGCATGAGACCAGACTTATTTGCAGGAAATGGTTGGCAGTAGATCATTCTTCCTTAAATAGGCAGTCCCTCCAATGACATTTTCAGTTATGTTTTCTGTTCTTCCTCAACATTTTTCCATGCAGCCAAATTCAAATCGGAGTGCATTTTTCAGTTGGTGTTATGTTTATTTTTGCTGCATCAAAAATGAGGAGGTATAAAAAAACAAATCTATTTGAACTATTCACAAATCAGGCAAGGAGGCAGAACATTGGCTTTTTGATTACATTTTAGTTGTTTCATAACGTATTTACATATTTACATAAAAATAAAAGATGTTTCTACTTTTAGCCTTATGAAGCAGGAATGAAAGCATGCAGAAAATTTTATAATCATAGAATAGAAATAGAGTTTATTTTATTCAGATGACAGTTTCTGTTCTACAATTGTGAAACTGTCATTCTTATAAAATTATTTCTTAAATTGGACATGATTTGTACCAATCTGCTATCTAACAGTCCACTAAATACAGGCATGTCTATAACAACACAAATATTATTTTACTTCAAAGGCAACCACATTATTAGAGGCTCCACTACCTAACATGGCCAAGGAACATAGAGAAAGCAGGAATGTTCAACAATCTGTCCTGGATCTTTTTTTCATCTATATTTATTACCATTCCAAAACTGCTTTAAATGAATCCTCCAGATTTTTACCTATCTATTCACTTCACTATATAAACAGTTTCATAAAAAGTTCAAATTCAGCCATGGAGTTGTCATGTACTTGGATGCAATGCTTTTCAGCCAACATCTACCAGAAAAATGTAACAGTAGCTCCATGTGCCATCCCACCAACACTGTTGCAGAAAATTCCCCTTCGTTTCTGCTGATCAAAAATGCAGGCAAAGCTCTCCAGCCCCCCACCCCACAATATTCTCAGGATTAATTCTGAGAGAACTAGGGAACTGATACATGAAAGATAAAACTATTACAAAAAAAAAGATCATGTTATTAGTATGGACTACTCAACCAGTGAGCAAAACGTGCTAGATTTGGTTCACAAAGTTATTAAGTTCTTGGCTATATGCAACTTTTGTTTCTAAAGTGAGGCTTTAATCTTAATAATTTAGGGTTAACTTAGTACCTTAGTACCTTAATAACCTAAGATAAAAATTCTAAAAATAAGTAAGTTATGTCACTTGGAGATTTTTGTTGATGGAGTAAAGATGAGTGAAAATCAAACTTAATAATTATAAAATCTGCAAAAACATAGTAAGCGATTAATACTTTACAGCCCCAAAGAATCCAAATGTACTATAACAGTTCAAACAGTTCAAATATGTTTAATACTAGATCCATATGACAACTCAATAAGTAGTGCCATGTGTTTTCTCCAAACAAAGCTCCATTATGAGTCAGTTTGCTAATTTCTTTAGCAATCAGACTAAAACGCTTTGTACTCTATGGGCAGGTTATCAGAAAACCTGCAGAATCCCATCAGCATTATTTTACACAGTTTGCATCCAACCCCTTCTCTCAACACTAAAACAGCAGAAAGAAGAGCAGAATACAGCCTACCAAACTGTCGACGCCACTTCTTGAAGCAGCCAGGGGCTCCTTGAACATCCCCCATTCACACACCTCTGTCTCACCTCTTTTCTTGGCCAGCAAGCTCAGAGAAGAAGATGGAAGCAGTACCTTAGAAAGCTAAACCTGCTCTCTTTCTCCCCCCCCCTCCCTTTTGCTTTCAATTTTTCTTTCAGGATTGGCTCCTTAAGTTTATTCAAACAACTTCTCTGGTTTTGAAGCCACGCCTTAAGGAACGGAAACAACAGTCAACCATTTGGAAAAGTTTCTTAGAAATGAGAAACCCGCAGAGAAGTCAGCACATCTAGCAAACTGCCAATTAACCAAGAAAGCTGCACTGCACAGAGAAATAAACTGGACGATCAGAGATAGCCGCTCCCAAAAGCAAGACAGTAATCTGAATCCACATTTGCTTCCAAGAATGTTCTATTTTTCTAGCCTGATGATTATAGCTGGTAAAACACACAACTAAAACACACCATTATAGAGCATCTACAAGTATACAGAGGATAAGGATACAAAAATGCTTAAAGGAGGAAGCAAATCTTATTTTAAAAAATAGTTTTATATTATGCAAATCTCTTTTCAAACAGCTAATAATTCTGATCCTGAGTTGATTATCCATATATGCAGCACTGGTAATATGATTCTCTCCTTCATGTGACTACAACTACATTCACTTATTTTCATAATTCTACTAGAGATTCATGGTTTTACCTTTTCAGATATTTATGGTCTTTTTAACACTATCTTACATGAACTGAAAGTAGCTAGATCTTGGATATAGTAATAGTGATTAATCCTACCCTTGTATTTATCCATCCATCTCTGCAACATCCATCAGTATTATCAAAGCTCACTTTCACCAGCCTGACATCCTTTCAGATGCCTTGAAACTGGAGAATTTAGTTCTACCAGAGAAGAGGCAGAAGCTTCCAGGCAGAAGCAGCTGCCAGGATGGTGAAACTCAGAAAAAAGGGCTCCAAACATTTGGAGGACAAATCACAAGAAAGCAATAGAAAGGGGGAGGGCTCATATGTTATACTAGCTACAATCTTCAAATGACTTGGGATTAAACTTCTAAATTTCTCTGTGTTATGGATTTGCTGCTTGAAAATTCTGGGGATAGATAAGGAATGTACCTCTGAACATGGCAAACTTTAATACAGGTATAGCTATCACTTCAAATGTTTTATTCTCATACGTTAAGCAAAACAAGATTAGATACTGCTGCACTTTTGGTTCACTTTTATCAGAATGTCTGTGTATTTAGTAACATTCATACAACCTCTGTTTAAATACTTTAGTTTTTCTTTCATCTCTGACCTTTCTCAGGTCAGGTAAAAAAATAATGCAGAATTCTGTGACTCGGATCTGTTACTGTTAATGTGACAAATTAATGTAAAGAGGCATAAAAATGCAGTGACACTTTATTTTTCAAGGAAAATCAGAGACAAGATAAGTAAAGCCTTATGGCAATATAATTATTTTAGTTAGAAAATGAATAAATTGCGCAAGAAGAGTTGAAGTTATATATTTGATCAGAATTATAAACTGCAATGAAAGAGCAGACTCTTACAGATAATCATTAGTTTAGACATTTTAAAAAGTCTTAATAAATTGTTTCATGTTTTAGGCATATACCAGCCTATCCATTAGAGCATCACTCACAATTATGTTTGTAGTTTTACCATGTTAAATATGCAAATTTTGATAATTTACACAATTATGGCAATTTTTCCAGCAGCTTTAATCTACTCTGTTAGCTGTGATACTGGAAGGCCAGCATGATGACATTTTCACAGCCAAAAGCTTTTCATAAGCATTTTAATGATGGTTGCTGGCTGTAGCTTTAAAATTCTATGTGGGGGAGAATGAGGGACTAATCATCAACCTTAACTCAGAGGCTGGGAATTGTGTTATGTAAATATGCTACCTATGTATGCAGTGAAATCAAATTTAGCAGATGTTTATTCAACTGATTTGATGAGTTGAATAGTTAATTAACACTGTTTATTCAAGGAAAATCAAGACTTTTAAACAGAGATTGTGCAATTAATTAGAAAGACTGAAAATGATTTTGCCTACATTCCAGATACATGGTTCCCTGGACTGGACTGGACCAGATTGGACTGGGGTAGACTAGACTAGAATTTTATTGTCACTTTAAATGTACACTAATGCATACATTAAATTTAATTTTTGTTACATTCAGCTCTCAAAAGATAACCATTATGCATATACTCACATACACACACATATATGACACAGGGAAACATTGCAATCTTGTTTGAATGTATACATATATATGGAGAGAGAAAAAATAATCCTGCAAATTTAGAATACGGAAAGCATAAGGAACAAAAGTGTTAGATTTAAATTAGATTCTTAAGCCTCCATTTTACAGCCTTCAGAACTCCACTGTCGTATCATTGCTGAAACTATGCCACAGTTTACAGTAAGGAATGAATATGTGCTCAAAAAAGTAAAAATAGCTATGTACTTTTATTATCATGCTGATACAACAAGGAGTGATACATTAAAGAATGAATAGCAGATAAATGAATGTAGATGAACACAGATGTAAATGACACTATGTAAGAAATATGGACATGCAGAAAAAATAAGTTAGTGTTGAGTCACAAAACAAATAAATGAAGAATGACTGAACTTGTTGATGCAGAAAGTTGGCGTTGGGTAGAACTGTTGAGAACCCCAGAAAGACAAAGGGGATATATATGCAGCTATGGTGGCAGCAAGCTTTGTTTGCAAAGGATTGAATGTATGTAAGGTATTGTGAATGGTGTTCAATTTAAATTAGATATAGTTTAATTTAGCTGTACTTTGTATCCCCTCATTTTATCCCTTTAATGTATTTTGCTTATGAGTGTTTATTGTTTTCTACACTTTGGATAAAGTTGTTTACTCCTAAAAGGAATAATAAGATGGATGCATGTATAGTTCAGTTCCATATGTTCAGGACTTTAAAGTGAATCCAGGAAAAAAGAAAAAAGTTTTGATACAAGTTGTTTAAATCTGACTTAGGGGCACATAGTGCCTATGTGGCAATTCATACTGAATAGAAAATAAGTGATCTTATGGTTCTCCAGAACATTCAAAACACAAGACAAGATAATTGTTGGTCTATGGTCTGAATTATAGATGAATCAACAATGGGGTATTTGATCCAATTTTAATTTTTGGTTCTTGCTGCCAGACTTGCCTGCATTTTCTCCTCAAGTACACCTCTGTCTGCCAGTGCTTATTTGTTCCCCAACTCAGCTTTCAAATATTCTGAGACCAAGCCAATAAAGTGTAATTGTTTTTGCAGATTATGTGTTTTGAAGTTAACTCTGCAGATACTGAAAAGAAATGTGGAAAGAGGCTCTTTTTCCTGGGGAAGATAAAGCTGGTAGCTGTAAAATATAATTAGACATTTTAACGTCACTGTTAAAGGATGAATTAATACAATCAGCTGGTAAATTGGTTGTCAGCCCAAAAGACAAATGAAGAATATGTTTCTTTCTGATACTTTTTCTGCTAGGCTTTTAAAAAGCCCTTTTCTTCTATCTTCAGGACGCAAGTTTTATAGACCTGAATCTTTGTATGTTCTGTCAGTTTCTTATTAAGCCATACTCTCTTTGTAAGTCTGGAAAATGTGGTGGCCGCTTTACCAATATGTTTATTCAGTTCAGTATCTAAAGAGAGAGTGTTAAGAGATAGTTGAGCTGAGATACACAAAGTCATGGATGACCTCCAGTTCTTGTGCAGAGATTGTAATTCAGGCAGGTAAATCCACATCCTGACCCATGACTTGTGTTTTTTTCAGGCTGTTAGTCCAAAGTCTTGGCAGGGCCTTGTTAAAACTGTCCATAAGTTGTTGAAGGTCTTCAGCAGAGTGAGCAGTGACGGCAGCATCATCAGCGAAGAGGAAATCCTGTAAGCATTTCAGCTGGACTTTAGACTTTGCTCTCAATCTAGAGAAATTAAAGAGTTTTCCATCTGATCTGGTCCGGAAGTAAATATCCTCTGTTGCAGTTCCAAAAGCATGTTTCAGCGTAACAGCAAAGAAGATCCTGAATAAAGGGATCTTGTACACCTTTCATATGCGCTGTCTCCAACAAATTCTTGGCATCACCTGGCAGGACAAAGTTCCAAATAGCACAGTCTTGGAACATGTTGGAATTTTTAGCAGGTATACACTATTGAAACAGTGACGTCTATGCTGGCTGGGGCATGTCATGAGAATGGATATCTGCAAGAAGGACCTAAAGTCCCTGGGAATGGACATTAACAACTGGGAAACCTTGACCTCCGATTGTTCAGCTTGGAAGCCACAGCATGGCCTTCTCCAATTCAAAGAGACCCTTGTTCGGCAGTCTGAGGCAAAGAGGCAGTACCGGAATCAGCGAAATCTGAGGGCTGGGCAGGAGACAGAATGTAACTGCCCTCAGTGTGGAAGGGATTGCCACTCTCAAATTGGCCTTTTTAGTCACATTTGATGCTGTTTAGGTCCTCTTTCCAGAGCATGAGACCATAGTCTTTTGAGACTGAAGGATACCAATGTGTCTTCTATCTTCAGTATTATTGTCCCCTGATCCTGACTGCTCTGTGTTATAGGTCCTTCCATTAAAGATCCTTCCATTATATTAAAATCAACAAGATAATAAAAAATGAAATGTGTAAAGGCTGAAGAAAAACGAATTAAATGAACCGAAAGCCATGTAAAGTGATGCCTGCACAGCAAACTAAGAACATTCAGCTCTTTGTACAAGATTTTGAAATTAGCAAAAGGAGAATAATTAAAGTTACAAGCTCACATATCAAAAATTCAAAATGCAGACGGAAAGATTTGAAGTCGCCTCTATTGTCTTTTGCATGGAAGAGTATCCAAAAAAATAAAATAAGAAGTTCTTCCAATTTACTGTACATTCCATGTACATTCCATTAGAAGAACATGCATTTCTACTGTATAGACTTATAGCAAATGTACACAATCTCTGACCCATATGTCAGATGCCATAAATCATACACAGCTCAATTTGGAAGAAATTATGTCTAGAAGAAATGGTTTATGAAAGAATACTCATATACCACAGAGTACCAGAAGGTATAATGAATCACTCTTTAGTAATTTAATTACAGAACTCACCAATCTGTAATAGTGACCCTTTTGAAACCCAGACAAAAAGAATTGATGTTACTGCTTGAACTATTGTGCTGGGCTCTGATTTAGTCTGCCATGAAGATTCATTCTGATCATAATAGCAGGCTGAGAGCCCTACAGCTAATGTGAAGAGGCTTAATACTGCATTTTTAAAACTGAACAAAACAGACAAAATGTGCTGTAATTTTAAGGAAAAATGAAATCAGCTGGGCTTCTTTTTTAATCTTGGATGTCTTTCCCTTTAGTATTATTTTGTCACAATGGTTTCCTGCTGCCAAGACACACTCCAGTTTTAAGCAGGAGTAACTCTATCCAAACCAAAACAAATGCAGAGCTCAGATGATATTTATTCCAAAAGATTAAAAAATACATGTAATGCTCTTGGGGAAACATGCTTTTCCTCTCTGTTTATTAATATTTGCTGGTCATCTATCTACTCAAACTATCTCCTAAATCAGGGAGTATTTCATTTTACTTAGGGGATTTATTTATTAAATATATATGTTAACCACTTCCGCAATAGGGTGACTCTGGGAGATGAGTCATAATGAACCAAATACCGGGTAAAAATGCAGAGAAGATAAGAAGCTGACAGAAAGAAAGGAAAGTTACTCAGGCTTTGTTGTCTACATTCCAAAAAGATACACGCATGCAAGAAGAAGGAACGCTTGAACCAATTAATTATAGAACTGTTAAAAACATGCTAAGTGAATCGGTATCTCTCTGATGGTAGTGATTTTTAATATGTCTGAGAAATAGCTATCTCCTTTCCCTGCTAAATGTAGAGAAGAAGAAAAAAAAACCAAGGAAAATGAAACTGTTTTTGGTATCTGACCTGTACTATCAAGTCAAGTTTTTTTGCCATTCTGCAGTTCATTCCAATACACATGTATTCCAAGATCTTTTGATGAGAAAGCAGCATAGAGCTCATTTTGAGTGAACATATTGCCATTATTTGTATATTCATTTGCACTTATTGGCTGGATTCCCAGACTGAATTAAAACATGGTTACAAACTACAATGAATTGGCTTTACATAGAACATTACGTAAAAACAAGAACTAAACGAAAAACTTATGACTTAGTCTGATATGTCTAACAGGTTACTTACTGCCTGAGGTAACCTGAAATCTTCTCAAGTCTGTTCTTTGCCAAAAATATTCTACCTTTTCGATAATGTTTTCTTTAAAGCTAACAAATATATCAGTTAAGAGAACCATCGTTTCTAAAATAGCTTTGCAAAAGTGCAACTGCCTTCGTCCAACGAAAGGAAGAAGTCCTGAAGATATACACTTTAAGCGCCCGACAGACGTCCAGCGTGTGCCAAACCTTTTCCTGGTGATGACGTGGACAAGGACAGAAGTTGGGAAGAATAATTTCCTGAGAATGATGAAAGGCAGAATTGATCTTCGGAATGAAGGTTGGGTCCAAACGAAGAACCACTCAATCCGAATGTATGATGCTTATGTCCTGGTGCACAGAGAGAGCAGCCAGGTCCGAAATCTTCCGGGCTGATGTGATCGCAATGAGAAAGGACACTTTAAAGGAAAGGAAGCTCAAGGAGATGTCCTGAATTGCTCGAAAGGAGGCTTAGTGAGGGTCAAGAGAACCTTGTTGAGATCCCAAGTTGAAAAGCGATGAATGGCAGGAGGACGTAAATTGGAGGCACCTCTGAGAAATGATCGAATAAGTAGGTGAGAAGAACGGTTTCCAAAGAGCCACAGGTCAGAATGGAGGGGATGGCCAAAACCTGTCTCCTAAGGGTATTAGGAGAGAGTCCCGATTTGAGCCCCTCCTGTAGAAATGCCAAGATATTAATTATGGAAGCCAATGTAGGAGGAATCTTCTTGCGGCGACACCAGGCCGAAAAGGCCATCCAAGTAGTGTTGTAAATGCGATTAGTTGAATCCCGACGAGAAGCTTGGATGGTAGAAATCACCTCGGAAGGGACTTTGGCCCTGGAGAGGAGGAACCGCTCAACCTCCAAGCGGTTAGCCGGAGCCACTGAAGTTTTGGATGTTCTAGAGGGCCCTGCCACAGAGAGATCTTCTCGAGCGAGATCTCTCAGTGAGGAGCTGGCAGTGATAGAGCCACTAGATCTGCAAACCACGGCTGGCGGGGCCAGAAGGGAGCTAGAAGGACCAGCTCGGCTCCGTCCAGCAACAGCTTCCTTACTACCCTGGAAAAGAGGGGTAGACCACGAGAAGAAGACCACAAGGCCACGGGCTGGTCAAGGCATCCACGGCTTCTGCTCGTTGAGTAGGGAACCTCGAGAAAAACCTCGGAAGTTGGTGGTTGGATCCCGATGCGAAGAGGTCCATAGCTGGAAGGCCGAACCGTGTTGCAATCTCCTGAAACAGCAGAGGGTGGAGACTCCACTCCGTCTGATCCACCTGGGAACGACTGAGAGCATCAGCCTGAACGTTCAAAGAACCCACTATGTGGGTGGCTTGAATGGAGGCTAGATGAACCTCTGCCCACCTGAGTAGCCGGGAGGCCTCCCGCATGAGGGCCTTGGAACGGGTCCCTCCTTGCCTGTTTATGTGGGCCTTGGCTGTCACGTTGTCTGTTAACACCAGTACATCCAGACCCCGCAGATGGGATGCAAGCAAAATCGCCCTGAGTTCCAGAATGTTGATGTGGAGGCCCCGCTCCTTGAGAGACCACTGCCCCTGGGCCAGGAGAAATCCCAGGTGGGCTCCCCAGTTGAACAGACTTGCCTCCGTGGTGATGCTTACTTGTTGAACAGTCCTGAAGAAGCAACTCTTTGCTATTGCCGGGGATATCACCAGTTCAGGGACCGAAGGACTGCTGGGGGCAGGGGGACTCGAACGGTCGATGTGCTTCTGCGTGATCGTTGAAATGGGAGCAGAAACCACTGAAGGTCCCGGCTGTGGAGACGAGACCAGGGGGTGATTCCAAAAGCTGAGACCATTTTACCCAATAAACGGGAGAGATCCAGGAGAGAGGAGGAATGGGAAGTCCTAACCTCACCCACCAACTGGGAAATACTATCCTGCGTAAGTGAAACCTGAAGCCCAACAGAATCAATTACAGCACCCAAGTGTTGAATACAAGTGGAGGGAACTAACTTGCTCTTAGAACGATTAACCAAAACACCATGAGACTCTAAGGTCTGCAAGGTAACCTAAACATCCCTAACGCCTTGAGCTTGAGAACTCGCTAAAATGAGAATGTCGTCTAAATAAAATAAAATCCTAATGGGAAGGGTCCTTAAATGACCCGAGAGAGCAGCCACGATCTTAGTAAAAACTCTAGGGGCTGAAGAGAGGCCAAAGGGAAGGGCTCTATACTGGTAATGCCAATCCCTGTAACAAAAACGAAGAAATCTGCGATGCTCAGGATAAATAGGCACACGAAGGTAAGCCTCTGTCAGGTCAACCGAGGCCAAAAAATCACCCTGACGGATAGAAATTAAAATGGTCTGGAGAGATTCCATTTTGAACCTGTGATAAACAATATGCTTGTTCAAGGATTTAAGATCTAGGATGGACCTCCAGCCACCCAAAGCCTTAGGGACCAAAAATAAACGGGAATAAAAACCCTGTCGCCATTCTGCCTGAGGAACACTTTGAATGGCCCCAATATCTAGAGGTGTTGAATAGCTTCCTCCATCAGAACCCTCTTGGTCCTGACATATGACACTGGACATTTAACAAACAAATTTGGAGGAGGAGAAGAGAACTCCAAAGTCAAACCAAAACGAATTGTATGCCTGATCCAAGGATCAGAAACTGAAGCGTCCCAGCGGTCAGCAAAAAAGGATAACCGACCTCCAATGAAGGAGTCTGGGACTGGACCAGAATCACTAGTGGGACCTACGAAAGGACCTACCACTACCACCCCTGGGAGGCCTGCGGGAAGTAAAACGGGACCCCTGTCTGACCTGGAAGTCTTGCTGGTGACCATCTCTGGGTTGGAAGAAACGTTGGGATCTAGACTGGAATGAGGAACCTTCTGAATGAAAGGAGGGAGAACGAAAGGAGCTCTGTTGTCTGACGTCAGATCTTCGTGTCAACAAG
This sequence comes from Masticophis lateralis, assembly GCA_030761175.1. Lineage (NCBI taxonomy): Eukaryota > Metazoa > Chordata > Lepidosauria > Squamata > Colubridae > Masticophis > Masticophis lateralis. Next base: position 49,232,266 of record JAUDYJ010000005.1, read on the forward strand.
GGAAGGACCTTGCGGTGATCTCGAGTTTCAATGAGAAAGGGATCCAAGGCAGCTCCAAAAAGCTTGTCACCTGAAAAGGGAGCAGAAGCGAGGCGTCACTTGTTCCTGACATCTGCTTGTCACTGCCTCAGCCAGAGAAGACGGTGCGAAGTAACGGAAGCACCAATAGCCTTTGCAGAAAACCTGGCCGCGTTCAAGGTTGCATCAGCAGAAAATTTGACAGCTGCCAGGATCTTGTTGATATCCTGATGGGATCGGACATCGGAGGCAGGAATACGCTCTTGAAGCTGTCGAAGCCAAAGGATTGAAGCCCTGTTAAAAAAGGAAGCTGCAGAAGAAGCCTGGATAGACCAAGCTGAGGCTTGGTGATCCTTAATTAAAGAGCGCTCAACCCTCTTATCCTCAGAATGAAGAGATTTCTCCGAAGGACCAATAATTGGAGAAGATGAAGAGAGTGCCACCACAGGAGAATCTACAGAAGGAATGCAGAATATTAGTGAAATCAGAAGCCATATTATAGAACCTTTTGTCCAGACCATTGGGAACTGGACCCGAACTGGGAACAGACCATTTCGTCTGGACCACATCAGAAAAAAGTTTGGGAGCCGGAACCACCTCTGTTCGAATTGCAGGCTCCTGGAAAAGTGAAGATAAAGATGCAGGCAATTGAACTGAAGAAGAAGAAACTGAAGCCTCTCTCTGATCAATTGAAGAAGAGCCACTTAGGCCAGTAACAATTTGAGCCTTATACAAAAGTGATCTGAACAATTGAGGTCTAAATAGGCCAATGAAGGAAGGTTGGTCAGGTTCAAGATCCTCATCCTCAGATAGGTCTTGATCTATGGATATCTCACCTTCAGAAAGAGATTCTTCACTTGGATTGGTGTGGGATTCTTGCCTGGTAGCGCAATCCACCGTAGCAACAATAGCCTGAGTCCTAACAGAACAGCTCTGCCGGTTCACATAGCTGGAAACTTTCTGTTGCAGGCCTTCAGCAATTCCTTGCCTAATGGAGGAAGAAATGAGATCTGCCAAGGCAGGAGCATCAGATCTCTGATCAGAAACCACAGGATGAGATGCAGGAGGGTCTTGCCTAGAGGAGGCCTGAGGAGACTGATGGGAATACAGAAGAAGCATCAACAACCACAGTTTCCCCATGGATGGAATAATCTGGAGAAAAATCTTGCTCAATTTGCAAATTGGCAGAAGACACAGCCACAGTAGAAATAGGAGGGGAAGAAACTTGAGCAGATCCCTTAACAGGAGAAGAATCTTTATGGGCCTCAGAAGCAGCCCTCTGAAAGGCCTTCTCCATAGCCTTATGCCTTCTGGATTCATCCTTGGATGATGCAGCAGATTTGGAGCTCTTGGAACAGGAAGGCCTATCAGCAACCCTTGCAGTCTTAGGAGGCACAGAATCTCTGGAGGATCCCTCTAGGGAATCATCAGCATGGCCTCTCTTGCCCTTATTCTGGGACCTGCTGCTTCTGATTTTATAGTCAATACAAATCTCTTGGGGAAATTTTTAAACAGGCAATAGACAAAAAATCCCCCAATACAAAGGGGAATATCAATTGGTGATTCAGAGGACTCACTGTGCTGAAAACTTTGCAGGATCACTCCAGAAGCTCAGGATGGCAAAGTGGGGGTAGAGAAATAGCCGCTAGCCTACAGGCGTTAAAACGCGGCAGTTAGAAATGGCGCAAAACCACTCAGCGCCAAAATAGCTGATCCCAGGTTCCAGCGAGGCAATAAAGGCTAGAAAACACACAAAAAACGAAGAAAAGCCTCTCCGCTGCTGCCAAAGGCCTAGAAAAAAGCAGGAAGGGCTGGAAACTAGTGCGATGGTGCTTCCGCACGTACGCACGGCCACGGAGCTGCTGGAACGCAGCCCGAACGAATTCAGCGCTTCTCAGCTGATCACTAGCCACAGGAACCCCTTGCAAGCCAAATAAGTACTTTTAAACGGTTTTTTTTAATGAATCACTTCACTAAACAAGGGAGAACAAGCCAGACACGACCTCCCTGTATCCGACTGAGTCGAAAAACTGAATACAGGAAGAGGCAGGGCTTCTTTTGATGAGCAGACTCGGTCCTGTGACTTCCAGCTAAGCAACCACCCTTCTGTGACCGGAGTTTCCTCCGTGCCAGAGAATATGTCATTCACAATACCACCCAAAGCCTGATTGGTTTATTACTGATGGAATGTTAAACCACTGCAATTAGTCAGTCTAGGATATGATGGTATTCATATTTTGTCAGTCTATTAGATTCATATTTTTGCTCCAGTATTGCTCACTATATGAAGTCTTTTAAGTTAAAAGATAAAGGATTCCTCAGTAAACACATCCTGCTGGATGTGCTCAGTGAATTCAGAATTCTACTTAGGATTTTATTTTCTAGCTCCATTTTCTTTCCTCGGTTAACAGTTAGTTCCTGTAACCAATATGAAAGAGAAAGCCTAAAACTGAAGCCTCAAACTAAAGGATTTAATTTCTTTTAAGGTTTTACAAGTCATCCATCATTATGCTTTTTTTTTTCTTCCTCCTGTGACTCTCAGGATTATAGCAAGACTGGATATTGCTCAGTCTTGAAATACAGGAAAGCGGAAGGAGGGAAAGGAGGAATTTGGTAGTAGCATTAACATGTACAATATTATCCTAATCCTCACAATGCTAGGCTATTCCTGAAAATTAGCAGATGTTCCCTAAAAATAAAGATATTGGAGAATATATGGAGGAACCTTTTCAATTTTTTACAGAACTCCCAACTTGGCATATCAATGTATTCAGAATGAAGTACAGGAAAGAATCAGACTTCTGCTCAATAAGATAGACAATGCTGGTTGCACAAGGGTTCACCAGTTTGAGAAAGAAAGCTAAAATGAATAACAATAATATCAGTTCAGTGATAATATGTGCAACTATCTTTACCAAAGAGGTAGAAGTCTTTCCAAACTGTAAAAACCACTTGGGGAGAGAGAAAAAGTCAGACCACACAAAAGAATGAGAAATCCCCTTTCCAGAAGTCTTTGTCCTCTTTCTAGGAACCTTTCTCATAAGGCAATTCTGTTTTCTAGAACTCCTTAATCTCCTCCTATTGTGAGACCACATTCCTTCCATAGGCTAAGGGTTGCAACATCGAAAAGGCAGTTTAGCAGCCCATGAAAATCAAAGCTATACAGCTAAACGTATAAGGATTTCCAGTTTCCCCATTTTCTAATTCAGGTCTCACAGCAAAAAAATTAATAAGAAATATAAGAAAATGCCCCCTAGTGGAAGTATTTTAGAAATATAACCTCCTAAGTAGATAACATCTTGTATCTTTTTAAAAGAAGGAATTCTGCAGGGAAAAAGATTATTATGGTATTTTATTTTATTTATTTCATCAAGCATGTATTAGATAACAGATATAAGTATAAACATAATTATGAATACATGAAATGGATATGAATAAAAGGAAACATTAGGACAGGGATGGTAGGCACATTGGTGTGCTACACGCCCTGTACAGACTCTTAGGAATGGGGTGAGGTCAACAGTAGACAGTCTAAGATTAACGGTTTGGGGTTTGGGGAAGAAACCACAGAGTCAGGTAGTGTATTCCAGGCATTGACCACTCTATTGCTGAAGTCATATTTTCTGCAATCGAGTTTGGAGCATAAATTGTTACCATAACAATTTATTACCTAATAACTAAGGTAGGAAGAGGCATAAAAATGTTTCTAGCCTTTGCAATGTTTGCATGTGATTATTAATCAGCCAGTTCCATGATGTATTTGTATTTTTTAATCCATTAAGTATTCAAACCAAAGATTTTCCATAAATACTTCTAGCCGTACTTTTATTTCAAAACATGCATTTCAAAATGTAGGCTCAAAGTTAGTTTTTGGTTGCATTTTGGTTAAGTTTCTTGAAATAAGAATTATATTGCAAAATTCAGAGAAATGCAAAAGGTAACAGGATGCATATTCATGCCACACATTGGCAAATGACGATAATTTGCTTTAAAATGAAAAAAGGAGAGAGATCCTTGAACACAATTACTTATAGCACAGCTTTTATCTGTGGATTACTTCAGAAAATCTCATTATATAGGATTAAAAGCCTTTTGAGATCTGTTAGTTGGTGCACATCTTTAAACCACAACTATGGTCAACAATTTAAATTCAACCAGCAGTTCACTCAGATACCATATTTTTACGTATAAGATGCACCGGAGTATAAAACACATCTTAGTTTTTGGGGAGAAAAATAAGAAAAAAGCTGATAGGCAGGTGGATCAGCCTCCCTGAATACTCCCAATCAGCTGTTCCTAGAAGTGAATTTTAGCAACAGGTTCCTTGGTTGTGAGCTCCATGCCTTGCTTTTTTTTCTGCCTCTGAAAGCCTTCAAAACAACTTCAGAAAAAGAAAGCCTCTGGAGCTCTGTTTGGGGGCTTTTTTTTTCTGAAGCTTCATTTCTGATGCTTTTTTCAGCCTCTAAAACCTCTGTTTGAGAAGCTGGGCGGGGCTACATTCGGAGTATAAAATGCAACCAGATGTTCACCCTCTTTTTTGGGGGGAAAAGGTGCATTTTATACTCTGAAAAATATGGTACATGGCATTTAGAAAGCCTTAGTAATATTAAAAGTATCCATATCTTCTTATTTCTGAGGTAGTGCAAGACAATGCTTCTAATACCTCATTCATGAACAAAATTCTGCCACCAATAATTTCCAGTTAATCCCAAAGGAATTGCTCTGAATATGGAAATGATGAATTTAAGTTTCATGGCAAGTTCTTCCAGCATATGTAGGTTGCAAATTACGTAGACTGTCATCATGTCAAATTTAATTCTCCTGATATGGCTTCCCTGCAATTGCTTTTCAATTTTTTAAAAAGATTAGATATGTTAATTGGAATAGAATATTTGGTATGAGAAAGATAGTAATTTTTCTTCTGGCCCAGTGCCAATCCAAAACTATGAAAAGATGCTCTAATGTGCACGATTTTAGCTAAGCTTGATTAAAAATAGTCATGGAAAACTTACTGAATGATCTTCTACGAGTGAATGACCAGATGGATTACATCTTACAACATTAAATAAATTTTGCTGATATTCTAGCAGAATTTATATCCATTATCTCCTAGAAAGTAGGTAAAGGAAGAGATGAAAGAGAAAAAAAGATAAAATTGCTAATTATAACCAACCAGCAGGAAAAAAATGAATATGTTTTGTCAATTATCCACAGGCCTCTTGGGCATTGAAAAATGGTTAAGTACTGGATGATCAGAGGAAGTTAATATTGTGCCTTGATTCAAATTGGGAAAGAGGAACCAGGAAACGAAAGACAAGTCAGTCTGACATTGCCCCTGTAGCAACTCATACAATGACATGTAGGTACCTTGAAAACAATAATTCCTAGAAGTCACAATAGATTTCTCAGGTGCAACTCTTCTCAATGTATTTTTTTTTCTTTTTTCCTTTTGGACAGGTAATAACTCATTAGAATGTGAGAAAAATATAGAAATAATATATACACTTTCAGCAAAGTATCACCATGAGATAGGACATTCTGACAGCAAGCTAGTTAAGTATGACATATTTATCAGGTGGCTGTGCAGCTGCTTGAAAACTACTCCAAAGCATAATTCTCACCAAACTGGAGTGAGATAATACATAAGAACTAAGATTTGATTATAGGCCTGGTTATGGTCAATATTTTTATTAAATAAGATAAAGAAGTAGAAAGAATACTTATCACAGCTAAAGACATACAACTGGGTATGACAAATATACTTTAGAACAGGGTCCCTAAACTCTTTAGTTCAGTGATCCTTTCGTGAAGTTTCAAATTATTCATCAATCCACAAGACGTTTATAATATAACTATTATTTAATAAATACTAATTTAATTAATAATACTATAATGTACAATGAATTGTCCCATTGACCCTTGAAGTCGACATTGACCACTTTGGAGAACCTTATTTTAGAAGACAGAAACAACATTCAGAATCACCACAATGGATTACAGAAAGTAATACAGCAATATAAATTATACATAAATTAAAAGTTATTCAAAAGAAATGAAATCCATAGTATAGTATAGAATATTTGGTTTAATAATATTTATTTATTTTTATTATTTTATAATATTTATACGCCGCCCTTCTCCCAAAGGACTCAAGGCAGCTCACAGCAATAAAAACAAACAATAAATAATGCTAAAATCCAATTAAAATCCCCAAATTAAAACTATAGCACCCAAACAGATCAGAAGATTTGCTGAAAAAGCCATGTCTTCAGGTTCCATAGGTCGGTGAGTCCACAGAGAACGCCCCCATCCTGGGCGCCACCAGCTGATATTGTCTGGCTGATGGCACCTGGAGGAGGGCTGTCCTATGTGAGCGCGCTGGGCGGTGGGAGGCCGGCAGGAGGTGGTCCTACAAATACCCTGGGCCCATGCCATGAAGGGCTTTATAGATAAGTACCAGCACCTTGAAGCGGATCTGAAGGACCACCGGCAACCAATGCAGCTCACGCAGGAGTATTATTATTTATTTATTTATTTATTTATTAGTTTGATTTATATGCCACCCTTCTCCAGAGACTCAAGGCATCTTACAATGCTTTTAAGCAATAGCCTTCATACTTTTGTATATACCTGCTTAGTAGGGCTTTTTGGGCCCCCCAAGCGGTGTTCTATTTTATACAAAGTCAGCTTATTGCCTCCACAAACCGGGTCCTCATTTTACCTACCTTGGAATTGGAATTGTCTTGGAATTGTAATTGAACACAACCTGAATACAAATCAACAGTGTTCTACAGGTGCTAAAAAACAAATGTACATTTTTGGATGAATCAATATAATTTCCAAGTTATATACAGGTAGATTTCCACTACATATTGCGCTGGTCAAACCCACTATAGTTCTGGACACCACATTCTAAAAGAAATTCTAAAATATTGAAGCTGGGTGACCTTAGGCCAGTTACTCTCCCTCAGCTGTAGGAAAAAGGCAATGGCAAACCACTTCTGAAACCTGAAGCCAAGAAAACTGCAGGGATTAGGTCAGGGAGTTCCTAGGAGTCAACAATGACTAGAAAGCACAGGCACACACATAGATACACAAAGTTATACAGGAAGACAGACTGCAGCTGAAAAGATAGATAGATAGATAGATAGATAGATAGATAGATAGATAGATAGATAGATAGATAGATAGACAGACAGACAGACAGACAGACAGACAGACAGACACATACATATACATATACATATACATATACATATACATATACAAAAGTCTTTAGGTCAGGTGTCGAACTTGCAGTCCACGGGTGGGATGCATTACATGCTGGCCACACCCATCCTGGTCGCGATACATGATGTTTGACACTCCTATTTTAGGTAAAAGCAAAGCAACAATGAAACTTATTACCAAGATGGAAATGAACTCCTATTCACTGGATATATCAAAGCAGGGGTGGATTCTACTTACCTTTACTACCAGTTCGCATCGCATGCTCTTCTGCACATATCACCTCTGATGACATTTGGGTCAGTGGATGGAGCCTCCCGCCATTTTTACTACCGGTTCTTGAGAACCGGTCCGAACTGGGGGCAACCCACCACTGTATCAAAGCTATAGGAGCAATAATTTCTGAACTGACTTAAAACCTAATCATTTTAGTCCCTGTTCTGGTACTACCTCAAACCAATGTTTTGAACTATATAATAAAAATAAAAACAAATAAATAAACTTCTAAAAAGGTTTGCTCTGTTTGGATTCACTCCTATGAGTAGGTTAAAACAGGCATTTTAGTATTGTTTGGATTAAAAGTTGAACACCACTCTACTTCCCTTATGTACACTCTACATCTGTTAATGTAAATTCATACAACCCTACTTGTCTATTAATTCACTTGAAGAGTTCACCTTTTTGAAAAACTACCATTGCTCAATTTCTCTACCTTGTACAGTGTGAAAGATACTTCAGTGAAGAAATTAAACACAGTTGCTAAATTTAGATTACAACTAATAAATATTGTACCACTTTCCCAATCCTTGTTATTGGTATGTAACATGCAACAGCATTGTGGTATTCAGTCAATTACACAAACTGGCTCGTTTCACTGCTAAAAGATGAGCAAGAAAGATGATCATCAAATGGAACAGTTCTAATGCTTCAGGCACAATAAATTTCCTAGATTGGTTCTGAGGATATCTTAGCCCATCCTTGATACAATAGACCCTTCTGATCTTAAAGAGTGACTTTTTTAAGAGAGGGCGGGGATGTTATAGAAAGACTATTTACTCCATTTCCTATTTTAAAGGGAAAGGCTTTTTGTAGCATGAAAACAATTAGGACTATGCAACTATTTGAAAGAGCATATGGAGACAACCAGAAAAGCTTTTGAAGCAGTGCCGTGAGGCTCAGCAAATGACATGATTGGATCTAACAGTTCAAAAAGAGGTGCATTGCATGGGTTTCTCTTTGTTATCAAGCACTTCTTTAAATGGCCTATTTATATGTATGTGTGTCACTCTACAAATGGCCAATTTATATGTGTGTGTGTGTGTGTGTGTGTGTGTGTGTGTATCTGTTTTCTGAGGTTTTTGCAGGTGTTTGTATGTAGGTCTTTGGTTATTCGGGTCTTCTCCCGCGTAAAATTGGAAGTGTCTTGGTGACGTTTCGACGAAGTCTCATTCGTCATCTTCAGGCTGGTGTTCTCGGCTTCGTGCTTCCAGGAGCAACTGGAAGCACGAAGCCGAGAACACCAGCCTGAAGATGACGAATGAGATTTCATCAAAACGTCGCCAAGACACTTCCAATTTTACGCGAGAGAAGACCCGAATAACCAAAGACCTACGTGTGTGTGTGTGTGTGTGTATACAATATATATATAACATATATTATACACACAATATATATATAACATATATTATTATATATACATGTTATATATATAAGACATGCATATATAAGAAATATACATATACATATGACATGGCAGAAGTAGGAAATATTCCCTACTGAAGTGACTCTGGTGAGATTGGGGATCAACCTCACTTCAAGAGACAGGATGTTCCATAGGGTGGGGGCAATGGCAGAGAAGGTTCACTCTCTGGATCCTGCCAGTCAACGTTTTTCAGCTGACTAGATCCTTCAAATCTTTTTCTGCCTGATTGGTGGGATGGGTCAATGTAATTGGGATGAGATGGTTCCTCAGATAACCCCTTTCTTCTCTTCTGGTGCATATGTGAAACAATATGCCCAAAATGAAAAATATGCACACATTTTTATGCAGTATTTAAAAAAACAAGCTAACTTAAATGAAATTGCAATAGAATTAACCTGAGTTTACAAGTGATAAATTCATACAACCCTACTTGTCTATCCTCTTATTTCCAGACCAACTACTGCAGTTGACTTTAATCTCCTGGCTTCATTTAAACTTGGCTTGCTAATCAGAAACTAATCTGCACAGCTCTTTGTTTTCTCATACCTATCTACATTTAGACTCAAGGGCCTTACAGTTGTTCAACCAAGCTCCTAAACTATATTCAGGTAAGAACTGTGTCCAATACTTCTTTTCTGAAGAAGCACAGGCTTGGAATGGCCACTCCATAAAAGCTAGTTTAACTTCATATCATTCATGCTGAGAAAGGCAAAAAACTAATTTCCAATTTACAACCCTCTAGCATAAACCAAGATTAAAAACATAAAATTCAGCAACTGAGATGTTTGAAAGGTTTGTGAAGACAGAACAGATTTAGCCACTTTGAAAACTGCTGGGGGAGAGGTGGTTTCTGAAGACATTGCTGGGGTGGCCCACTCAGCAGAGCTGGCAGCAGAGTTGGACAGTAAGGAAGTTGGGGAGGAACATGGGCCAGTCCTGGGGGCTGGAGAAAGCTCAGACGAGGGCTCTGCATTGGAAGCAGAGGGATCTAAACAGCGGTGGGGCAGAGGAACAGCTAGAGCCCGTTCCCAGTGTGTGCATGCGTAGAGCTGTTGAAGACAAGAACAACTAAGAAAGTAGGGTCAACATGGGAGTAAAGCCACATCTTGGAGATAATTGGCTCCTCCCATTGGAAACAAAAGAGGAGCTAATGGGGAGGGGGCTTTTGCAGGAAACAATTCGTTTGTTCGGTCATTTCAAGAGTGGAAAGTTCTGTTCGTGACTCTAAGAGACACTGTGCCAGGTTTTGCCTTACACTATGTTATGTGGCAGCTTACCAAGCAAGATAAGGTGTGTTGATAAATATTCCTTTGAAAAACTGTTTGGACATACCTTGCTGACTATGAATGAAAGTAATTCACGGTCATGTAAATAAAAGAGGTTTTGCCGGGACCAAGACTCTGCTTCCTGCTTTTTAAGGGATCCTAGGTCAGAACAATTGCAGCTTTAGCCAAGTGTAGGAAATCTTTGCTGGACAAGTTGGGCCTGAAAAGGAGACAGCCAAGGCACTAAGGTACTGGGCTCGAAAGAAAAAAAGTTGGTGCAGGGAACCAGGAGAGAAGGTAAGTGGGTGAATTAACACTTGCTGCTGCTTGCTGAGGCTTCCCAAGGCATAGCAAGCAGCTGCAGAATTGTGCGGTTCTAAGGCTGTTTGCCTCCCTTGCAAGGCCAGATATAGGGAAGTCAAAAGGACACAGATGGTGGCACAGGAGAAGTAAGGAGTGAGAAACTGACGTGCCCCTGAGGTCTTAGGAGTGGGCATGCTCCCAAGTATCTGAATTTTAATCACAGGATTGCAGAGGTGCTACAAAGACCATAATTTTGGACACACATTGTAAGTCTATTTTTGAATGGTTGCTGAATGAATGGTCATAAATTGAGGGTTACCTGTAGTCACAAAACAAAGACTACCTATTTATACCATAACTGAGGTATCAGAAGCATATTATTTTTGAGATGAGAATGAGACATCAAATATTGTTCTACGATTCACTATCTGTTGCAAAAGGGTTTCCTCTTCTAATTGATGAAGGAGGAAAAGCTCCAAAGAGTTCAATGGTGATGGACAGGTATTTCATGTGATGAAAGCCCCTTCTGTCAATTTTCATGCAGAGCAGAATGTGTACAGGTTTTGCCTTAAATTCTTCACTATACAGAGATGAGCTCTGACCCCAACACTTCAAAGCAACTAGAAAACATTTTTAAAAAGTTATAAAGGAGTAATATAGTTTGATTGTACCTTAATATATCAGGAATGACTGAACTATAAATATAAATCTATAGAATGATTGGAATAAGAACCAAATTATTATTCCAGTTCTGGGGCTGTGAATATTGCTTTTTCTCCTCACTAATTCCCTCTCCCACTAAAGCCAAAAAACTTTTCTGACTTATAATTTGCATCGTCTTAAAGCAAAGGCAAACTAGGATTTCTGTTGGAAAGGAGATGATAGGTTCATTGAGTAATCTCACATGTATTTGTGCTTTCTTAAAGATTAGTTTGATATTTAAAAACAATCCAAGGTCCTAGCCACTTTGAACATATTACATCAATTTATACAGCATTAAACCACTCACCCATCATATCCTGCTATATTGAACAGGATAAATCCTACCTCAAAAGAGCAAAAGAAAAAATAAACTTGACCTGTTAATTTAAATGGGCAGGCATTTCATAGTGCACCAAGATCAAACTTTGAGACCACACACATACACATACACACAAATTCCCTTCAGAAGTTCTGAACCTTCTTACCTTGTTTGCAGACTTGGCTAACAACAAGACAAGGAAATATTCGGATGCTGAAGCTGCTGTCCTGTTAATTATACAGAATTTTCTATCACTTCCTATGTCTACCCCATTTGTGAAATGCATGACTTGAAGATACATCCTAAACACAGCAAATTTTTTCCTGTTCTGTTTGTCATATATCCTATGTACTAGTTATAGTTTTGGAAAACTACTTCCTCCATTGTGTTTCCACTGTAAATTCTGCCCAAGGGAATGGAACAAGGGAGAGAAGAGAGAAAGACAGAATGAATAATTCTGGTTGCAATCATAACCACTCTTAAAATGATTGCAACTTCTATGCATATCAAAGCTTTACTGAAACTGCTTATTTGCTGTGCAGCTCAAGGGAAAATAAAACCAACTTTCCATGTTATATTATTCTTGTCCTCATCTGACATAAAAATCATCATCAGTTTTTTGTTTGATATTTTCAGAGCAATTTGTCAAAAAGAAATTATGCAGGAAAGTCGTTAATCATTTCCTGTGATTAAACAGGATTGAAAACAAATTGATGTATGTTTAACCTACTTTGAAAACTTTTAGATATTTTTAAAGATGTTCTTTAGAGAAAAAAAAAAAGCACATGCATGCACACAAAGTTTTATGATGTAACAAGAGCTTGTTGAAACAATAGCTTTTTTTGTAGCCATTCACCCTAGAAATCGAAACCATAAGGTAATTACCAAAGGGAATGGGAATCCTTTGTAATATCCCTCAGATCTTTCCGGTTATTGCTCTCTCAACAAGACTGCTGAGCTGGTGACCTATTTGGCGGATATAGAAACCCAAGCATTATAACATTGGAGTGCTCTAATATAGAAAGCAGATTTTTCCTGGGGAGGCTTCAAGGTCCCTAAGCTGGCAATAGCTTCATAAACAGAAGGGGAAATGTGTAAAGGGGCCTGATGGGGAGGAGGGGAAAAGGTCCAGCATATAATTTTTTCCCTTTTGAGCTGCCAACCTGAGCAGTTAGGGAGTTTTACTTCTCCGTGGGAAGTAGGAAGAATGAGCCAAAAAGCTTGACAATTGGAAAGGGCCAGGAATGAAAATGAAGGGAGAAATTAAAACCAAGTAATGAAGTTTCCAGTTAGACCTTTCCAACCCAAATCTGGAAAGTAAAGAGGAAAAATGATAATGGGCTGCCACTTTATATAGAAAAGGTTTCAAGTTCTACACAAAACTGATCTGAGTTGCATCTGCCTTTCTTTAAATGAGAGTCAAACCTTCACTTGTTTTGGAGATAGACTAATTTTATGTTTATGGAAATGAATTTAAGAAGATGTGAATTATTGTTATGTAGAATTGATCAGGAATCTTTCTTAGCCCTACCTAGAAATGCCAGAATTGAATAGAAATTTTTGCATGCAAAGCATATGCCAATACTTTTTTTTAGATTGTAGGTAATTCAAAAAATAGATTACATTTTGCTTTCAGAGTTGCACAACACTGCTAATTTGCCAACCCTAATAATGACTGTATGGATACAGTCCAGCTCTCAATTTCATAATAGCTTACTATGTTTTATTTTAATTCATTCCAATCTATTCCCAATGCTACATGAAGAGGCTAGGTTAATACTCCATTATTTAAATCTGAGAATTTTTAATGAATATATTGTATATCGCTTACATGAATATAGTATGTTGTATTTTTTTCCAGGAAGGAAACTTACAAATTTTCATAACTAGAAATTCATATGGAGACAAAGACTAATGTGTCCTGTTTATCATACTAAACTGAAATGGCCAGATAGTCCTTGACTTAAAAAAGTTCATTTAGTGACCATTTGAAGTTATAGGGACATTGAAAAAATGACTTACGATAATTTTTCATAACTTATGACCATTGCATCATTCCGATGGTCACATTTGGACACTTGGCAACGGATTTATATTTATGCTGGTTGCTATGTCCTGGGGTCATGTGATTTGCAACCTTCCAACAAGCAAAGTCAATGGGAAACCCAGATTCATTTAACAACCGTGTTACTACTTATCAACAGCAGTGATAACAACTGTGGCAAGAAAGGTCCTAAAATGGGGCAAAGCTCACTTAATAACCGTCTCACATAGTTGTAGTCCTAAATTGAGGACTACTTGTAATTGGCTGTGCTTATAGCTTTGTCCATTATTCATCTATTCAATAAAACTGTTAAAGCAATATGGCTATTCACCGAACACGGTAAAAGCACGTGGTAAAAGCACTGTGGTTTATAAAGACAACTTGCTAGTAAATATTTCAGAAACGTTGCCTTTGTGCCATTGGTACTTTCGGCAGGTTTCATCCCACAAGTGATACCAGAAGTTGAATTTTAGAAGCAAACTTTGGCCAAATCAACTTGTAATAGAAATCCACATAATGTCAGTTTGTAAGACGTTAACATACGTAACACCAGATCATGTTTATTAAAAATATAGGTTCATGCTCAGTAGCTGAGGTATAATTCTAACATATACCCATATACTATGTGGATTTTTTTTCCTCAGTGTTTTTTATGTTTGCTTCTCTTTCCACTACATTTTATATTAATATACTGGTAGAAGGTCCATATGAAGCACTAACAAATAGTCAGAACATTGAATAGAATAGAATAGAATAGAATAGAATAGAATAGAATAGAATAGAATAGAATAGAATAGAATAGAATAGAATAGAATAGAATTCTTTATTGGCCAAGTGTGATTGGACACACAAGGAATTGGTCTTGGTGCATACTCTCTCAGTGTACATAAAAGAAAATATACATTCTTCAAGAATCATAAGGTACAACACTTAATAATAGTCATAGGGAAACAGTCAATATAAATCTTAAGGATACCAGCAACAAGGTTACAGTCATACATTTTATCTTGTGCAAAAACGGAGAAAACAAAGAAACAAAGATTCCTAATGCAGCTTTTCTTTGATAAGAGTAAGTGCTGTAAATAACTTCCCTATCAAGCTACATCTCATTTACTTTATAATCATGACTGCAGTGGTAGAAAGCAGGAGATATAACATGCTATTTGCAAAAAGGACAACTTCAAATACCTAAGCTGATATATATTAATTTTATGAGACATTCTTAGTCATAGTCTAAAGCAGTTATCCAAATGCATCAGTATAAAAAGCGAAACACAATCCCAGTGTATCTTTTCATGAATATGCTTAAAGAGAAAAAAATCACCAATTGTGCTGAACTGATACAAACAAAAATCAAGAGAGCAGAATAAATATCCGGCATTGCAAAATAAGACACATTATTAGCAATTGGGCAGGCCAAAATACCTGCCTATTTATGTTTAGAAAGGTTGATCAAATGCATTCCGTCCATATTTGAAATATGATTTTCTCTTGAACCAGTTTTAGATAAAAAGCATTGATGAAATATAGAGTTATGTTAATTGCAACTATATCTAATACAACATTTCTCTATAAAAAAAAGGTTTTAACCTCCTTGCATTTAAAAAATTCATTTTTGATCATAGGAATTCTCTTCCTGCTGACAGTTATATAATGTTTTTTAAGTACTGTAGTGTTTGTAGTACTGGTAAGTTAAATACTGATAAAAATAAATTCCTATTCAGCTGACATTGAGATAAGGAGGGATTCTAGTCTAGAGCCATGGGCCTCAAAGACTTGTTTGTTTTCATCTTATTGAACTTCTGTCATGTGCATTATTTCAACATCCATATTCCATGTTCTTCTGAATTCCACTAAAAATCAGAAACATCACAAGATTGCAGCATGACTCATTTAAATATGAACTATCTTGCTTAAATTTTGAGTTTACAATGCCATGTGATAACACAGGATTAGAGACCAAGTAGGATACACAGAGTAGAATTTCAAGATTCTGAGAGTTATTTTTGCCTAGAGAGGGATAGCAACTTCAGAAGTGCTACTGTACAGAGAGCAATAAAGCGTGAACATGTATTTTAACTCCACAGAACCCTGAATACATGAAGTTTCATGTATGTGCATATGCCTTAGAATAATGGTTGCAATGATAATGATTGTTCAATTCTCCTTACCACATTTACACTCCCCCCCCCCAAAAAAAAAAGAGAATATGAATATAGAACACTCCTCCCCACAGGAAGATTACATGAAAGAAATCTTATATGCAGTCTTGACCAATGCTGTACCTTATCAGCTAGCGTTTCTAACCAATCGTAGAAATCCCACTGTTCTTTCTTCAGGTGACATATTTATATAAGGATGCCCGCAGACATAGCTGCATATGTGTGTACTCATAAAGACAATAGGCCAGAGGCCATAGTTCAAAAAAGGGGCAAAGCTAGAACAAAAGGAATGGAACTGTTCAGCCTCTCCCCTCCCCTTCTGTTTACAGAAAGGACGGACTCAGAAAAGATTTTGTGCTGGGCTGTAAGCCCAAGAATTCATTGGATGTGTTCAAACAGAGGCCAAAAGCCATCTGTCTCAGATGCTTTAATTTGGATTCTTTCACTAAACAGGGATTTGGACTCAATGGTCCCTTCCAATTCTATAATTCTAGACTGAGTTATATGATAAATATGATTAGAATTTCTGTTTACTACATTTTAAATAATGTATAGACCACTTTGCATTAAATGAAATCACAATTAATCTTGTCAGGCAGCAGGCTGATTTTCCTGCATCTCTCATTCTTCTCTTCTTATAAAGGAGTAATGTCTACAATGCAGCACCTCTCCAAACGTATATAAGAGTCCTCAGGGATTGAGAATCCTGATTTTCCAGTGCCTTATAGAGTGCCTTCACAGATAAGAAATTCTCCTCTGCAACGTTTTTATATCTGGAGGAAAATGAGTTGACAGTAGAACTAGCAGATTTAAGACTTAGGGAAAAACCTGTCTGTCATTTAGCTAAATATGGCATATTGTTTTAAAATAATAACACAACAAAATAAATTGTTAACTCCAAGGGATGAAATATTCAACAATATTCCACCAATGGTAATACTCTGCAAAAGAGCATTGGCTGTAGTAATTAGCAAGCCAACAAAGAAGGAAATCTATGCAAAATGAGTAGTTTCATTTTAATGCAGGGATATGCCACAGAATTATCAACAGATTGGTATTAAAATGTTATTTTTTTCTAAATATGTAATCATTTATTTGTTTAGGGTAGAGAATGCAAGACATTAAAAGTGGTACAGCAAGTATGGCAATCTTTTCTAGCGTAGGAAGCAAACTTATGGTTGCAGAACCCCTGGAAGACACATAGGTTGGGAAGATCAGAACATATCTATTCCTGTTAATTTCTCATGCAATGGGGAATAAATTTCAATATTTTTTTCTACCAGAGATCCTAAGATAGTCATCTTCATGCTCCTTTTTAGCTGTAGTAAATGATTATCTTCTTATAGTCCAACTAAGCACTAAAGGAAATGGGGATGTTGTTTAGAACTTCAGTGAAAAGAAAGTAATAACTTCATGTGACATATATGTTTGGGTTAACAACTTGTGATCTAAAAGACATCACTGGATTTTATTTTATTTTATTTTATTTTGATTTTGTCCCTTCAATGGCACTGGATAATCTACTCAAGATTTGAAAGTGAAAAGACAAGACCAGATAGATTTTGAAAAAATTATTCCTTCCTAGTTCCTGTGTGTGTTTGTATGTATTTCGCCGCCCCCCTGTGTGTGTGTGTGTGTGTGTGTGTGTGTGTGTGTGTGTGAGAAAGAGAGAGAGAGAGATTCTCAATGTTAAAATGTCTCTCATACACACTCTATGTCAAGTGGTTTTTTATAACATATAAGCACCTAAAATCTATTGTATGACTTATGAATTAGTTTACACAACTAATTTCCTCTTAAATAAAAGATAATCCTTTAGGACTCTACCGTAATTTATAACCAATATATAATCTATCTTTATCCAATTATATTAAATCATTAATTTATATTCAAGCTATCACACCCATTATTGACTAATTTTATCATTAAAGAATTGATAAAACATTAACAGAGTACATGCTTACAGATTTTCATTCTTCCATCTATGCAGTATATTTTGTTGGTCAAAGATGGGTGAATAAATAAGACTATTGACATGATATAATGATAATGTCTCCTTCAGGTTAAGCTCATCTTCTGATACCTTTACAGGCATGGCAGTTTTCTTGGCATCAGCACAGAATGCTTTGCCAGTGAAACTACTGATATTATTGCTAGCCTTTAATATTTTTTTCTGTCATACTAAAATAGTCAGATAGTCACCTTTAATAGCTTATCAAGCTGCATGGCTACACAAAGGACAAGGAATGAGTAAGTGAAGCATGGCAGCTCATGATGCTCTTAAGTTACAATATGCAGTCTGTATTTAATTAAGATACTGAATATCACATATCCTCTTTTCTACTTAACACAGAAGAATACCAACAGAAAAATTGTTTGCTGAAATATTTGCTAATGCATTATGGTTTAAAACATAACTGGAACCACCCTTATCACATCCAGCTCTCTCTCTCTCTTTCTCTGTTTGTACTAATATGACAGAGAAACAATACCATGGAAAGAAACTAAAGAGCTAATTTGTATTGCCTATCCTCAATGTGCATGTAAATATTCTTAAAAAAGCAAGTCCTTTGGCACACTATAAAGCATCTTTGCACATTGATCTATTGGAATCTCCTCCATCTAATCTCAGCAGGAAAAGATGTAAGATGAGATTTAGCAATTGGTTCCAAATGAAATTTATCCTATTGGAAATCCCTTCTGCCAGGGAAAAAAAGCATTCAAAAGAGAAAACACACTGAAGTGGCCTAAATCTTTCCAAAAGTTAGTCTGAAATATCAACATTCTAACGAAATAGGTTTCAGCTACACAGGAAGCTTGAACAATAAGGCAGAAAAATCACTACTGATTGTATATTGCAAGATAGACATTTCAGCTAGGCCAAGTGTGCATTACACAGATACGTCAATCACAATTTTACAAATAAAAGAAAAGTTTAGGCATGTTAGAGCTTCAGCTTAAAGATTTTGTATTCACTGCAGATTCACAAGACGTTAGGTGTGCATAAGACAAATTATACACAATAAAACGGAATGTTTAAAAATCATTAAAATTCTGATTTAAGGAGTCAGCAGTATTTATCATCAGCTAATTTATGGAATTTATTATAGGAATGAGGTGCTCCTGGCAGAATAAATGAGATTTTAAAAAATAGTTATGGACACCCATGACAAGAGGCTCATTGGAAAGGAAGCCTATTTTTTCTAGTAGTAAATATTGGTAAAAGGAGACAGCTCATATTAAATAAGCATACGTCCATTTATCAAGGTGCTTTAAGCCTAGCAACAGTGACACAAATAGAGACTGAGTTCTGTTTAGTCTTGGTATGTCTACTTATTAAACATTTATAGCCTGAATAAATAAATACAATATTGGTAGATCTTTCTAACAACAAATCAAAACATGCACATATATATTAATTTAATTAATATTTCAGTAGGAGCCAGTTTGATGTAGTGGTTAAGGCATCCGGCTAGAAAATAGAAGACCAAAAATTTCAGTACCACCTTAGGAACAAAGACAACTGGATGATCTTGGGCCAGTCACTCTCTTTCTGCCCTAAGAAGCAAACAATGGGCAAGCCAAATCTGGCCAAGAAAACTACAGAGACATATCCAGGCAGTCACTAGGAGCTGCCAATGACTCAAAGGCATGATTTGGCTACTAGAAAAAACTACCAATCCAAATGTGCTTTTATTGCATTGAGAGAAAATCCCAGTTGGAGATTTTCTGAAGAAACCATTAAAAGCCCTCACCACCAAGATTATGTTAGTATTTTTTATTATAAATTATTTCATAACTTGATCATTTCAGTGTAGATCCAGTGTAGATTTGGCAAAGTCACTGATTTATCCCCATCTTTTCCTTTAAAAGTTTCAACTGTATATAATGAAAAGGCAGCAAAGTAGGGGAAACTGTTCTAAAAAACATTTAAGGACTAAAAAGGAGCTTTTCAAATAATATTCAGTGTAAAAAGCTCTCCACTCATTTGTCTCTACAACTATCCTCCAGATGTAGTTTTTGAGAAACCACATTGCCCTGAATAGAGAGGAGACACAGTTCAGTAAACTGACACCTCCCTTGTCTTAATAGCAGACCCTCTTTTTCCCAATTGCAACCAGAGGAGTTTTTCAGCTTTTTCTCTAAGCAAAGGAAATAGAAACAATTTCAATTTAATCTCAAGAATGGAATGAAATGAAAAATAGGGGAGAAACAGACTAGCCCAGACAGAGTTCAAACTTGCATGTAATTGGAAAGAAGTTTTATTTCAAAAATTAAAGCAAACCCCCAACCTCAAGAAATTTGTCATATTGCCTTAATTAATTCCTAACCTCTTATGTCTTTTATTTTGTAAATCTGAGGGCAAGACCGTATTGTTTAGGGAAGGGGATGTAGACACAATGGGAGTTTCTTTGATTTCAGACTGAAGTATAAAAGTTTTAAATTAAAAAATTATACATTAGACTGCAAAGCAGAATCATACAAATGTCACTCATTGGCTATCCATCTCTTAGATGTATATTATCAACTCTAAAGCAGCCACAACAACAAAAAGCCCCATGAATACCCTCAAACTTATTTTCTTTGTCTTTTAAGCAAAACTACAGAACTAGTATGTACTCTTCCCAAAAAATGTTGCACAAAAGATAAAGCAAACTATAAAAGATGCAACAGAAATACTTAAATAACCGTTTGATGATATTTAGTTTATTTTAGTCTAAGGAAAGATCATATAAGAATTCTGTAAGTGCAGAAAAGATTTATACCTATTCTTATCTCCTATAAGGAATTTACAAGTAATCATATATGTTTCAGCAACAGTAGTATTAAATCTACTGACTTATGGGAAATCACGTAGGAAATTACACAGCTTTCAAAAGCCAGGTATGTGTATATGCCCTTAGAATTTAGGTAGCAAATTTCTTAGAAGCAAACAATAAAAATTGGCATGTAAGCTTTTGTTTGGCTTAATACAGTTACCAAAAATATTTAATCATTGCTGCAAATCAAAGGAAAATAAAATTCCAACTCTATATTTTTCCATAACATTATTTCATGTTCGAAATTATTTTTAAAAGCGTGGTTCTGAACTGCTAAGGTTCAAAACCCAGTTTGTGTTATTTGGAATTCTGGACCTCCCAATTCTTGTTATGTCTGAAGGTAAATAATCAATACAGGAAGAAGAGAAAAAGACAAGGAAGTTTCTGAAAATGCCCAGTTGGCTGCCAGATGTCCATTCTAATGGAATGCCTGTTGTTTTCCTGGATATATTCTTCATCTGCTCTTCATCACGAGTCCTTCCATGTATATCACATTATTCTCTTTCAAATTACTGTCTCACCCACTCACCTGGATCCCTGTCCTTCAATTGGTACCTTAATTATATGCATTTAAAGAACTTCTGTTTTCTCTTGCTTTTCATTTTACATTTTCATTTTTGTAATTGTGACCAACCTTATCTCACATTCACTTAAGCCTTTTTGACATGCTATTCTCAGTGAATGGACTAGTGTTGATTTATGAATCTTAAACTCTTCTTCTGCATTCTCCCACTACCTTTGAGCCACAAATTATCAATTTATTTGTTAAGAATTTAAAAACTTCCTAATCCTTGTGATTCACAAGCAGTAATTGGAGTCATGTTTTATTCCTGAATATAGCTGTCCGAAATAATTAATTTAAATAATTATTTATTTCTATTTCACAGCATTCTATACTCTTGACAAGAATTCCAGTTGAGAAATATTTTATGTGAATCTATCATTCCATGCTATACTCCTGAATAAGGGGCACCTCAGAAGCCATAGCCCTATTTCTTTTCTTACCCCTGAAAGCTACATATTCATCTGACAATCTCATTTAGCCTTTCAGAGTAACTCATGAAAGAAGATGCATAAGGCTATCCAGTGTGTCTGCATTTATGTCATATCATCCAATGAACAGTACAGAAATAAGGGGTTCATGAACTTTTTGTCCATAGTAAATGATTCTCAAAGGATGATATAGAATATCTGGATCAGTGAAAATGAAATTTACCAGACGTTCCATAACCATCTCAGTTTCCATAAGTAAATGATAGAATTATTGGCATTCATGTACAGTTGATTTCAGTCTTTTGAATATGTAGATTTCTTAAGTATTACAATACTGTTTCTTTATATGAAACTTAAGCTGAACCCACAGAATATAGGACAGCACCTTCAATCAATCTACAGTATAAACATATTCCAATTTAGAAAGATAATTGTAGTTTACCTAGAAGATTTTAAATTGTTTCATAAATTGTTTTTCTTAAATTTAAATTGCCTCATAAAAGGATCCAACCCCATGTGGCAAAAGCCACATGGAAAGCAAATCTATACACATACCCAACCCCCAAATCTATATCTATATGTCTTATCTATTTTTAACTTTGATCACAGAAGGAATTTGTCTTGATGCATACACTCTCAGTGTACATAAAAGAAAAGATACATTATTCATCACAGAGTAGAAGTGCTCTAATCAGACCTGCCTCTTGTTAAAATGTTTCAATTTGAATTGTATTTAACATTAAAGATCAGTCTTCCCCAATCTGATGCTCTCCAGATGTTTGACCTATCACTGCTAAACAATACATCGTTGCTTTTTCATTTCATTCCAACATAAATAATTCTTCAATGAAGATAAATTGCTCTTTGCTAATTAGCATACAGCATACATGTACTACTTTACTATGAATTATATTAAAAATGTCAATACACAGCTCTTAAAACGTATTTTAAACCTTTCATGCCATATAATCTGTAACAGTCCACCTTTCTCCCTGCTCTGTGACTGACAAAGGTGGAGTTACCATGAAAAATTTTCACCCCTAGAGTCAATTGTTCTAAAGCAGCTCATACAATAAATCTTTCAAAACAGTGGGAAGAAATGGAAATAGTGACATTTTCTCCAGTCGAGCAATTATATAATACTAATAGATACATAACATACATTATGGATTCTCTTCTTCCCCACATTCCCAAAGTTTTCCATTAAAGTACATTGGGTAATTAATGAAAAGCCGAGGAGAGGTTGTCAGAATAGAAAATCTGGCCCTAGTCCAAATCAAATGGTGCAGGAGAGAGAAATCTACATGCAATGCAGAAAAATTCAGGAAGACTGATGAAGCTGTGGAAAAAAGAGAAAGAGAAATATGAATTTTCAAAAAAGTAACATCTTACCACTTTCATTCTTCTCTATTACATCCACCACTTCGCCGGCCTGCAGGCTGATCTCCGAATTTTCCTGTTTCTCATAGTTAGATACCACCACATACTGCTCCAGGATCATAGGTTCAGAGCTAGCGTCAGCACCTGGAGAAGGGAAAAAGCAAGCTGTGAGCCAGCTTCCAGCCATGGCTCCTTGAAAAAATCACCTCTGTCCATCTGACTCAGGATAGGCTGACTTGTCACCACGGCCAAGCCAATCAGAATACAACTGTGGCTCACAGCGTATCCCCAAATGGCTGGCCATAAAGGAGTAGTTTCTTCTGGCCCACAGCTCAATAGAACAGAGGAACATTGGAGAATGACTGAAGAAGGGACAAAAAACAAAACAAAACAAAACAAAGACCCATACTCAAGTGTTTAACACAATAGCATAATGCAGACATTAAAATTCAGGATGGAGTTTGAAAATAAACCTCTTTCCAACATGGTTCCACACCATACTCATTCCCATTCAGAGAGAAAAATCCATCCCAATCACAGCCATCATAAAAGGACGGAAAAAAAACGAAAGCCAGGGCTGCTCCGATAAAATGGGATAAAAAAACAGAACAGTCTAGTTTGCAATTTCTTCCCCTTATAGACTGAGCTCCTGCTTGCTTTTTACAGGCTTGAGACAGGCAAAAGAGGGTTGTGGACGCCAATCATATTTGCCTCTCGCTGCAGCCCTTAAATAGAAAACACATGAGCAATGTTGAAAAAGGGAGGAGGGAATGGAGGAAGGGAAGAGGGGAGGGTGCAATGGTCTGTTTACTTGAAACAGAAGAGTTATAGCACAGAATCCTGCTTATACAGCCCCCCCCCTCCTGCTCCACTGTTCACCTTCTTCTAAACACAACTCAAAAGAAGTGTCCCTTTAAAGTAAACTGCATAGCAAATCTCTTGCTACAACTCTAGCATTGCAAAGTGCTGGCAAAATCTGCTCCCTTATTTTTCCACCACCTCCTCAGATTCCTAAGTCCCTCTCTTTGCTTTATTATTTTATTATGCACCATTTTTGCTACATTTTCTCCAAGTTGATTATGAAACAGAAATAATAAACATATTCTGCTACTATGGTCAGTTTTTTTTTTAAAAAAAAATGCTTTCCACAGCAAGCTGCAGCAGAAACATGCGTGCCCTTTGCTCATCAGTCACTCAGAACATAAACAAGGGCTTAGCCCGCCCACTTCTGAACACCCACAGGAAAATCGACTCTTATACACTGCCCTTTGGCGCCTGCAAGGAAGAAATATGTGCTACAAAAGCATTTTTTTAAAACCAGTAACTTTTTTTTCTCTTTTTGAACTCTTACCCCACTTCACAGCATACAGGCATACTTAGGAATAAGCATACTTAGGAACAAAAGACTGAAAACCCTAAAAGAAGCCAAAAATTTCTCTCAAAAAAACTTGAAACACTTAAAGTTTGAGAGATGTTTACTAACATATTATATGAATCTAATTGTGCATATCAAACTCCCTCCCCATTCCTACAGCACAATGGCATCCTTTTGTCCCTGTGTATTCTTGCCTACATCTTCAAAGCCATGCTTCTGTTTTTAGTTTTTTTCCACTTGCAACTTGACCATATTTATATTACAGGTAGTCCTCAATTTCCAACAGTTTATTTAGTGACCATTCAAAATTACAATAGCACTAAAAAAAAGTGAGTTGTGACTGTTTTTCAAACTTATGACTGTTACAGCATCCCCATCATCACGGGATCAAAATTCAGACGATTGGCAACTGGATCATATTTATGACAGTTGCAGTTTCCCCGGGTCATGTAATCAGATTTTGTGGCCTTCCGACAAGCAAAATCAATGGGGAAGCCAGATTCACTAACAACAACCCTGTTATTAATTTAATAACTGCAATGATTCCACTTAATGGTGGTGAGAAAGTTTGTAAAATGGGACAAAACTCACTTAACAAAGGTCTTGCTTAGCAACATTTATTTATTTGTTTGTTTGTTTGTTTGTTTGTTTGTTTGTTTGTCATATTTCTATGCCGCCCACTCTCCCGGGACTCTGGGCGGGTCCTCATTTTACCTACCACGGAAGGATGGAAGGCTGAGTCAACCTTGAGCCGGTGAGATTTGATCCGCTGATCTGCTGAACTAGCAGTCAGCTGAAGTAGCTGCAGTACAGCACTCTAGCCACTGCGCCACCTTGGCTCATAATTTTCATAATAACATAAATTTTAGGCTCAATTGTGGTCATACGTCGAGGACCACTTGCATTTATCTAAGATTCCAACAAGCAAGCATATCCTGTTTCATAATCAATATTCCTGCATTTGGAACTTGGTGTTTTTTAAAAAACATTTTTTATTTAAAGTATCAAACAGCAAAAGTGAAATTGGTGCTTTAGTTAACTTACAAACCCTATATCTTGAATGCTTCAGAGTTCTTTCAATGCCAAACACAGAGAGTATAAAGTATTTGATATGGACTTTTCAAGTATCTTGGGGTAGGGAATTATTATCCCATCCCTTAGGTACTAACCAGAAATCTATCATCATTCCCATGAAGCACTCTATCCCTGATTACAAAGGGATATTAAAAGGCTCTTAAGGGAAGATAATCTGTCACTTGAAGCCCTAACAGATGCTTTTTCTTCTAATTAAAAAATTCCTTGGGTGGAATTGTAGTGAAAAAATTACACACAAAGCCAGACAGCCACTTAGGAAGAATTTATTATAGGACTTACATTAAAAAAAAACCTTGACACTCAGTGTTTATTACTATGCTGCAAACAGCTCTAATCTAAAACCATTCAAGCAAACTATAACTGTACTATAGACCAACCTGGCCAGTAATGCTTCCCTTTCACAACTTTCACAGCCCAAGACAGCCACAAACATGCAACATATAAACAAAGACTGTCCATAACACTCAAATGTCAACTCTCCTCTATACTTTCTATGCCTAATAATGTCATCAACCACTTCAGGGATACTTAAAAGTCATTCTAGGTAAATGGGCTTACCTGCAACCAGGTTGTCTCTTATCAACATCAGCTCATGAAAAATCATTTTTTAA
Organism: Masticophis lateralis; assembly: GCA_030761175.1. Lineage (NCBI taxonomy): Eukaryota > Metazoa > Chordata > Lepidosauria > Squamata > Colubridae > Masticophis > Masticophis lateralis. The sequence continues at coordinate 49,258,282 of JAUDYJ010000005.1, forward strand.
AAATGGCTGGCTTCACATATTGTTTTAATCACATTATTTAAACATGATACATTGGATGATGTACATGATATGTACATGATATGATGATGTACATGATATCACATGATATAATAAACACAATAAATACAATAAACCTGAGGCAATGCTTGGATTCAAATAATACATTAATCAAAGCACACCCTTATTATGGCTTAGTATGGTGTTTGTATTGATAGCCACATTAAGGTATCAGTATAAAACTAGGAGATCATGAATTCTAATCCTGTCTTAGGCACAAAGACAGCTGGGGGACTTTGGACCAGTCACTTTCTCTTGCGCCATAGGAAGCAGGTAATAGCAAACCACTTCCAAAAAAAACACCTTACCAACAGAACTGCAGGAACTAGTCCTGCCAAATTACTTGGAACTAGTAATTGCCAAGAGCTAGTTAAAGGTTGAAGTATACTATAGTCATAATATATATATAATTTTTCAAAACTCCTCTAAGACTTTTTAAACAATTGTGAGAATATCTAAGAAATTATATGGTATTCGGACTGCATTACATATTCTGTTAAAAAAACCCAGTATAAATTAGAATGTGCACACAAGGTGTAGCTGAACTATATGATCAATCCCAAAACTATAGAGTTTGAATACTGCAAATGTACCACAGTCAATGAATCAACATGAGAAGTAAAAATGGCTTTGACAGAACCTGTGACTAGGAACAAGATAGAGTAGTCCATTTATTATGACCATGTATTCCAAACATAATTAAATATTAATAAATATTTAAATTTATCTGTTCTAAATACTCATCTTTCTTAAGTAAGAGTATCAAAGACACAGATTTATGTTTAAAAATTGCAAATGTAAAAAAGAAATTATGGACTATTATACTGGACTATTTTTTACAAGGGTTGGAATAATTTATCTTCAAAATAGAAGGTATTCAGAAATATTTGGAATAGCAATAGCAATTGCACTTAGACATATATACTGCTTTACAGTGCTTTACAGCCCTCTCTAAGTGGTTTACAGAATCTGCATATTGCCCCCACAATCTGGGTCCTCATTTTACCCACCTCGGAAGGATGGAAGGCTGACCAACCTTGAGCCTGGTGAGATTTGAACTACCAAATTGCAGGCAGCCGGCATTCAGTAGAAGTATGCAGTACTTCATTCTAACCACTGTGCCACCGCAATTCATAATGGGGACATTAAATTGCAATTTATTTATTACAAAATAAAAGACTTCCTACCATCATCAATTACATCAGAGAAATTAAAAAATATCTTTCAAGTAATCTCAAAAAAGGAGAATAGCTATCTTTTCAGCCAGTGTTCCCTAAGTCATATTGTTGTCTAACAAAAAAAAATTGTTTAACTGGTTCACTCTTTTAAGAGATTATATTTATGAAATAAATGGAAAGGTTTTTAAAACAGTAACTTGTTCCACACACTCATTCAAACATCACAAACACTCATTCATTTATTAAACACCAGCAGTATTCCTTCTGACACTTGGGGACAGATTATCAAGAAACATTGTGACTCCAAAATTCTCCCGTTACATTAATGGTAAAGGGACGGGGGTTATTTATTTAAAGATTTTTTTGTTCTATTCATTAGCCAAAAAAAAAAAAAAAAGCACTTCTAGGGTAACCTACAAAAATGAGGTTGTTTCTGCTTGTAGAAATGTAATATTAAAGGCAATAATGATGGTGGTAACTTTGGAAGCAATAGAGATATTAATGGAAAAATAAAGTTTGTGTCCTGTTAGCTGGTTTTAAAATTAATAACCAAAAAGTGAAGGTGTTAGCAATATGAAAATTAAAAAGAGAATTGATATAAAAATGGTTTTAAGGTTGTGAAAAAAATGAAATACATATGTATTACTATGACAAAACTTAATTGTAAATTGTATGAGAATAATTATGTTAAGAAATGGAATGAAATAAATTTCTCCCATTAATATGGGACAAATTACAACTGATATTGAAAAATTTCTGTGAAAAAGTCACTGTTTTGCCAATAAGGATGTTTTTTAAATGATACCTATTATGACAACTGATGTACCTTTCAAACAATGGCAGAAAGTTATATCCAACATTATATGGCAAGGAGGCAACAACCAAAAGTTACATATAAAATACTTAAGTTGCAAAGGAACGGGAATTGGGATCACTTGATTTGAAACAGTATTTTGCAGCGTGCTACTCAGTCTAATTAAAAGAGTGGGTATTGCTGAGAAATAAGAGAATTTTAGAATTAGAAGAGCATGGATCTGAGGTTCAGATGCATGGTTTTCTATGGTACAATAAAGTTAAATAAGGGGCACGAAGATTTTCAGAATCATTATATTAGAAATGCTATATCGAGACTATGAACAGGTATAAAGCCAGACTTGCCTGAAAATACTTTTATGGGTCTTGGAGCAAGAAATATTTTATAGGAAGGAAACAGTAAGTAAAGAAAAATGGTTAACTTTTCAACAGTCGTTCAAACAGAAAAATGGGGAACATAAGATGAAAACAAAAGAGCAACTGCTTGCAACGGAATTTAGTTTTTGAGTTTATTGTAATATACAAGACAAATAAAATAAAGATCAGAAGGACAGGAGAAAGAAGTGTAAGATAGAAAGAAAAATAAAAAAAAAACAGTCTTCTATTTTCAGTGCAATAAAATACAAGGTACAGTTACAACCTCAACTGTTTGCTTTACATTACTGATATATACAAAGCATTTCTATAACAACTAAGTTAATCTAATCATCAAATCTAAGATCGAATGTTCACATATTTTTTCTGTTTTGAGAATAAAGTCCAAAAGCAGTTTCCAAGCAGAAACAAACTGGAAAAGTTTTTCTCTCTAATTAAAACAGTTAGCTTTGCCATTTCCATCATTTTTTCCATCCATTTTTCCAAATTCTGAAATGTATTAATGTGGTCTGAAGGGTTTACTTTTCAATGGTTTGGGCATAGTTAAGATAAAGATTTAAGCTAGATAATAGGATATTTGGAATTGAGCAACAGGAGACAGAATCTGACTACATTCAAACATAATTGCTAAAATGTATAAACTTTTATTGCAATTTGAAATGGAAGAACAAATGAAATAATGTAATAAAAAGGGATAAGAACTTTAGACACAATATACTGACAACATAGTGTGAAAATATATGGTTGAGAGGACTGAAATTTACATTAGACCTTAAAAGAGAATCCAAACAGTGTTTATGATGTTTGGATGATTTTCACAAAGTGATGACTTCAGAGAAGTTGTCTAGAATGTATAAAGTACTTCAAATTTATGCTGGAAATGTGCATATCATGAATGGTTCATTTTATCATGCCTAATATACTTTTAAAAAGCCAGAAATTTCTGGGTTCAAATACATAAAACGATACAAAGAATTTTACAGATCAACATTCAACTGAAATCAGAAATATTTTGCTGGGATTAATGGACAATCTGAGAAAAGAGCCAAGGAAGATAATTCTCATAAACGTTTACTGTTGCAACACTCTTATATGTGCAAAAATGGAAATACTTCGAAATACCCACAATAGTGGAATGGTTGGTGAATATGATTGAATTGGCAGAAATGGCAAAATGAACTTGATTAAAGACCAACAATTACATCTATCAATGACTGGAAACTCCTTATGGACTTTTGGCTGAAAGCAGAGAAAGGTGAACTTGTGATTTATGGGCCTGAAGATTAGAAAGGGTAGCTTATGAAAGAAATAAATTATGATCCAACCTTAGAAAATATAAACTATAAATGCATTTATAACCGTTGTCAAAAAGATTGGATGCCGCTTCTTCATAGTCTTTTTTCCTTTGCTATTCTTTCTTATTTTCTTTCTAATATTCGCCTTCTTTTATTTTGTTAAAATTTCTTTTTATTGGATATTATTGTATAGTTGAATGTCCAAATGACAAAGAATATGCATGCTTCATTCTGGATCCAAATGTTCTCTGCTAACAGTGCATCTTTTCTCACCTTGCTTCTCACTGCTCCTGCCCCCCCCCTTTTTTATTTTCTGTTCATTTTGCTTTGTTTTTAACTTGTTGGCTTGCTCTAGTCTCTGAATCCTGAACTGTAGCCAGCTTTAACTGTAGTTTGAAAAAAAGCACACCACCATATTTTTGATTTCATAGGTTTCATATTTTTTGACAGAATCGCATTTACAGTGGGCACAGGATCTAGACCTTCTGCATATTAATATCCACCAATCTTACGTCTGTTTTCCACAGCCTGTTTCATTTATGAACAGAACTTTAAGCTGCAATAAATGCTTCACTGGAGACTCCAACTTAGTAACAGCAATGCCTCAAGTCCAGCTGTAATAGTTAGCTATTGGAAAGAAATGCATCATAAAGTTTCCTAGCCCAAATGAAGAACCCTGTTTGAAAGCAACTACATACTTTGCAAATCTTATGCAGCTGCACTGAAGGTTGCCTTTGATTGTCTGTTCATGTGTATGCATAAACCATGCTTCCTACTGGGATTACCAACAAAGCAAAGAAACTGTCCCTGCATTTACATATAGAGATTTTCTAAAGCACCCTTCAAGTGTTCTAAAGACATGGCTGTTTTAATGCTTCAAAGAGAGTGCCTTCATTTGCACTTCCATATGACCAAAGTAGCTCTTTTGCATTCTTTGCACAGATTCTGGTTTTGCAGATAGTTTTGATATTCTGTGTTCATGCAACATCTGGTCTGCCTTTTGTACATATCTTCAAATAAAATCTATTCATGGACACAATTTGCTAGAACAACAGCCACTAGCAGACTGATCTTTTACAGTACATTTGCTAATCTTAAATAATAATCCAGCCAAGACAAAGTTGAGACAGAGGAAAGGGTGAAGTCAGACGTCTTTCCCCAACCACCTCAATTTTGTGGAAAATTGGCTCAAACTCTACAGAATCCAATCAACTGCATTGCAAGTTTTTTTTTTAAAGGCAGCAGCATTCCACATACAGATTTGTGAAACCATTTGGAAGTTATCCAAGAAACTGCCAGACAAAAGTTCTCCAACAATTGAAAAGCACCTAAGTACTTTGCCATTTGATCCATTTCAACTGGCTATAACAATTGTAGATTCTTCAGCTGTATCGCCAAGAGAGAGCTTGATCATTTAAAGGAAGGAAACTCAAAAGACATTTCTATAAAGTATCAGTTTGGCTTGCAGAAGTTAAAAAGAATAAAACAATTAGACCAGGTGTTCTTTTTGGTTAAATCAAGAGCAAAATTATGCAGTTTGGCAGCTACACACCTCAATAGTTTTTACAGAATCCACAAATATTGGTCCATTTGAAGCATGTTTAATCTTAGGTTGAGTTATTTACTGTATTCTTCTCTACAAATGCTTCACTATTTGGCCAACTGCAGACAAGGAGATATATATAACACAAAAGTACAGAGGATATATAGAAAGGAACAGTATTTGCTAATCAATATTTCCACCTCCTCATACATTAGTATTACAGAAGAAAACCATTAATAGAGCCAGAATTCAAATTTAAAAGCCAAACAATGCCTTTTTTCAAGCTGCACCTCATTTCCACATATGCCTAGAGTAGCTAGACTGAGTCAGGATTTAAAATGGGACAAAGGGGGTCAAAGGGGAAGACAAACTGGTTATGCAGGTTGCAGGTAAAACAGATTATGAGTATCTTTTCAATTAACAATTGCAATGTTAAACCCATTGTTATTTTTTTAAAAAGTGCTATCAGATCGTTCAGATTTTTGCTACCATAGATTAAGAGAGTCCTACTCCTGCAAAGTTTAGTTTAATGTAAGGCAGCCAAATAGCTACACTCCCACATTAACTGCTTTTTGGAAGCAGCTGAAAGTGAGCTTTTCTGGAGGACATCTGCTCCTTGACTTTTTAGTATCTTGGGTGTGGTTTATAGATTCCTGGTTGCCAGGGTTTCTTATATTTTACAGGTGTATATTGTATGTTCTAATTTTACTTTAAACTTGAATAATTTGTTACTTCATATCTATGAACTGTTGAAAGTCCTTTGAAATTATATAATAAATAATAAAATCAGCTAGCACTGATGTTGTTACCAAGTTTGGTAATGAAATGTCTGCAAGAAAACAACAAAGCTCAGAAAACATTAAGGATTCCACAATAAAATAAATAAGGAATAATTTTGAATAATGCAGAAGAAAGCAAGAGATTCTTCAATGCATACATAATACAATCTTATCCTTCCAAGTACTGTATATCCACATACATCCTTCATTATTTGTATACAGTATTACAAAAATATAAATCTGCCATATTTTAGAATGCAATCTAGTGGTGTGGGGCGGGAGGGGGAGGAATCAATATTATATCTTTTGGACAATGCAGATCTATTCAATATCTCTATGTTAAATAAACATACTCAATTTTATATGGACCAGTTTAGGTCTTATTGTTCACCACATTAATCCAATGTGTGCTATAAACCTATATATTGGAAAGTAGGGAGAAGGTTAAGATGAAAAAATGGCATAAAGAACCAATTATGATCTATCAACATTAAGAATAGAAGAATAATAAAGCTGATGTATTTTTCTTGGAAAATAAAATTATACTATAAAGGAGTTTTTATGGACACATATTTCAGTGGATTTTTGCTGAAGATCCAACTACTTAAAGCTAATTGTCTCAAACATCTGGCCAGGTAAAATTGAACAGAACCAAAAAAGAATTTTAGTTAAGCTTCTGCAGATTTGAGAAGAATAATATCAGTATCTTAGTCTCTGACTTAAGTTTTGTAGATGTCTCCCCATGACTGCATAGAGAAAAGGTATAAAATAGGTTACATATTGTGTGCGTTATTAAAAGTGGAAACAAAGTGTAAGACTAAAGGGGTAATCTTCCCGATACAAGGAAGTAAGAAATAGAGTCCTTTCAACCTGTTTTGGAATTGGTGCTTTTTGACTCATTTATAAATTACACTGAATTAAAGATAAGCAGTTAGTTAGCCATGTTTGTAAAGGATAGAATGCTGAAAATAAAAAATGATAGGGAAGAGTTCCAGAAGCATCTGTTTTGGCTAGGTGAAGGGTCATTTAAAACTGGTGCAGAATGGGGTGGACAGTTCTTGGGAATGGCCATATTATACAACTGACCCACAATCTGCACTGGCTGCTAGTTTGCTTCTGGTTGTAATTCAGTGTGTTGGTTATTACCTTTAAAGCCCTGCATTAGAGCTTTACAGTCCAGGTTACTTGAGGAACTGTCTCATTCTACCTGCCCCACCTGTACCGGCAGAGGAGACATATTGCGGGCTCCGTAAGTCAAGGAATTCCAGCTGGAAGAGTTCGGGAGAAGGGCCTTCTTTTCCATGGCCCCTACTTTTTGGAACATCTTAATCCTGAGGTGAGATTCTGACCTTCTGTAAGGGCCTGAAGATCTGATTCTGCCAGATACCTTGGGTCTCCAATGGGGAACCATCACACTGGAAGTGGTTCATGAAATAAGAGGCAATACCTGCCCCCCCCCCCATGTATCCTGCTCTCACCATTTTTAAACTATAATTCTATTTTTGATTGTAATTTCCATTTTTATTGTTTTATAAATATTTATCTTTTATAATTTTAATGCTTTTAATGCTGTAAGCCACTCACAGTCACTTTGAAGCAAGATGAGTGGCAAATCAATTTAGTAAATAAACAAAAATCCAAATACAGATTAATTTAAATAAATGTGAAATGAACTAATAAGGAAAAAGTTCCTTGGGTCATATGGATAAAGCAATGAAGACATCTTTTTTTATTAAAACTTTTAAACAAGAAGATAAAAACTTATTGTTCTTCAATAAAAACAATACACTGATGGCCAGATATTTGAGACAACTAAACAGTTGGATCTTCAGTAAAACAATTATTTTTAAAGAATAGCCAGGATTGCATGGAAGAGTTATATGATGCAAAGACCAACCTCTGGCCTAGTCAGTGTGAAATATACTCCCAACAGTTACTCTAAATAGATCCCTTCATCTGATCTGGACTTTGGCAGTGTATTTTTCTTGCTAAGGCAGGGGTCAGCAATCTGTGGCTCTGGAGCTGCATGTGGCTCTTTGGGCTCTCTGCTATGGCTCCCCGTCAGGTGATCCCACCACTGGCTAGCCCCACCCCTCTCCCTCCCATCCCAGTCACTCCTCACCTGGCCTGAGAAGGTAAGGGCAATGGTGGGGGATGGAGAAGCGACCAGGGAAGAGACAGGGAGATTCAGAGAGAGGGGGAGAGAGAGAGATGTCAAAAGGTTTTTTAAAGATCTGATTTATATGCTGCCCTTCTCCGGAGACTCAGGGCGGCTTACAATGCATTAAGCAATAGCCTTCATACTTTTGTATATTTTATACAAAGTCAGCTTATTGCCCCCACAAACTGGGTCCTCAATTTACCTACCTTAAAAAGGATGGAAGGCTGAGTCAACCTTGAGCCTGGTGAGATTCAAACTTACAGTAATTGCAGAGCTGGAGTTAATTACAATGCATTAGTCTGCTGTGCTATCCCGGCTCCTTATTTTGTGGTTCCCAGTGTTTTTTAACAACTGGTTCTCTGACCTAATGACCGGCTGGGTAGGCATGGCTAAGGGGGTCATGTGACTGGTGGAAGTGAGTGACATCAAATTGGCCACACCGACCCAGTTTTGTGGCTCCTAGTGTTTTCTTTTCTGTGGGAAATGGGTCCAAATGGCTCTTTTGAGTATTTAAGGTTGCAGACCCTTGTGCTAAGGTAACTGGAACTCCACTGGAAGCAGCTCTATCTGTCAAGGACATCTGCTATTATCAAGTCAGACCCTGCTGTCATCAAGCCAACTGAAAGAACCCTGCCCTTCTGTTTGGGCATTAAGTGGTTGCAGAAGTTGGTTACTGGGTGAGGAAGGGTTAAGTACAGAAGAATAGGAAGTAGAATTGGATTGAAGGTGAATTTAGGAAGGACAGATAGAACCTGCAAATCTATTAAAAAAGTCTGCTTATTAGCAGATTTACAAGTGAAATTGGCTGGTTTAATAATGTAAAGCTTTATTTACAGCCATTCAGATTTGTGTACAAATAAACAGCTACAGAAATGGACATAAATGAATATGTCTTTTTTTATAATAAATTTCTCCTCAATTATCATATGTATCTGAAAGGAAGACTCTCTTACATTTAGAAACCTCTGAAAAAGTAAGATAAAAAAAATAAGTGGGAGACTAAACTTCTCCATTTTATCAATCTGATGTTCCTATTCTAGTCAGAGATCTCCTCCAGCCTTTTAGAAGTGTATTTTTATATGCATGTGGGTACATATAGGTGGAAATGACATATCAAAAACAACAGGACCAAGGCAAAATATTACTACTTGTAGTAAAATTAAAAATTAGTGATTTACTTTAACTCTATAAAACAATGTATTCTATTTCTTTTTTATCTTCATTAACTTATATCAACCATTCCCTGTCTCAGCCACATGTAAAGCAATTTCAGAATGAGAGATATTCCCCTCCGTTCTACATCTCAAAACAGCAAAATATAAGGGGAATAAAGAAGGATAGTGTTAGGGTAAGGGTAAGGTAGCTGCAATGAGAAGGGAAGAAAAGTGTATAGCAGAGCAAAATTAGATGAAATGTATTGATTTTTTCCCCTTTCATATGAGACAAATATAGCATGTAGACAACCTTTTCCAAGAGCATATTAATCTTAAAGATATTAATATATTTCAGTAGATTGATCAGTCATTTGTACCTCGAATCATTCATGCATTTTTAACAACACTCTCCCAGTTCACAATTGATTATTTAGGAGAAATGAGAGGTAGGGTTAAGGGAGAGGAAAGAGAGAGTGTTGAGCAACAATCAGACAGAAAGCATATTGGGAAATAATAGATGGAAGCTAAGCTATTAACTAGTCTGTTCATTAATTTAAGGAAGTCCAGTGAGGGGAGGAAATACTCTTTATATACAAGTAGTTTCTGTATACAAATAGTTTTTGTATTACAGAAGCCCCAATTTGTATAAACTCAAATTTACACAAAGGGTGCAAAATGTGACTCCATTTGCTGATGCACACAATATGATGTATGGAAGAATGTATAAGGATTCCTGCAACAGAATTCTTCTGTTACCCATGACTGCCTGTATTTGATACTAGGAAACACTGAATAGGGTTGGGAAAATCAGCAAATCCTAGCACAGCCTAAACTGAAATATTAAGCAATAATAATTTTACAAGAAGAAAATGAATCATTTGATAATATTATTGTAAATAATATTGGAGTCAACATAGCAGATCACTTTGTTCCTGACTAAAGAACATTTGCTCAACATATTCCAGTTACTACATCTTGATTCAGATAAGTAGTCTTCCAAATTACAAACTAGTACTTCCAAATTATTTATTTCATTTTTTTCTAATTTTCATCTGTGTATTTTGCAAAATTACACAACTTTATTTTATTTGTGTGTTCTAGAGCTACAAGTGGCATTCAGCCATGCAAGGCTGAGCAATAAGAGGTTTGCGGTTGCTTTAGAGTTGGTGGAACAATTTGTCTGGAATAATCTCTAGAGATAGGCTCAACAATTAGGAGTATTACTAGACTTTGCACAGAGTGGAAGAGTTCTTGTCCTTTATGATTATAAAGGAAAGGAACTAAGCAGTAGCTGGAAAATGGAACTCTTCCTTTTGCCAGTGTAAATTGGTCTCTTCCCTAATTCTCCTACACTTCCAAAATCTTACTAAGAAAACTGCAGGGACTTGTTCAGGAAATTGGCAGGAGTCAACAATGACTTGAAGGTGCACGTATGTGTGCAAATAGGGCCTTAATTTCCCTTACAATGGAGAATTCCAGCATTTGTCTCCTCCTCTCCGTGTTTCTGCTATTTTCATTTTGTCTATTTTTGTCCCTTTTGGTTACAGTCAAGTCAAGGATAGCTGATTCAGTGTGCCTTCTTTACTATCTGAAGACAATTTTCAAGCCAAGTCATGTGATTTCTTAAAAGGACATGCTTGGCAGAATTTTCTCCTAACATATATTGCAATAATTTATAGCTCCAATCACAACCATTTTATATCTTTTTAAAAGACCTGCTATTTGCTTTTTTTTTTAATCTACATGTTCCTTTGGATAGGTGATTGCCAGTGGATAGTTTCCAGCAAATGTTTCATTTTCTAAATTATAAAACAAGAATATATATTTAAAAATAACGCAGTACTGCTATTGGATTTCAGAGTCACCTTTATCTAAAAGAGATATTATTATGATAATAATTTTCTCTGTCTAGAACAAAGATTAATCAGAAAAAAACCCTATCTGCTTCTTCTGCTGTACACTTAGTTAATTTAAGAAATCCCCACTTTTAGCTTTAAAGGCAGACTACAAGCAATCCTCGACTTACAACTCAATTGAGGCCAAAATATCTGTTGATAAGCAAGACAGTTGTTAAGTGAGTTTTGCCCCCATTTTACAACTCTTCTTGCCATAGTTGTTAAATGACTTGCAGCTGTTAAGTAACACGGTGCTAAGTGAATCTGGCTTCCTCATTGACTGGTCAGAAGGTTTCAAAAGGTGAAACCTTTTGCTTGTCAGAAGGTTTCAAAAGGTGATTATATGACCCTGGGACACTGCAATTGTCATAAATACATGCCAGTTTCCAAGTATCCAAATTTTGATCATGTGACCAAACACCCCTTAACTCTCACACATTGACAGGATGCTAGCCAGATGAATACCGATGGATGCTGTGGCCTGGGACAGAGACTCCCCCTCTGTTCCAACTGCCAGTTGCATTATATAACCACACTCTGATGCTATGGAATTACACATTCTACATTAAATTTCAGGCTGTAAGTGTCAATTTATCAAGCCCGAGCACACAGTTTCTTAGCAAGGCACGGGCTAGTACCTACATATAATCTTGCTAGAATGTTCCTACAACTATCACTTAATTTTCTTTTGCATTGTTGTAACATTCCCAGAAAGAGCAAACACAATTTAACACACAGAAATAATGCAATACCTGCTATAGCCTTCTTTGGAGAATCAGATAGGCTTGACATCCAAACTTCAGAGCCAAGAAAAGAAGCAGCAGAGAAACAAGAAAAGCAAAAGAGAGATTAGAGATAGAGAGAAGCAGTTTTGTAACAGTGCAAATACAGAATAGTTTTAATTCTATATTTGTTTGAATATAGATAGAAATTTTTTGCATTAAACTCTCAGCAAGCAAACAATAAAATATGTTGCTAAAGGAGAACATCAGCTGATACAAAGTTGTTTCCATGGTAGTTTTGCAAACAACAGATGTGTTTATTTTGTATAAGCATTAGACGTTTCTCTTAGTCAGAAGGTTTTGTAGGAAGTTAGCATCCACCCCTTTCTTAGAAGAATGAAATATTTTGGGAAGTATTAAAAAAAGCAGAATATTATGTTTCCCTGTATGAGAAATGGAGAAGCATGTTTTTAAAGATAAAGCAGCTCCCACCTTCCTGCCCCCACCTTTTCGTTAATGAGACAGAGACAGAAACTCAGTCTTTCTCAATGGACTATCATTTGCAACACAATAGGGCCCATCTAGGACGAAACTCACCACATGGCACCTGGGAAGATTACATCAGCCAGCAAAGCTAGCTAAGACCCCCACCCCTTGGGAGTCTGACAACCAATCACGAAACTCATTCTGGGCCCCAGGAAGTTCAAAGCCAGAGAGAGCATAAAACCCGAAAACTCGCTGTATCTGCCTATTTCTGTTCAGGAATTCAAGCCATGTGATCCTGTCCACCATTAAACCATCTTTCCAAGCAGTCTCCATGTTTCCAGTGTCTTTTTCCTCACTTGGAGCAGAACCCAGAAGGATATTTATTTCTTCCTACAGTTTGTTGTACAACAATGAAATCATTCACATTTGTGGCAATACCTTGTAACTGTCCAGACCGCCATTTTTATAAAGTAAAGCCTGGGCATTTTAGCATTTTATCAGAAGGCCAGACATTAACTCCGTTTTACAACATGAATGGACACTAATCCATGAGTTTAGTGAATCATTTCAACCCACTTCATTGTAAGCTAATGCTAGAGCTAATTTATACAGCAATTCTGAAATGATTGAGCTGATTAGAAAGAACTGACCTTTTAAACCATTATTTTGAGATATTGGAAATATAAAGATTTCTATTTCTATTTACTTAAAAAAAAGAGCCACCTGACAATGAGACGGTGGTGTAGGCTCTCAGAGCCACAAGTCTTTAAAAAAAATCATTTTTTTCAACTTTACCAACAAAACTTATGATCATCTACAGATGTATATGACTTTCTAGCTCAATTTATTGATGAAATCTTGCTATCATACAGTAGATAAAATGCTGAAAAATCTATATACGGTAGCTATACATGCACAATTTATAATCTACATATGGTCTGTAAGGACATTTTGATGTGGCTCTGAAAGGACCCCATCAAATTTCTGCCTTGTCTCCATGCCAACTTTTGGGGTGGTGGAACAGTAGTAGAAATAGGAAAGTAATAATGCAACTTTTAACTATTTTATTAGCACATACTGTTTTAAAATTGAGCTGTGAAGGAATCAGATATAAATTCTACAGACATTTCCAGAGACATCAAAACATAAATCACTTGTAGTAAACATGATTCAAAACTAATGGTACACAGAACCTTTCTGCAAGCAGGAACCATCATTTGAACTTTGTGTAGCAAAAAAAAAAAAAAGGTGGGGGGGCCTCCATGAGAATGATTCCCTTTCAGTGTTTCATTTCAGGTGGAACAAAAATATTACAATCCTGTTTTTCAAGAATTTCCATCTTCTAAGCAACCAGAAACCTTATTGAAAGGACTGAATATTTCCCCAAGTACATGTTTTTTTTTTTTAAAAAAACCTTTGAACTTCTTTGGTTGAGAATTATAGAACTAAAATATTCCATCTAGAGTAATGATGGCAAACCTATGACACATGTGTCGAATGTCACATCTTTGATGACCAGCAGTGTTTATAAATGCCAAACAGCAACTATTCTCAAAAGAATGCTCCATTCATGTATGTGTTTTTTGGAGGCTGTGGTGACCATGCAAGAATGGGATGTCCTCTTACACAGCCTCTGGACCGTCTGGAAGTCACGTGAGAGGGCCAGGCTTTCTGGAGGGGTCCTGAGCCTCCAAAAATTACATGAGAATGGGAAGGGTTTTCATGAGGTTTTCAGAGGCTGCAGAAGAGCACTCTCTGAAGCAACTTTATGAACAAAGACCTCATCAGACCTAGAGTAGCCTCAGGTAGGCCGCAAGGGCCTGCCAATAGAAAAAGACCCCTGTGTGAAGGTAAGCAGCAGGTGGCAGATCCTTGGGAGAACTGGGCTGTGAGGCCAATTGCACCATTCCCCAAGGCTCACACCTAGCATGAGGTGACTTTTTTGTGTGGCAGTAGCGGTGCTAGGACGGCATGGGGCCGAGATGCAAGATGGTTGTTGCTTGGCTTTTGTGTAGTTGGGGGGGAGGGAGGGGCATGGCAGCATTTTCTGAATACAGTCACTAATACAGAAGAACGTAAACTTTTTCAGTTTAAGAATCCTACTTGATTTCTGAGTGCAGATCAGAGGCCACATTTCCAAAATTATAAAAGACCAGGACAAAATTAAATCTAACTTAATTTATAATTTATTTAAGCTAAAATACAATTACATTCAATTATATAATATACTTTATATGTGCTAGATTATTTCCCCCTTCTGTTTCCTTAAAAATTAAAATTAGACAGAAATTTTTGGAACATTCTGAAAGCCACACTGAAATCTTGAGGGCTGCATATTATCTTATTTTCATGGTTTGCAATCATTTTTGTTATAAAAGGAGATGTTCTTGGTTTAATTTGCACTCCTCAGATAAAGTATCACCTACAAGAACCTGATCAGGTGCTTTATCATTCAGTATGATCTTGGCCTGAGTAGGAGTTAGAATGACTTCTACAGCCATGTCTTAGCAATCATCTCAGAAGTTATCTATCATCCATCCATCCAGTCATCCATCCATCTCCTTCATAGAGGGGCTATTATAAGATAAAATACCGCACGTTTTCTTGGAAATTACTGGTTTGCTCACAATATCCATTGTCTTGATTAAAAGACAAATTTTTAAATAGACATCTATTCCACCTGGAAAGCTTTGACCATACTCTTATATGTACAAAGGTAGACTTGGAAGCAATTCATGAAGAGCAGTTAAAACACTAAACCCAACAGTACATAATGTGTTGTGCTTTTGGGATTTGTCTGGATAAAGAGAAACCGAGGTGACAATATAATGAAATAAAGCCACAAAATAATTGCAAGCAGGGGAAAAAAAATTCAGCGCTCCCCAACTACCCCTAACAGAGTTTATACTACCTCTGCCAAAACAATAATGAAAAAACCAAAAAACTGGCACTGATGAAAAATATCTGGAATAAGAAAATGCCTAAGGCTTAGGCTATATTGGAACCATATGCTCTAGCAATGGCACAACACGTAGTTTTTAAAATAGTATGCAACTGACCTACTTCAGAAAGAGAATTTAGAGAAAAAGAAAAGGAAACTTTTAACCTTGAACTGCATTTTGCAAGAACAGCTGAAGTGTAAACAGGTTTTTCACACAATTGCCATTTAATCAGATTGCCCTGAATGGTAACTGGTTGTGAATTTTTAAATGAAGCATCTTTCTCCTTTTGCACATGCTCCATCAATAGTAACTGAAGCAAAACAATACAAACAGCTCCCAACACAAGGATTAGGAACTAAGAAGTGAGTACCTGGCAGAGTACATTGTAGATTTCCAATGAAAAGATACATTTGCCTCTGGTAAATTTAGCAGACCACCTCCCCTCCCCAAACTCATCTGATAGCATTAGAAAGAAATATGAGTTAAGAAATAAGAGTACTTCTGAAGAGGGAAAGACAGCTAGCATATTTCAGATTTAAACATCTGTTTAGCATTACTTCAAAGGATTTCATTTTTTAAAAATAACATGACAATCATACATATTCTAATTGTTCTCAACCCCTAAAACAGAGATGGGCATCCTGCAGGCAGCACTCTGCTTATTTCATTGGAATGGAAAGAACCCAGGAGGAGAAGTGGAAGAATAGTTTCAGAACTTGCTAAAAGTAATTTATTATTTTCTTAGCAGCCTGGGCAGAAAAGGAAGGGAATACAGATAGCTATAAGGAAGAAAAGAAGGAGAAAGAATGTTGGAATATGCAGTGTAATGATGTGATACAAATCCTGTGATCTGTGCATTTGAAAGATGTTATGGAGGAAATAAATCAATGTATCGTAAACCTTTATTTCTATTAAGATCTACTTTAACAAATGAACCTCTGAAGCAGTTAACAATAAATGTTTTTATTTACATAAGAATAAAAACAATATCTATTCAAATATTAAATAGTATTTCATTACTTTACTTAAATATCCTGTCAGATATGTGTGTGTGTGTGTGTAATTACTCTAAGCTATGTTGGTTCTGGCTATTCTTCCTCAGAAGAAATAGTCTTGTAAACCATGAGAAATATATCAGAACTGCCCTTTTTTTTAAAAACTTTTATTATTATTACAGTATCAATAACCTATATTCTTCAGTATATATTCTTTCTCTCATCTTATATAATGATATTATTTTATTGATATCTGGTATTTCCTTATTAAATTTCATTTGATATGAACATTTATTTTACTCTTTTGATATCTTCCTTTTATTTGATTTTTCTTTCTTTCTTCTTTTTTTCCCGTCTATCCATTGATACCACCTTTGCCAGACTAGATAATATTCAGATTCTTCCTTTCCTTGAATCTCCTTGGTGAGTCTATCCATCTCAGCACATTCCATAATTTTAGATATTAATCTGTCTTGAGTTGGGACTTCTTGTTTCCAATTTTGTGCATATATGATTCTTGATGCAGTCAAAATATGTGTTATTAAATATATTATTTCTTTTTCATATTTACATGTAGGTATTCCTAATAAGTATGTTTCTGGTTTTAATGGTACTTTTTGAGTTGTTATTTGTTCCAATTGCGTTTTAATATTGATCCAGAACTGCCCTTCTAACTGACTTCTAAACTGCCCACAGTTTTCTAACAGAAAAGCTGAACAGAACTCTCCGAACTGCCTCTCCAAACTGCCTTCTGAACTGCCAATGGTTTTCTGTCAAGAATCTCCTTTTTTACTGTCAACTGTGACAGTTACGGGAGGGAATATAAAAGCCCGGGATATTCAAACCAAAGCTTTTTGATTGGCTTATTCCAAAAGCCATTAATAGGCACAGCAATTGAGAAATAACTTTTCTTTCACACAAAACAATGAAAAAACTTGGGTTTCTGCTGTAATATCATGAAATGTTGAATCACTTTCATATCATTTATTTTTTATTTTGCTTTTATTATAGTTTGTAAATAACTCACCGTAGCGAACATACTTAATGCTTCTTTTTTCTCCTATTTTCCCAATCATCTTGTGAGATAAGTTGGGCAGAGTGATTGATCCAAAATCCCCCAATCACAGCATCTTGGTTCCTAGATCAGCATCTTAACCACTAGACCAAATTGATCTAGTTGTTTTGCAGTTTATACTGCAAACAGTTTATATAGTGCCATTTATACTGAATAGTCATGAAAAGAATGAAAAAACAGAAATGCAAATGAATCCACCTTTTAACTGAAAAGGGACTGGACTACTTACTCAGGTTCTAATTTGGATTGCTCAGGTAAATTTGTTTTATATTCATCATCTTATTAAATGATAATCCAGTTGGTTATACAAATGAAAATATCTGGATTACATATTACATTTTGCCATAAACCAGGATTATCACAATTATCAGGTAACAAAATAATAAAAAAGTAAAATAAATTTTATGCATTTTCATGTTCTCTCCTTTATTTTTGGCTTAACTGACACGTCATCTTTCAAAACCAATTATTTAATGTGGGTTTTTAAAATTCATTCTCAAATATGCAAAACTGATGAATTAGACCAAGGGTGTCAAATTGGCGGCCTGAGGGCTGGATGCGTCATGCACAGGCCACACCCTTGCTCTATAAAGGCAAAAAATGTTGTGATATGTCACATGACACAATCAAATTTGACACTCATGGATTAGGCCATCTGAATTTTGCCAAGCCCACAAAACCTGGAAAATAATGGTTTAAACAAACCCCAGCATTGCTTTGCATCCTCATCCTGAATGCTTCACATCCTCTTATCATCAGATACCCTGGAGGCTGACTTTTATAAAATGGAAATGGCAGTTTCCACAGAGGAAGATATTTCAACAAATCTTGAACTACAAACCACAAGCTAAGTTGAAACTATTCAAGTCACTTTATCTCTTAGTCACTTCTGCTAAATGGTCGGGGACTGAGCTTCATATATGGAAAAGTGAGGAGCCAAAACATAGCTACAGTGGTCAGGGTTTTCTTCTTGGTTGGGAAGTGAAGGAATTTTCTTCATTTTGGTAAGAATGTTAAGCTTATTTCCTGGCTCACATTACAGACTGAAAGGTAGTGAGGAACCCTAGTGCTAACTTTTTAGCCATCATGCTAGAGAGGGTTTTGGAGACTTAGGGGTTGCACTTGGCCTAGCACTGCAACGTTCCGCTGAATACAATATGTCTATCCAATCATTCATCTTCACAGTTGGTTTCCCTAGCCTAAAATGAATTTCTGTTCCTTTTCTGTCTTCTGCATACGGAAATGAAATTTGAAATTGTTTTAAAACATGAATACAGGTAGCCCTCAACTTGCAACCAAAATTGAACCCAATTTTGCTTATGTTGCTAAGCAAAACATTTGTTAAGGAAGTTTTGCCCTATTTTATGATTTTTCTTGCTACAGTCGTTAAGTGAATCTGCAGTTAAGTTAGTAACAGAGTTGTTAAGTGAATCTGGCTTCCCCATTGACTTTGCTTGTCATAAGGTCACAAAAGGGGATCACATGACCTTGGAACACTGCAACCGACATTACTATGAGTCAGTTGCCAAGCATCTGAATATTGATCTCATGACCATGGAGATGCTGCAATAGTCGTAAGTGTGAACAGTCATAAATCACTTTTTTCAGTGCTGTGTAACTTCGGATACTAAACAAAGTATTGTAAGACAAGGACTACCTGTATTAATTTCTTCAGAGGACAGTTTTCATCTTTAAAAGACATTCATGGTGTTATTAGCTTTATATCAAACAGTTCTTATATCTTGAAGATCAGAATGACAAGAAAATTAAAATGTCACAAAAGCAACAATGAAGTAAATATTTAATTAATTAAAATATTTAATTTTAATTAAAAGCCCCTTTTACAGCCTCGTTTCAACATGAAACAAATAACCATGCTGCCACTTCATAAACACACCAGATTCCACTTTCAACATGCCACATAGAAAAATTAAAAAATTAGAATTGCCTAGTTTTGTGCTACTTCTTACACACATAAATTGTTTGAAAACAAATTTGTATTTATGTTACTGAATGGTGCTTCAGAACTGATCATATGAACTGCAAAATGGGGAGAGGGAAACAGGAAAGAATATCTCATGATTGTCTAATTTTTCTTCTTCTAGAAGAGCCGTCTTTCCAGACTGTAATTTGAGAGAAGGATTACACACATTTTGCATAAATAAGGCGTATTCCGCATTATTATAATTGATTATCAGGCATATCATTCCTTCCTGGGAAACAGAGCCTCCTAGTCCAAGGAAATTAAGATTAAAAATTACCACAGATATGTTTTTTGTATAACATATTTGCCCTTAATCCTCCAGAGGTGGTGGAGGGGACCCACCCTGATCTTATTTAAGACATCAGGCATCTATAGGATTATTTTGTTTTGTCTGGGGGAGGTTAGTCTAGATCTGGGGGAGGCTGGCTTAGGGAGTCAAGACAGACAACAATACCCCAGCCTACCTATCCTCTCTTCATATGGCTGCTATATTAAGACAACACACATTCAGATTTCAAGGAGCTGTAACACCACTATTTTAAGGGTCTAAGTGCTACAGCTGTACACTGCAGAGAGCCTGGATAACTTCATTGCCATCAATAACATTTACAGCTATGCAGGCTAGGAGGAAAATGCAGGAAATTTGGCAAGAGCTAAATGCCTGCTAAAGAGGAGGGGGTGGAGGGAGATCTTGGCTTTCAACCAGACAGTATCACTTAGCTGATTGGAGTCTTTGCAAATGTACCTTACTAATATATAGATTGCTAAGATACCACATTCATGGCTGTGCCAACAAAATCCAGATTCTTAGGTTGCTATTTAATAAAGTATGCATGTGCTTATTTCTGTTCTGGCAGCTGCACTGGTCGATCTGATCATGTGCAGCATTTTGTTTCCCAAATTTTCACTAGCTGGAGTACAGTTTTTACCTAATTTAAACTAATCCAATTCCCGTTCAGAGTGTAAATTAAGAAGTGACTGTTCTCACAGAGGGGCCATCCTTGCATTTCTACAAAAATAATCTTCCAAGCACATCTTGTCCGAGAGGTAAGCTGGTATAAGAACATCTGACAAATCCCATCATTCCAGTTTACCAATTGGAAGTGACATTTATAAAGGCCTCTGAAAAAGCTCTCTTTAAAACAAAAACAAAAACAACCTAAGAGTTGGGCCATGCCTTCTGGAATAGTAATTTGCCTCCTTAGAACCTCAAAATCTTTTTTTTAAAAAAGGAAATGAAACATTATAAATGCATATGATTTATTAAAATGTTAAGCACAGGATGGAACCAAGGAATATCATGAACTGAGTACATTCATCTATTGAAGTTATTCTTCCACATATTGACTCCATAGCCAATTAGGACTGGTGAGGGATCGAATCAAAGGTTTTGCAATGTCATTCCTCTTAAGAGATCTAACCCTTTTCCTTACTTTAGCCACACTTGACGTTCATATAATCTTCACAAAGTTTTAATTATGTAGTATTATAATTCACAATTCATAAGCATTTTGCTTATAGCACACAATCTAGCAAATCACTTGTAGAGACTCTATATGTAGTTGCATCCATAGTAGATTTATTAAACTTATGTTTAAGTTTAAGGCAGGTTAACTTGTCTGCCTTGAGTGTTAGCATTCCCACTTCTAGTTAAGAGTCTTTCTGATTGTGCTGATGTTGTGTAGTTTCTCTTAACTACTGTGAGAATCATTTTCTCGTATATGCTTTCACTGTTCTTAATATTGTTAGCCATCAAGAGTCCTGTGTGTGAGATGGGTGGCTAAATAAATTTAATAAAATCTACTCAGACTCAGTATACCATACCATACATTATTATTTCTACATCTGTGTGTGCTAATGTAATGCTTAGTGTCTATACATGTTTTAACATGACTTGCTGAATAAACCACGATTAGCTGAGTTTACATTTTTGATGCAGTCTGGAAGTGACCTGCAGAATCAGGATCAGCAGTTTTTCCTCTGCTCTGAGTGGGAAGCAGTTGATGTTCGTTCCCACAAGTTCCTCTGTCAGGAACACAGATGAAGGTTCCGAAAAAGGGAGAACACAGTACGTTTGGACCATAGAGGTAAATGATGAACTTTCTAATCTGGTGGAAAGAATATGCTAACCGCCCCAAAACCTTTGGATGTGGTGGCGTAAGGGTAAACTTGACAGGACACACAGTGTGCCCTTTCAAGTGACAAGTGTACTTTTGATCTGAGAGCAAGCTTGTCTACCCATGCCTGGCTGTCAACCACAAAAACTTCTTGTTTATATTTCTTTGTGACTACTTTGCAGAGGGTGAGGGAAAGACATAGTTTAGGATGGCCAAGCAAAACTCTCCATTGAACCCCAAACAAAAATGTATTGTATTTAAAACGGTCTGAACTGAAGTGACTCCCTATATGTATGTATGTTTGATAAGATTGATCCAAAAGGATCAACCTTCTATATGCCAGTGAGAGGTTCACAGGTTGCCAGTTGTATTCCTCAGACCTTAATTTTCTCATTGCAGTCAAAATAGACTTAATTTACCCAGGAATAGTATAGCTTGAAGATCATAATTCTTCAGATTGTGGTGAAATAGAATTCTGACGTAACACAACTACTATTACTAAAGATGGAAGAAAAGACTGCGAATATTCCAGGGTTCTTATATTGTGATTTTATGACTTGATTTATTCTATTTTAAATGGTGTATGACAGGGAATAGTATGCTGGCCCCAGTCATTTGTGATTAGGGCAGTTTATAAGGCCACAAAATGCTGTAAAAATACAATTACTAATCAGCATTGAAAGAAAGGGAAAAGTCAATAACATTTTATTTCTGATAGACATTTCACTTTGTCCAATACAAATGCTTTTGGTTAGCTAGAAAAAAAATCATTCATTCTTCAAAGATCTTTATGAGTTACTGCTCTTTCTCAACATAATGCAAAGCACTGATATTTAAAACTCTTGTTCCTACACAAATCTGCTGTAAAACAGATTTTGGCAAAAAGTGTCAATGATGGTTCTCCATTTATAAAATTCTGTCCCTAAGAAATCTACTTTGCTATCTTTTCACTCTCCTGTAAAATAATTCACAATTATTAAACTATTTAACAATGATTGTTGCTGACAATTCTATTAACTTTTATCATTTTTCTATAAGCTTCCTTGAATATATGTACATTGAAGGGTGGAATAAAAATGTGAAGAAAACTACTCATAATTATAAAACTCTGCACTCCTCTTTTTCCATTTTCAGTTGGAAGATAGAAATCTAACACTTTAATTGAGACCAGATTTCAAAAAGGAGAGTTTATAAAGTTTTCAGTGAAAAGGACTGATGAAGTACAGTTCGCAAGCAGTCCTTTGTTCCAACTGTATATCCTACCTTTTTGAAGGCCCACAAGAAAATTGCATCAATCATTATTCAGAAAGATCTGCTGGGGAGTCCATATTTAGTCAACATTAATATTTACTATTGCATTTCAGAGTTAACACACTCCTCCTTGGAATAAGATGAAGCAGCCTGTCTTGAAGCTATTATTAAACTGCCTGCAAACTATGGAGTTTTGTCCAAACTTAACTAGTGAAGTTAGAAGGTCCTTGGCAAAGAAAAACTTTAGCAGGATATGAACAGTTCACAAAAGTACTGTGAAAAGTTAGTTGGCATTAGCAGACTTGCCAGTGAGGTATGAACCTTGCAAAAATCATATCATGCACTGACAGCTCATAAAAATAAATTAAGATTTTCAAATGATGCAAGCCAGATTTAAGAAAAATCATACAGAAAGGAAAGTATTTCCGAAGAGAAGATTGCCAGAAGAATTTCAGCTGCCAAATCTTTGCAGAAAGCACATACCTTCTCCCTAAGCCTGCCTTCCAGCATGCTGCACTGCAGTCATTTCAAATGAAGCTGATATTTCTCAGAAAAGTGCACAAAGCAAAAAGATTACATTTGTTTAATTTCTTCTAATTTGTTCTGGTGTTTTATTCTGGATTTTTCGTCTGTTGACTGCAGTGGTTTCAATTTACATGACTGCTATTCACTTTATTTAGAAACAAAAAACCCCACCATATTCTAGGAAGCAACAACTGATTCTGCCATGCAATGCAAGGTATGAGTACAGATCCTAAGTATTAGTCCTAAATGAGTCTCTCTGAGCAATCATATCACCCAGGAGGCTCCTAACCTTGACTTAAGACTGGTCAATCATTCAAAGTTACAATGGACTTTCTCACAGCTATTTATGACCTGGGTTCAAAGTTCTGATGGCTGCTACCCCCCCCCCCCCGCCCCATGGGCATGTTATTGCATTTTGGGCATTCTCAACTGTACCATATACCACGATCATGTGACTATTTATACTTTTGTCTGAAACCAACATTTATTTCTGGTTTCCAGCAAAAAACACTCAGTGCAGACCAAGGTTCCCTTAACAATTGCCATGTTCATTTAATGTCTGTTGCATTAAAAATTGGTCATAGTCATGTGGAGACCTGCTTAATAATTAATTTGTGTCATAATTTATGACACAAATTCTAGGATTAATTATGTCAGTGCTTCAAAAATGGTTCAGAAGAAATGGTTTGGAACTTTCAGGATCTAACTCACTTCTTCATCTCTCATTAAAAGTCCATTTTTTTCCCAGGCTTTCACATTGGCATGAAAAAAACATATGGCTGCTTTATGGATTGAATTATATTGTATGAGTTGATTCCTTGAAGCAGCAGCAATATTTTCCAGGGCCTGTGGTAGCCCGAAATGTGACAGGCTACTTTAATATAGCACAGAGGTGCTACATTCAGAAGTCTAAAGAATGTCTTCTGAATATTTGAAGTATCTATCTGTGTGTGTGTGTGTGTGTGTGTGTGTGTGTGTGTGTGTGTGTAAAATACATGTTTGATATGCATCCTCCTCCTGATGTAATATGTAATGAAAAGAAGCAACTTCATATTATCCTTCTTAAATTTTGTTTTGTTTTCTTGAAGGAACTATATGTGAAGGATATTTTCAGCTGGATCTTTTTTCATATACTATTTCCTTCCTGCTCAAAACAAGCAAACAAACACACCTATGTGTTTGTATGTATATATGTGTACATAAATGAGAAAGAGAAATCCCAGCTGTTTTACTGCCTAACCCTAGACAAGGGGTGTCAAACTTGCATCGTGATGTTGTCATCATGTGATGTATTGTGATTTCCCCCCCTTTGCTAAAACAGGGGTAGGCCTGGCCAGCACGTGATGCATCCAGCCTGCGGGCCACAAGTTTGACACCCTGCCCCAAACCATAGCAAAAGCAGGTAGCTTTTTGTAGGCAAGGACTACATTTAACTTTTGTGCAAATGAGTGTGATTACACATGTGCGAATAGGTTTTCAAATGATATGGTGGCAGCCATTAGTTGCCTGTTATGTACGTGTATCCATTTACCCATCTATTGCCTTCGATAGAGAGGAAAGGTGAAAGACACAAAAACAGTAAAAAAAAAAGCATTGCTCAATAGCAGAATAAATTTTTAAAAGATGAAATGAATCTCAAGAATCTTTTCCATCCTCAATTTAAGACGTTTCAGTAGCAGATACATTAAAAGGTATTTCCTCAAGACTCAGGTTTACTAAGGCTAGCTTTTATAGATTATCCTAGACCAGGGATGTCAAACTCAGTTTCACTGAGGGCTGCATCAGGGTTGTTTTTGACCTTGGAAGGCCGGGGGTGGGGCATGCCCAGGGGGTGTGGCCATGGTGGGCATGGCACAGGACTTGTGAGCAGGGCACCTGTGATGGCCAAGTGCTAAGACAGGACTTCCCTAAGACCCTTACTCACTCTCATTATACAGGTAATCCTCTATTTATGAATGTAATAGAGCCTGCCAGTTACATTCATAACTCAAGGATTCGTTTGATTGAATCACATTAAATGAACATGATCACTCCCTGCTTTCCCCAATGCATTTGTTAATCGAATGTGCAGGTCATTAAATGCACATGAGGTATCTCAGAGCGGGGAAGAGCATGTGGGTCCTAGTGCTGCAGCGGGCCATCCAAGGCCTACCCCAATCCACTGAGATACCTCATGCTCTCCGGGGTCTCCACAATTGTACCCCCCCCCCCCATCCTGCCCAACTGGGTCTCCACAGACTGGGCCTCCTTTGCTAGCATACCATATTCCACTTACTCCTCCACTTACTTTCCATGGATTACTTACTTTTTGAAGATCTCCAGAGCTCCAGAAGAGGCTGACCCACTGGCAGAGAAACCAAAGTGTTTTATTCAGATGGTGGCAAAGCTGTAAGAATGTGAAATCTAAGGGAAACATTTTCACCAGCTTCTGAGTAAAAGTCTTCAGCAGAGGCCAACAGGCCTAGGCCTGGACTGGGCCACAACAGCCTCTTGCTTCAGGTATTGAGGCAGCAGCAGCAGCAGCCAATCAGTGAAGAGGTTGCTTTCTTTGTCTCATCAGGCTGAACTGCAAGCTATTTGTTGATTGGTTCCACGCCCCAATCTCTAAAGCTGCTCATTTGAACTAGCCAGTTAGCAGCATGCAGGAGACTGCTCGTTGCTGGCCAGACTCGGCCCAAACTAAGCCTGCAGGCCCTCATGGCTGAGAAGCCAGTCTTTTACTCAGATGGAGAAAGCTGTTTTCCTTACCTCTCACTTTATTACAGTTTCACGGGCTTCTGAATAAAAGACTTTGGCTGCTCTGCCACATGGGTCAACCTCTTCTGGAGATCTTCGAAAAGTAAGTACAGCAAAGCCATGGGAAATGGGGTAGGGAGGGCCAAATCTGGCCCATGGAGGCTCCATTTTGGCCTGTAACAAGCTGGGAGAGGCCTCCAGAAGCTCCATTTTGGCCAGCAATAGGTGGGGGAAGGCTTCTGGAGGCCCGCATGACTTCTTTTGGCCCTCAGAGTTACAGGCAGCTGTCCAAGCCAAAAATGGGCTGAGGGGGGGCACTAGCAGAGACATCGTGGGCCAGTCCTTTGCTATTTCCAGGACAGCCTGCCGGCCAGATCTAAGCACCCCGCAGGCTGGATCCAGCCTGCGGGCCTTGAGTTTGACACCCCTGTCCTAGATTCTATCAAATTCCTACTGTGTTTCCCGAAAATAGGACACGTCCTGAAAATAAGGCCAAGCCTAATGTTTGGGGTGGGCCTAAATATACGCCCTCCCCCCAAAATAAGCCCTTACACTCTCTCTCACAGACAGGTCCCTCACCCTCACCGCTGCCCTGGCTGTGGTTTGGAAGCCACAGAGGCAAAGTTTGGGGGAGAGAAAGAAAGACTTCTGCCGCTTCTGGCTGCATTCAAGGAAAGCAGGGTGATGGTGGCGCATGATGGGATTCCCGGCTGTAAGTGCGCAGGCCACCCGGGGCCTCCTGCACCCCTGAAATAAGGCCAAGCTCCATCCACCAGCCGAGACGTCATTATGTCCCATTTTTGACTCTCTGTGCATGCACAGAAGGCTCTGCACATGCACAGAAGAGGTGCGCTCGCTCATATTTCCAAACCAGTAGTGAAGGTAAGTGTGTTTCACTGCTGGATAAAGCACAATGTGTGATCTCAGATAATGTTTTACAAGAAGTAGATCTGCATTAGGACCTCTGACTTGTTTCACTTGGGGTTTCTTCAGCAGTAGGAAAGGAACATTAACTAGTTTGGAACATCAGTCTATAATTCTAAGGTTTTTGTTTAAATCTTAAACTGAATTTGGACAAGATGCTCTCATTTTTTGTTTCTGGAAAGATAAGAGACCAAGCTACCAAAAATAGGTTGCTGTGGCTTTAAAATGTCATCAGTATTTCTAAAAGTATTTTAGATTTTTCCATCTTCTAATGATATATTTGGCTCTGTTAGACCACCATTTGTTTTTGGTTTTTTTTGTAAAATAGCATCTATATGGCTGTTTCAAGATTTCTAGGAAAAGAAAAAAATCCCATTTCAACAGTTAGGTTTATGCCACATGGTGAACTACAAATAGTGTGGTTTAAGCCATATTTGAACTTAGCTTCTATGACTCATGTTTGAGTGTAGGCTAATCAAACTCAGAAATCTAGATTAATTGAACCACAATTGTATTAATCCTGAAAGCTATAAGAACACATCAGATAAGGTGATTTACTGCCCTTTCATATTCAAATGATATACTTAATTGGATCAGAAGGATGCATGGTTTGCTCTTGAGATTTAACTCTAATCAAGTTAGTTAAAAAAAAAGAAAAAAAAGAACAGTCCCTGGAGTCTTAGAGACTAAGACAATGCTTCCTCAATTTTATGGTTAAAAACTATTTCTCAGGATTACATTATCTGCCTCTTTATGAGGCAAAGGGATAGGGTGGCTCCCAAATGGGCCTTCTGTACGGTAAATATTTCTCTACTGTTTCTTTCTGTGGCGTAGGAGGGACAATAAATAATAGGCTCCAGTATTATTTATCAGCTTATGATTATATTGCTGATTTATTTGCTCTACTCCAGTTGAGGAAAGCTAATTTACTAGCTTCCTTGAGAGATTGAGAGGACTCAGAAAACAATCATTCCTAACTGACAAAGCCATGTATAGTTATGGTCTTGTTGATCGCTGCACAGGGGAAAGTCAAAGGAATTCTGGGGAATGGGTAACTGGATTGTCTCAATATAGTAAATGCAGGTAACCATAAGTATGAATTATATGAGATATATAGAATATAACAAGCCATGGTCCCAAAATATAAGCAAGAATTTATATCTAAGCTCCAGTTTAGATTTCTCTTCTGAGTGCACTCAGAATAACTCAAAATCAAATTACATTATTACTGATACATGTGTGAATGCAGTCTATGGGAGAAATCTATTAGTACACATTTCTCTGTGATTGCATTTCTAAGTTAAGCTGCATCTGCTATCTGCTGTCTGCCATGCAGTTATTTAAAAGGGAAATTCCAAAGCAGAATTTACTTCACACATAATCTTGGTAGAGGCATCAGGAATAACTATATTTGCAAATGGAGTGTACATATTATTCAGAAATAAATCCCAATAATTCAGTATGGCCTCCTCAGAAACAAGTGTTGGATGGTGACTCCCTGTAAGAAGATCAAACTCCTTATGTGGATGTAACAGCAATACTCAACTGCTTAACGATGTCTTCTCACCCTTTTTACAACTGCATAGCTATTTCTTCCATTCATGTTGGTTCTCTAAAGTATGTAAAGATATATGAAGCATTCTCCAAGAATCCCTCACACAAATCAAGTTCCATCCTTAAAACAATAGGATGATTACTCCAATCAATATATTTCCAGTGTCACAATAGAATAACTAATAATTATTATGGTTATCCCTATAATAAGATAAACATTTAGAGGGTGTGGTGGTTCTGGCTTGTTTGCCAAATATTATTTAACTGCATATTATTAATTAACCTCTGCAGTGCTTTTGTAGCTACTTTAAAACCCATTGCCTCCACAATGGCCCTGTTCAGAAAACAAGAATACTTGATAATAATACGTGAACTTGTCTCATTTGGTTACTAAATCCATAGCAAACTGCTTCAGTGTGTAGGGTTGGGCCAGGATATATGAGCTTTGAGAGAGTAGATTAGATTACTTTGCTTTCAAACAGATTCTAGTGTAAGCAAATTTACAATACTGCAAAATCAAATATCAATTCTTTGACGAATTTGCCGGAGTATAATATGCTTTTATACAATAGAATATCAATTCAATAAGTTGTAAATAGGGAGGTTTATATATGTAACAGGAAATATCTATTTAACTATCAATTTTAGTAACTCCTATCTCCAATGCAGCAAGTGAATTTCAAGCAACAGACATTTTTTTAAAAAAAAGCTTGCATATATCCCACTTCCCATTCAAAAACAAGTAATTTATGTGTAAAAAAGAGTAGGCTCTCCTACCTGATTTCCTTTTCGAGGATCCATAATCCCTGAAAAAAATGCAACAACAGATAGACATGGTTAGATCCTGGAGCATAAAGGGAGAAAAGGTGAGATCCCAGGCTCCTATCGACTTATTCAGAGATACATTGTAGGATCCTTCTGTTTTAAATTGGAGCTTGAGACCATAAGGCATTGACACACTTAAACAGCCGCGATATAGTTTCCTAGATCAGCAGCAGCAGCTGCTGGTGCTCTTGCAGCAATTGAATATAAGAAAGCCCATGTGATCTATCAGAGAGACCAGACCATCCAGGCAAAGGAAGGGGGAGAGAGAGGCTATCAATTCTTTCCTCTCTTTAAATCAAGCTTCTGGTAGAGCTGTTGCTGACTCTTAACTCCTTATTGTTCTCCTCCAACTCAGAGGCACAAGCCTGCCGGCTATTTTCTGTCAAGTTCCTACATTTTGCTATAGGCAGCATTTTGTGATGCTCAAGATCCTCTGGTTTCAAAAGCTGTTTGCCATCTGCATTGCCGGCAGCTCCTTTTAGTTATCTCTCCTAACACTTGCCTGTATAAAAAGAGAAAAACCTCTCTGGCTTTTTTCACATAAGAACAAATACTGGGGATGATTTTCTTTCCTCATTGGCAAAATGAAAGCAACATCAAGCCAGTTCTTTTGACAAGGTGCCTTTTAAGAAAGAAAGATCATGCTTATCAGGATATCACATGGTGCAGAACAGCATGGCTGGTCTTTAAGAAGAATCTCTTGTATTTCTAGTAGAGCAAAATACTTTTTAAAATAGCACAATCCCATGGCTGATTCTTTCAATAAAAGTTGCTAATTTTTGTGTAACCGTGAAGAGAGATTCAGGGGTACAATTTTTAAAATTAATACATATTAAGAGTTTATTCTTCTATAAAGTCCTTTTCCACAAGAAATAAATGTGGCCTTTAAAAAAAATGTTTGCTAGCATTTCTTTTTTCTTCCCTGCCTGTTATTGGCTTTTCAGTTGGAGCTAGGTATATTTTTCAACACTGAATTAAATATGTCTAAATGACTCACAGCCTCTGAAAACAATGTGAACTTGATATGAATGTTAATGTTAGTAATAATATTTGAAAATTAATTGCTTCATTCCAGTAAGTGAGATAATTTTATTCATCATACTACAAAAAGTAATGTGGAAGGAGAGAAAATGTGAGGTATAGTTAAAGCCATCTAAATATAATCCTGTATTAATATATTCAGTTTAAAGTTCCATTGGGTTTAAGTAGGCCTACGCATAAGCAATAAGATCTGAAGCAGAGTAACCTCCATAAAAGTGGTGGGTTGCTACCAGTTCGCACTGGTTCGGGAGGACCAGTAGCAGTAATTTGGGCTGATTCGCTGAACCATTAGTAATTGCTGGCTGGCTATGCACCCGAACAGGTCCCCGCTCGCTTGCCCCAGCCGCCTGATGCTCGCCCCCTTCATCCAGTCATTCCTCACTTATACTGTTTGGGTCCTCACTTGCAGCTTCTGTCTGAAGCACTGTGTCCCAACTGAGCGGCCCTGATCTGCCTGCCAGGTAAGCTTGTGAGTCGCTGCCTATCGAGCTGCCCCACCACCATCCCAGCCTGTCTCCCTTACTCCCTTCCCCACAGCCCGAAGTCCTGCCATGCTTCCCTGCCTTTCATTGTGGCCTTCCAAGTGTCCCCGTGGCCAGCTTGCAAAGGCAGGTAAGTGGGTCTGGCCATGGGAACCGCCGGGAAGGAAGGCAAGCATGGCAGGGCCGCCCGGTGTGGGGAAAAGAGTTAGAAGCTTACCCTTTTCGCGAAGCCCTGCCATGCATGCCTACCTTCCACTCTGCCTTCCCGGTGTCCCAGTGTCCAGCTTGCCACCCATCCCCACCCCGCTTCCCTCCCCAAACCTCAGGAGGTGGCATCCTCCACGCTGCAAAGCCCTCGAGGCGGCTGCAGGAGAGGGAAAAGAAAAAAAAGCCTTGGCCTCTAAAGCCTCTCGAAGGAGGCCTCCACAAGCAATAGCAGATGGGAAGGTGGGTGGGGCTGACTTGGGATGGAAACGCAGAGAAACGCGCGGTGAAGCAACTGCCTTTTCTTCTTTGATTTCTGTTAGCAAAGAGAAGGAAGAGGCAGAGGTGGCGGCGGCAGTGGCAGCGGCAGCCAAGGGGCCGATCACAGCCGGCGTGGTTATCGGGTGGACTCCCTTTGTGTGGCTCAGTTCAGCGCCGCCAAACACACACACAAGGAGGCCTCCTTCAAGAGGCTTCAGAGACCGAAGCTTTTTTTTTCTTCTCCCCCCTGCAGCTGTCTCAAGGGCTTGGCGGCACGGAGGACGCAGCCTCCCAAGGTTTGGGGAGGGAAGCGGGGTGCATTAAAGAAAGGTAAAAGGGAAGCAGGGTGGGGTGGTACTTGGTACCCTCCTCGTGATCCTCTTCCAGGTCAGATGGTTCCTCCTTTCAACGTCAGAATAAATACCTGATCCTGCACTTGACCTGGCCAGACAGTGCACCTCCCCCAGTGCCCTCCCACCTATCCTTCCTTCTCTTGACAGGCTTTGGCGATTTGCCGTGGGAGCTCTTAGCATACCTGCTTCCTTTCCGAGGTTATTTGGCTGCACTTGTGTGCTGCAGGGCCTGGTTGGTTTTCTGGATTGTGTTGTCCTGAGAGTGGGCCTTCTGATATTTCAAAAGTGTGTGTGGGGGTCCTTACTGTGAAATCGGCCCCAAAGCAGTTGAAAAGAGTTTTGGAGGGGAGGCTGACACAGCCGTTTGGGCGCTGGGGTTACCCAGCCACCGAGTGCTTGACTAAGGTCTGCCTTTTGCCCCTCTGGTGGGGAATGGAGTTGCCTTCCCCGGTGCTTGGCTCTCGGGTGAAATTCTGGGGGGGGGGGGCACATCGACGCTCAGAGGATCTGTTGGCTAGATCAAGTAACCTGGAGGGCTGTGGAGACTGAAGGTCGGGGGGGGGCGGGCTTTGTTGCTCAGGCCGAAAAGTGACATGGGAGAGAGAGAGAGAGCCAGCTTTGCTGGCTGAGGAACTCTGGGAGTTAAAGTCCACAAGTCTAAAAGACCCCTGCCTAGACCTAGGAGCAAAGTGGTGGGTTTTGCTGGCATTTTAGGAGGGAGGGAGAGAAATAGAAAAAGAGAGAAAGGGAGAAAGAAAGAAAGAAAGGGAGAAAGAAAGAAAGAAAGAAAGAAAGAAAGAAAGAAAGAAAGAAAGAAAGAAAGAAGGAAGGAAGGAAGGAAGGAAGGAAGGAAGGAAGGAAGGAAAGGGGACAGAGAGAGAGAAAAGAGAGAGAG
The DNA here is from genome assembly GCA_030761175.1 of Masticophis lateralis. Lineage (NCBI taxonomy): Eukaryota > Metazoa > Chordata > Lepidosauria > Squamata > Colubridae > Masticophis > Masticophis lateralis. The sequence goes on from JAUDYJ010000005.1 coordinate 49,290,904, forward strand.
AAAAGAAAAAAGATAGAAAAAGAGAAAAAGAAAGAAAGAAAGAAAGAAAGAAAGAAAGAAAGAAAGAAAGAAAGAAAGAAAGAAAGAGAGAGACAGAAAGGGAGAGCCGAGAAAGACAGACAGACAGACAGACAGAAAGAGGAAGGGAGAGAGAGAAAAGAAAGAGAGAAAGAAAGATAAAGAGAAAGAAAGACAAAGAAGGAGGAAGGGAGAGACAGAGAGACAAAGAAAGAAAGCAAGAGGAAGGGAGAAAGAGAAAGAGAGAGAGAAAGAAAGAAAGAAGAAAGAGAAAGAAGAGGAAGGAAGGACCACAAACCCTGGCACTAGACATGGCTTCAGAAGACGCTTTGAAACAGGACAGCAATCTAGGGCTGGAAGGGACTTGGAGGCCATCTAATCCAACCCCCTGCTCCAGCAGGAAACTTTATATTGTCTTGATTATTTTGGTGCCTCTAACAGAGACGAAAATTGCCAGACAGGAGAAGGAGTTTACTAGGACAAGGCTGCCATGCAGAGGAAAGCAGAGATAGACCTTGACTTATGACCACAATTGAGCCCAAAATTTTGGTTCCTAAGCAAGAGCGTTAACCACATTTTACTCAATCCATGACCTCTCCTGGCTCTAACAGTCATGTGCAAGCTAGGGAAGAACATCTGACGGTGTACGTAATGTTCTAAATGTACAGAAGTTATAGTTAAATGTGTGGCAGAAAGTGGACTGTGGGTGTGTTTTTACAAACATAGTAAATGAGGTTGAATGTGTATAATTTTAGAAGAGCTCTGTGTGTGTGTGTGTGTGTGTGTGTATACATTCACATACAGTATATATACTGTATATATTGATTTTGACATTTAATTTTTGCAAAGCAAAGGAGTTGTGGTGGTGCAGTGATTGGAATGCAGTATTGCAGGCTACTTGTCTGCCCACAGCCTGAAGCTTGATCCTAACTGGCTCAAGGTTGACTCAGCTTTCCATCTAGATAGTATAAAGCACTATGGAGCAGTATATAAGTCCAAGTGCTATTGCTATTTTTGGTAGAGACTTCAAAAAGGAAGCAAAACTCTGCTTTCTTATGTAGTTTTAAAAATAAATGTTAGGTAAATATTTTTGTTCAGCCCTAACTGTGAAACTTCTACTAGAGAAGTGGTTAGGGAATGGAGGAAATCAGAATGCTTTTCTCTTTGCCTATATACTACTAAAATTCTTTTGCTTGTAACTTTTAACTTGTGAAACTGAGCATTGTTGGGCAACAATATTTGTTTCAAGGTACCTCAAATGAGCTAATTTACAGAATAGATCCAAAATCTGAGACTGAAATTTCGCAAATTTGTGGTTGCTGCAATGCTGCCACCAGTTTAGTAGACTGATCCTGTCCTAGCTTTCCAGAAGCCAGATACACTGGCCCTTATTATGGACACTATGTATTAGGTAGACCAGTCCTGGCTCTCTGGGTAAACTGGTCCTACCACTGGCTGCCAGAGACTGGTTAGTTGTGATCAAGCTGGCAGGAAGTTGGAAGACTCCCGTTCCCATTGCTTTTTTGCCCTTGGTCGTTCTTCTTCTGTTTAGGTAAAGAAATATTTCTGAAACATGTCACGGATTGTCTAGTTTTTACCAACATTCAGATTCATTAAGACTACAATTGTAGAAGTCCATATGATCTATAATATCTCTACAAGCTGGAAAGGAGAGTCAACATATAACACAAGCTATAGCTGTTTCTATTCAAAGCTCATGGCTTTGAAACACTTGTAGAAGAATAGAATTTATGATTATTCAAAGAAGGGTATAGGTGAGAAATGTTCAATGTAATGGCTCGTAGATTATTTCTATTTATTATTTTCTTTTTTAAAAAATCAGATTTAATTGGCTTCCAGATGTAAAATGATATGATACATAGATGGAGGAGATAACTTTTAACATGTAGTATGTGGAGTGGCTTGTATGTGAACCTTATATTTTCATTGCACTGGAGCTTTAATGAGATATTATTCAGGTAGGCCAGGAGGGTACCATGCTTTAGGGTTATATGCATATCCTTCTCCTAATGAGAGTTTTCATTTTGCACTTTCTGAAATAAACAGAGAATATCTCAGAAAATGCTGTCTGCTTCATGTGTTCTTTTTGCTTGAGGCAAGGAATTTGGAGCTCTTGGGCTTAATATACCATACAATGGGAAGCATTCTGAATCTAAGGAAAAAATCAACCCAGATTGTGAAGGGACAGATTGAAGAGGGTCCACAATGCAGCGATTTAGATCAGGAAATGAATAGAATATTTCTTCCTTCAATTTCATTGGTTTGTCTTGGAAAACAAAGGAATAGATCAGAAACATACACTGCAGCAGGCTCTATTCCGCACAGTCAGCTGTATTCATCTACTCTGGTATATAACCTTGTTTCTATAAATATTAAAAAACAGGACCCAAATATATAACTTTTTGCCTAAAACTCCCAACCAAACCAGTGGCCTGATAAATGTGCAATGTGTGAACTTCAGCCATATGCTATGTGGTACCTTACTGTTTGTAAACAGGTATTTGCTTCCATGTGCACTAGAACAAAAATGGCCTAATGGGAAAGTGCATCTTCTGAATGCAAAAGATTTAATCCCTAGTTTTTACACATAGCGATAATAGCAGTCTTAAATCTGTGCATGTATGTAAGTCTCCCGCTATGCTGCCCAGGACTCTTACTCAAAACAGAGAGATAGAACTGAATAGTTAGGCACAATATACAAGGGATGAATAAATAAATAAAACAACAGTCCTTGCCAAACAACTGGGCTTTCACTGTCTACAAATAAGTCCAATAGGTCTTATTTAGATCTGTGTAAGTATCATAGAGCCTGGTCTTATGAATATTTACTTAGAAATAAGCACTACCCTGTTTCCCCCAGAATAAGACATCCCCTGATAATAAGCCCAATCAGGCTTTTGAGCGCATGGCAGTAAAGCCAAGAGCTTATGGGTTCAAAAAAATATAAGACAGGGTCTTATTTTCGGGGAAACATGGTACTCTATTCAGAACTAATTTGTATCAGATAATATAGGATATTATATTCATATCCTCTGAATATAATTTTTGTACAATGTGAAAGATTTTCAGCATTTGTTTAATTATGAAAAGTGTTAAATAGGTGAAATAATTAAAATACATAAAAGAAAAGAAACAGATAGTCCTCAACTTGCAACCATTTGTTTGTGACCATGTGAAGTTACAACAGCATTGAAAAAAGTGAATACAACCAGTCCTCGCCATTGCAGCATTCCTATGGTCACATGATCAAAATTTAGGTGCTTGGCATCAGCTTGTATTTATGATGGTTGCAGTGCCCTGGGTCACATGATTGCCATTTGCACCCTTCACATTTATCTTCTAGCAAGCAAAGACAATGGGAGAAGCCGGATTCGCTCAGCCACTACCCGATTCACTTAACTGCAATGATTTGCTTAACAAGCATGGCAAAAAAAAATAATCATAAAATCACCTTGCTTAACAAGTGAAATTCATGTGTTAATTATGAGAATAAATCAAGAACTATCTGTAGTACAGAGAATACAAAATGAATCACAACTAAAATTCCATATTTTTTTTTAATTAGATTTATATGCCGCCCTTCTCTGGAGACTCAGGGCGGCTTACAATGCATTAAGCAATAGCCTTCATACTTTTGTATATTTTATATAAAGTCAACTTATTGCCCCCACAAACTGGGTCCTCAACTTACCTACCTTAGAAAGGATGGAAGGCTGAGCCAACCTTGAGCCTGGTGAGATTCGAACTTACAATAATTGCAGACAGCTGAATGTTAATAACAGGCTTTAGTCTGCTGAGCTATCCAGGCTCTGGATAGATTATGAATAAAATTGAGATACTACTTTGTTGTGGAGGGAAGAACAGCATGCTTTTACACATAGAAGATATTTCAATAAATGCTCATTGAGGAATTCTGGGAGTCTTAAAGTTGTCAAGGTCGGATATCTCCAGTGGTGGTATTCAGTCGGTTCGCACCGGTTCAACAGAACCAATAGCTAATTTTTTGCGCAGTTTGGTGAACTGGCTGAATAGCATGCCTTGCCACGTCCCCGCCTTGCCCCTCCGTTCCAGCCACTCGTGCATGGACAAGTGGCTAATTCATCACTCAGACAGTTCCTCGCCAAGCCAAACCTCCAACTCGTCCGGGACATGATTGTCTCCCCCTCCTTGCTTGCTCCATGCTCCCAATATCGTAAGCCATTTCATCTGCTCCAAGCTGAAGATTCAACTGAGCAACTCCAGATTGAATTCTTGGCAAGTTGCGAGGTCAGGAAGAGAAGGAGGGGTGTTGGTGGTAGTGGCATCGTGGTTTTAGGGAAGCAGTACAAGCAGCCAGGTAGGCGACGGCGCCACTACCTCCATCCACAGCAGTGTCTCCTGCCCCATCCGCTCCTCATGCCTGAGAGTCTGAATGGTCCATTCTAGCTGAGGAAAAGCGAATGTGCTGTCTGGGGAGCATTTGTCCCTCAGCTTCAGCCATGGAGCTTGAAGCACAGGGCTGCCGGATACAGCTGCCGTGGAGAAGAAACTGTGTGCTTGGACTCCCTGCCTTTCTTTTTCTCCCCACTTCCTCTGAGAGAAGCACTTTTCCCGGGATTCTCTCCCTGCAACCAGCGCTCACCTGAGCCTGCTGCCATTCTTGAGGGCACCCATATTGCAATAATGCCAGAGTGTTCCTGAATGGAGAACCCTCCTGAGTCCCAAGTGGCTGCCGGCTCCAGGTTGCCACATGATCACTAATCGAAGCTCTCCAGCCTTTTGGGTGTGCTTTCCTCCCCCTCTGGTGGCTTCAGCCTGAGCAGGATTGCGGTAACCTGGTGAGCATGGTACAGACTAGTCCCATTCCCATCTCTGCTGGGTGGGTGATTCTTCGTTGCCAGCTTTGCCTCTGAGTTGGTTGCCCTTTAGCCTTTGCTTGTGCTGGCGAAGAAAGGGAAGACGGCTTGTATGATGTAATGGCGGCCGAGGGAAGGGGTTTCCCTCCTGCAGGGCCAGCCATTAAAGAAGTGCCATTCCCCCCTCAGGAGGCGAGGTGAGCAAGCTGCCAGGAGACGAGGCAAGATTAAAATGCCAGGTATCTCCAGATATTTTGCTGATAAACTGATTCACACACAGAGCTCCTCCTTTTTCATTTTGCAACTTTAGCGCTTCTCAACCTTGGCAACAAGCTGTATCAATTTCAATTCCCAGAATCCCCCAGCCAGCATAGTAGGGAGAATTCTGGCAGTTGAAGTCCACATGGCTTAAAGTGGCCAAGCTTGAGAAAAGCTGTTCAAAAAATGACCAGCTCTATCTGTCTCTCTGGATTGGGGCCAACAAGCCATCTCAGCTCATGCTGCCAATAGAAACAAGCAGAACTTCAGAAAACCGGCAAGGAAATAGCTTGGCTGAAGTGAAGGTATATTTCCAGGTCAGGCAGCTCTTTAAGACAGATGACCTTTCTTCTCCCCAAAGGGGACATGACAACCTGCTCTGTCCTTTTCTCCCAATTAAGGTGGCTGAAAAGACACCTTAATTGAGAGCAATGGAAAAGCAAAATCACACCTGATTCTCAACCCCTCAAGGTTTTTCCTCACCAAATGTAGAGTGAGCCCAGTTCTGACAAGGAAATCCTATTACTGTGAAATTGGTTGTTTCATAGCTGTGGTTACATTAGCTTCTACGGTAGTGAGAACTTTTTTTCCACATAGTTTACACATATTCTCATTCTCAGGTTTAAGTGTGTGAAAGACATCATGGGTGTGGTTTAAGAAGCAAAGAAGACCTCTATATCTCTGAAGGAAACAACTCAGCTAAGCTCTGGGCTTGCCCACCCAGTCACATGCCCACCCAGCCACACCTATCCACATCACACCTTAGGGCAGAGAACTGGTTGTTAAATTATTTGAATCCAACCACTGGATATTCCTGCTGTAAAATATGTCTGAGGCTACACTTTTATGCTGATTTCTTTTTCATCTTTGGAACTGTATTACTTTTCTACATGAGGGCTTGATTGGTTCATTACATTAGACTATTATATATGATACCTTTTATATACCACACAACACACACACACACTGCTCCATGCCTCTTGGAGAAAGCAGGGACTACTAAGAAACAAAACAGAAGGCTTTGGGAGACCATGATGATCGATTAAAAACATATGACTTCCTCCTGGAAAGGTCATCCAACATTGGGATATGCAACACTGATGCTTACTGCCAGCTTTTTCTTGGAAAGATGAAGCACAAAAATGCAGCAGAAGAAAAAGACAATCTTACTTAAGAATTATATCTTCCATCTGGTTTAGTTTTGCTTTGTTTATCCTCTTGGTTTGTACTTTTTACAAAGAGAAATTGAATTTTTTATTAATCTCATGAAAGACACATCCTACAAAACAACCCATTTTGCAAAGACATCTTTGTAATTATGGCTTTCATAAGAGAGTGCACACATGTGCTTACCCTAATGCCTCCTGTGGCTTTTCTTGAAGATAGTTTTTACTGAATGTAAATAATGACAAAAAAAGACAAAAACATAATCTTGAAGGACACTGTTTCCTTCATTTTTATTGTTTTAAATATGATTGTGAACAATATATTTGATTATGTATAATAAAAAAGGTTGTTATAGTTTAAGTTAACCTTAAATGAATGCTTCTAATACAAATGGGTTTTTATAACTGCTAGAAATATCTACCGACAAATTTAAACTTCTGAGAAAGTGAGTCCTGAAATAGTTGTTAGCTCCTGATTTATTAAATAAATACATGTGGTTGATTTCAGCCTGGATTAACTGTTATGAAAAATAAATATGTGCTTAGGTCCCCAATGGAAAGAGGGCACCATGGAGTTATTTTTTCACCTAGCTATCATGTTCTTAACTAATTCACTGCCACACTTGACTTTATTTGAATTTATCGCCATGTCTGACTTTAATCTGCATTGTTAAAAAGTATTTTCTTTGGCATGGTGAATGACTAAAGGTTAAAAGATTGGTTTGAAAGGGTCATTATAGTAGGCATCACATTTATTTTCCTTCTCATGGCAGAGAGCTTTGCTTCTATTGAGGGGCTGTACTTAGTTTATCAGAGATGCAGTGGCTCAGTGGCTAAGATGCTGAGCTTGTCGATCGAAAGGTCGGCAGTTCAGCTGTTTGACTCCCTAGTGCCACATAACAGGGTGAGCTCCCGTTACTTGTCCCAGCTTCTGCCAACCTAGCAATTCAAAAGCATGTAAAAAATGTGAGTAGAAAAATAGGGACCATCTTTGGTGGGAAGGTAACAATGTTCCATGTGCCTTTAGCATTTTGTCATGTCAGCCACATGACCACGGAGACTTCTTCCGACAGTGCTGGCTCTTCGGCTTTGAAACAGAGATGAGCACCGCCCCCTAGAGTCAGGAACGACTAGCACATATGTGCGAGGGGAACCTTTACCTTTACCTTACTTAGGGTATCAATTTGCCTTAATCCAGGCCTGGGTAATTGACATATAACACTAAAATCTATTGATTTATGTGTTCACCCAAAAATCTTAACACACCACCAAACAAGTCATTTACTGCTAGTTGTGCCATGTGAACTGAAGTTTAAAGTACTTTCATTACTTTTCAAAATGCTTTTGAGATTCAAAGTATGTAGTTTTACATCAGAAATACTGATTCTAACAACATCTGACTTGTATTATAAGTATTTGATTAGACAATATTAAAAATGTCTCTCTTGTTCATCATTTGAAAAGCAGTTTTTAATTTATCATGCTTCCTGCAAGAACCTACTTTTATTTGAAATGACACCATGTCTTGTTTTTAACACACACACACACACACACACACACACACACACACTATATTAGAAACAGAATTACTGCCACTATCTAATATCTCATTGGATGTTGGTAAATAGGACATTTATCCAATCAGCAAGGTCTGCAGCCTTCATTAGTCTTCTCACAATCTATATAGGCATTTACTTTTCTATGTATCCAAAATACAATTTGGCCAATTTTTTCATCATGACAAAGATGTGGAGCTTATACTGAAGCACTGCTTTCATCTTTTGCCCCTATGACACAAGCAGACCAACAATTTACAACAGTAAAAATGGAAATCTTTGTTGGTTATGAATAATAAAAATAAAATCCCAAGACATTAGACATTACTATAACATACATTTTTGCATCACAAATTTTGTGTCCATTTATTGCAATATTCTTTCTCAATCTGCTTTATTCAATTCAATCACCAATGAAAATTTAGGAAAAGAATTTTTGTTCTTGGGCTTTTTTAGACTAAAGACATGAACAGTCTGTAGGCTTCAGATTAATGAAAAAATATGTTTCAAGAAAACAATATCAACAGTAATACATTTCTGGATATAAAGCAACCAGAATTTCTCCATATATGTTCTAATCTAGAACTATGATTAATATCAATTATGTTTTGGAAAAGAAACCAGGATAAGAAGCCACTAGTCCAGTGGTGGGTTGTTTCCGGTTCTGTCCGGTTCTATAGAATTGGTAGTAAAATCAGCGGGAGATCCCGCCCAACTGCCCGGACGTCATAAATGATGATCTATGCATGCGCAGAAGTGCACACATGCTCAAGCAGAGCATGCACATGCGCCCCCATTGCAAACTGGTAGTAAAGTTAAGTAGAAGCCATCCCGCACTAGTCTCTTTATTGATCTACTGACCAAAGTCATCCTTTTTTGATAGAATGCACTTTAAAACTGAAGCAGATTCTTCCAATTGCCTCACAGCTACATCAGAGAAGAACAGAGAAGGAAGAAGTGCAGGAGTTTAAAATTCATCAATACTTATTCCATAGTATAAGACCTGGTATCCTTTCTTCTTATTTCTGTTGATAGGTACATTTCCTTAGTAATTGATGGACCTGTTTGCTCTTAAATTCAGGCCTACTCCCCTTCTTCTGATTCCCATGCAGCAAAGGACAAGTAGACATCTCTACCTAGAGACCCAAACTCTTGCAGAAGATAAGGTTGGTGTCCTGAAACAATATCCTACTCTGTCTTTTCTGTGGCAATCCAGAGTTATTATTTAAGTTAAGAGTCACTCATGCATCCATAACAGCACTCGGAGTAAAGAAACATTGGTTAGCACTGGTTCCTTTGCTTATTTCTCCTCATCACTTATTGTAAAAAGTCTGTGCTGTTATCTCTAGAGAAAATAATAGAGCCACAAAAGAAAATATTCTTCTGTTTTAGAATGCCTTTAATCTCTTTTTAAATCAATCTCAGTGAACTTTTCAGAACTAATGGCTTATTTGTACTTAATTGCCTTATCATTAGAATGAATAAACCAACAACCATCCTTGGTGGATAAGAGTGGATATTGTCGCTCTGTACTCCTCTCATCACAAATATGGTTTGTAGGCATATTTTCCAATGGTGGTTTTTGAAGTCCTTTTTTCTCCCTTGTGTTGCCTCAGCATTCCTGTTTCTTTTAGTTGGTTGCACATTACTTCAGTACTTGAGAACTGACAAAACAACTTACTGCTTATTTTTTTAAAAAAGGGCAGAGAAATATAGGTTCAGGGAGAAAAAGAGAAGTTTTAAGCAAGCAAATTTAGATTTGCAATTGTGGTAGATCCAAAGACCCGTGCTAACATAAACTTATCTCTTTTCATTCTTAATATGTTTGTCACATGGACTGCAACTATCATGGAACTATAACATACTGGTTGTAAATAATAATGTGCTAAAATAGGATTTATTATATAGAAATAGGCTCCAGTGCTAGCATTACTAATGTTGCTTTGGTTAAATCATACCAACAAATATTGTATCCCTGAATGTTTCAGCTGTTTTTATGTGGCTCATGGATCATCATAAATCGCCATAAGAGTACATGCACTAGATCATCAATTGAAAGAACAACACAACACACACAAAATAAATAGACCTACATACTGCCGAAATCCCCACCTAGAGACAAACAATAGGACAGATAATTTTAATAAAAAATGATCAAGATAAGACTTTGCACCCAAAAAAAATCTGTAAAAAATGAAAATCCCCACAAAGATGGACATTAAATTAGGACTAATTGACAGTTGTAAAAAGACGAGAGGTGAAATTACCTATTCAGTTTAAGTTCTAACAAAAGTTAAGATTAACAAATAACAAGAACAATATATGGGATTTAAGATTTATCTAGAACAATAAAGATTTCTTGGAATTATAAAAAAAAATCCAAAGTTAAACAAAGCACAAACAACTGGTGTTTTGAAACAAATTAATATATTAAGTTATATTATCAAACAACATACAACATCCTTCCTCGGCTCTGTAATTGCAGAGGTTCCAGTAACTTTTTCTGTGATTAGAAGTCATTCAGCTTCTCTCCTTCTTTTATTGTCCGCTTCCCAGAAAACAAAATGAAAACAGTGACTTTACCAGCAACATTAGTTGGTTCAAACACTGTACTAGTCTATGGTTTACTTAATTGTGATTTTTTAAAGTAAGCCTCAATGAATGAATTTGTGTATTATTACTGTAAATAATCCATAATCCATATTTTACATAGCTGGGCTGTAAAAAAGCTGGACTATCCTTAGAGGCACAACAAACAAACTTCTTCTTCCATCTATTGGTCACCTGCATTTCTGCAGATCAAAAATGGCAGCCCTAAGTGCAGACTACAAGACATTGATCAAAAGTAAACAAACTTCCAGATGGTATTGGATTCCATTTGTATCTTCAATGTCATCAATAATCAAGAATGACAGAAATAGTAGCTCAAGACCATATCTTATTACAGATACTGTGCATATTTTCAAGATCAATCCATCTACCAAATGGACCAGTATTGCAGAATTCCCAACTACAATTCCAACCCATTCAGAAGATGCCAAGTGGAGAAAGGCTTTATAGGCTCTATATTGATCCAAAAAAAAATAGGCTCTTAGGAGCAACTAAAGTATGCAGACAATACCAATTACATTTCTGGAGTTTTTGTTTTTAATATCCAATGCATCCCTGAGCAAGAGCCGATATTCCCCCATGTAAATGTTTGAGACACATAAATTACCACCATCCAGAGCTGGATCTTCACTTCCCTTGTGTATTTTAGTTCAGCATTTCAGGCTCCAAGCTGTCTTCTGGATAGTGATTTAGAATGGAAAAGCTTTTATCTAATTGTAAGACAGGATTTTTGCCAGACACCACTAATGGATGAGACACACAGCAAAGCCGGCTGCCTGGTCATTGCTCTATTTTCTCCGGTTTTGTAAAACGGAGGAGTGAGACTATTCTCTGCACAGCTTTGCTGACTTTGCTTTTCACCACATGGTAAATGACCCTCACTTAATGATCTTAGTGGTTTGGGATTTGACATAATTATGTATGATAAGAAGCACATACTTGCATATAAATTGTTACTGAATGTGCATCAGGTTCTTCTTCTGAGTGAGACTCTGAAGTAAAACAAATAGATTATAGTCCAGCTGCTCTAATTGCATCTATAGACAAGAAAACAAAGATTGTCCACTGAATAGGTAAGGATTAAGCCTCATCTTTGTACAATCTGCCTTGAGGACAATTTAGAGTGTTTTCACACTTACAGTTTATTAAAACAGCTCTTGTTTCCATCAGCTTGTAGTATAAATGTCAAAGGCAATCTGTGTAAAAGTGAAGTCTCCAGATAGACACTATGATACCAAAAGAGAAAGAGAGTTCTTTTCTCCTTCTTATTCACAACATAATTATGCAATATTTGCAAGTCTCATTAAATGCTATTTATTCTGACTGTGAAAAGTTTAGGATTTGATTTTGAAAGGGTATTTTGAAGTGCGCAGGAAGATGACGGCAGCATATGTCAGAGGCTTATTTAAACCAGACACGTTAAGGATTATGCAGTTCTTTAGAAAAATAAGTATTTGTGGTCCCTGCACAATTTTAAACAACTTTTTGCAGTCAAATTGAAAGCATTGCATGGTCTTCCTCTCCACATTTTACAGGAATGTTTATTCTTAGAACTGAAAAATGCGCAATTCCTACAACAAAGGCTATATAAAACCAAGGTTCCAGGCCTTTTTAAAGTGAGGTGAATAAACACAATTTTCCTAACTGCAAAGAATCTTTTTTCAACAGTGCAGACTAAATAGATCACTTAATCAACCAGGAAGTGGGCTTTTTCTGAATCATTTCTATTTCACAGACGGGCTTAGCAGACCATAACTTTCATTTCTTGAAGAAGTAAAAAATAATATTTATGATTGCCCATAGCTTTTTGCCATGTGATTGCAATGGAGAAGGAAACAAAATGGATGCAGCTGAGAAATGCCAATTTTTGTGACATTTCTTGAGGACCTTGTTTTGAAAGTGTGAAAAGACAGATATTTTCTCTAGAAAGTAGTTCTGGCTGGCTGGGGGCGTTAGTTTACTTTTTCCTAATTATGGCTGCTTTTGGATAAAACTAAATCTTCTGCATTAGTTATTTTAGTTACTTTAGTACCACACAATAATTCCTTCTATCCTAATTACATGTGTTGTGCAAACAGGGCCAGTGAATGGCTAACACTGTTTTAAGACTAAGACTCCATGGTCTCAATCCAACTCCAGAGTAGTTAACTTGTTGATGGTTCTTACACTGTTACCATTCTGTGTATGTGTCCAAGAACGCAGGCAGAGCCAGTTTGGTCTAGTTGTTAAGTCACCATGCTAAAAAGCCAGAAATCGTGAGTTCTAATCTCACCCCAGCTATGAAAGTCAGCTAGATGTCTTTGAGCCAGTTATTCTCTCAGCCCAGCTCACCTCACAGAGTGGTTGTGGGGGAAACAGGAAGAGGAAATGCGTTGGATATGTTTGCTGCCTTGAGTTGTTCGTAGAAACAATAAAGGTGGGATATAAAGAAATTAAATCAGATAAATAAATTAAATAAACAGCACGAAGACTAAACTTCAGGGGCTGCATCCAATCCACTAGTGGTTTTTGTGAGTATTGCTATCAGGAAGGATACGTATACTTTATCAATCTTCTAAATCTTTTATCATCTTCTAAACAAAAAAAAAAGTCTTTCCCCCTTAACAGTAACAGAGTTGGAAGGAGCCTTGGAGGTCATCTAGTCCAACCCTGGCTTGACACAATTTATATCTAAGGCAACTTCTGAGTTTGAGCAAACTAGCTCCTCATACTTCTACTCATCATGTAGTCTAATGTCTGATTCTGTTGCTTTTTCTTGGTGTACGGCATAACATCTCTCCACCAGACACCATCTGCCTTACAATCTGTGCAAGCTTGTTGAGAAGGTTAACTGAGAGGTAATAGATTGAATCTGCTGTGCTTTGTTATCATCAGCCTGTAAAACTAATATAGTGCAATATTCTATGGCTACAGGTGATGGTTAGTACAAGGATATGTATCGGGATGGAAATAGCTGCATTGGTTCTCATATACCAACATTCAACTGAGAGCTCAAAATTCAAACATGCCAATACTGTGGTGTGATTTTATACAGTGGGTCCATGTTGATTCAATGCTTGCATGCTGTCTGGTCTGCAAGAATTCAAAAACTGGTAAATGTCTGTTGGAATATAGCCTAGCTGGAGGCTTGTGTTATGGAAGAAATATTGTTTTTCATCTGGCTCTTCTCTTGTGTTTCTTATTCTTCCTTGAGATGGAATGAACTGAAATGTTTTAGTGGCATATTTTCCAGGCTCCATTCAAGGAAGTAACAATAGCTTACTTTGTGAATAACTGAAGGCTGGCAGATAATATATTGCAAAAGGCAGCAGTAAATAAGACAAAAATCTCTTTTTATGATAAAAATTGAATGTGTGGGATGTAAAAGAAATCAAAAATTTTGTTCACAGTTTACTTTTTTTACATGCATCTGCTGAGATAACGTGAGGTAAGAAACTCTCTAGAATTAGAACAATGAATATAAGTTAAAAAGAGTAAGTAATGAGGTAAAACTTATGCTGTGTGAACCAAAGATGACAGGAAGGTGCAGGATGATTTTGTTTAAAAGTGTGATATTAGATTCTTGAGACAATAGAATCAATTACCCTATAGAAATTGCAGGTTTCCAAGCAGAAGGTAGAGATTTCTTTCCTTAACAAGGTTTGGATCTAAACTAGATGATTTACAAGGATACTCAAGTTCCATATCTCTTAAAAAAAACTTCAACTGCTCTTTACATGCATGAAATACATATCTTGAATAAATTCAAATTCTTTCCATTAGTCATAATTACTCAAATTGCACAATACCGTAAATTAAACTATTCTGTCTAATATTAATGATGCACTGCATCTTCCATACTGCAAAGAACATTTAACCAGGGTATCATATCCAATTATTAATGGTTTCAAATTCTAGACTGCTCTAAGATGAGCTGGCATATTTAATCATAAGGAAGTTGCCACTTGTGATTAAGTATGTGCTGTGAAAGATGGCAGTATATAATTCCCAAACCAAAGTGTTAAAAGTGTTCACATGAGGATACTCAAGACAGATATGAAATGGTTTGGAAATCAAAAAAGCTTTGATCTTTGCTAGTTCACAAGAGAAACCATAAAAGGAAATTGATGAACACTGTAATTCTGAATTGCCACAAGTCTCACAGATTGTCAGACCAAAAATTATTCCCACAAAAGACGAACTGCAGCCAGCGTCAATGAGTCAACTGCAAAGGCATTTGGCATCTAAGGCAATCACTAAGCACACTGATGCCCCCTGCTGGAATTCCTTGAACCATGGGGGAGAAATGACGGTCAACAACTAGTTTCTATTTTTCATGGTTTGGCCTGATGTTATGTATCTGAAAGTGTGGCTTCAGTAAGGGATATAAGAGATATATAATGTATCAGCAATAATAATGGATTGAAAGCAAAACCACAAAAGCAATCAAGGCATTTCAATGAGCTGCTTGTAAATCAATAAATGGGGGTTGCTTCCACAATAAATTCTGGGCTTTTAGTCTGTTCTTTTCCTACTTAGTAGGGCAGGCCACATCAATTGTGAATATTCCAATGCAAAAACAGACTTGAATTTTAAATTTGAAAAAGAACAAGGAAACAGAAAGACCCCTTTAAAAGCCTTGACTTAACAAAGAAAAAGACAGTCTTTGTTTTGGGTAAATTCAGCCAAATCAGGTGGGGGGAAAATCCAACAAATGCGGAATAGGTATAGTCAAGAGAGAACAAACCCTATCTTGTATTTTTCTCCCAAACTACTCCCTTCCTTTTTTATTTTTCTCCACATGAAAGGTATGCCTCAATGAGACAAAGGCATCTTTGATCATCCGATTGCCCCCTTTTGAATATTATTTTCTGAAATGAGCAACATAACTCCACAATACCCTGTTTGAGATGCATAGATTTGTCTAGAGCAGGGGTGTCAAACTGGCAGCTCGCTGGCCACATGCATCACTCGGCGGCTATGCCCAACCCGGCTCTACAAATGCAAAAAATGTCACGATACATCACGTCACACAATCAAGTTTGACACCTGTGGTCTAGAGACTCCAAAAATATGCATTTGATGTAAAACACATCTTAAATAACATCTGATTTATAGAACTCACAGCATATATAAGTGAACGAGATAGCTTGGAAGTGATTTCTATAAAAATATACTTAGTTTTTGATACCACTTAAACTTCATGAGCCCTCATTAATAGTATGAAATAGTCTATAAACCAAGGTGAAAGCAAATTTCCAAATTTTTTAAGACCCATCTCTTTCAGAAAATTGATCTGCATTTTCTTCATTCTTCCTAATATGGATGAAATTAATGTTCCAACAAGCTCTCCCTATGTTTGTGGGTGGGTGCTTTCCCAATACAGATAGTCTTTGACTATTGTTTAGTGACCATTTGAAGTTACAATGGCACTGAAAAAAGTGACATGACAATTTTTCACACTTATGACTGTTGCAGCATCCCCATGGTCACGTGATTAACATTCAGATGCTTGACAAATGGTTCGTATTTACAACAGTTACAGTGTCCTAGAGTCATGTGATAATCTTTTGCGACCTTCTGACAAGCGAAGTCAATGGAGAAGCCAGGCTCACTTAACAAACGTGTTACTAATTTAACAACTACAGTGATGTGGCAAGAAAAGTTATAAAATGGGGCACGTAAAGTTGTAAAATGGGACAGAACTCACTTAGCAAATTTTTCACTTAGCAACATGAATCCTGAGCTCAATTGTGGTTGTAAGTCAAGAACTACCTATAGTGGGATAACTACCACAAACTGCATTCTACCACCCAGCTCTTAACTAGCATTTCATTCAATGAAATGGAACAGACCTGGAATGCAGTTTTGTTGATGTACTACTTTCACAAGGTTTACTGTCAAGCAATGCTACTAGAATTCACTTCACAGGTCTTACTAGAATTTTGCTTTCTGTAATACTGTTCTTATACTATGGTAAAGAAAAAAAATTCTGTAGCCTATCAAGAACAGTATTATCTAAACAACCAGACAAATGTACATGTGGATCAATCAATAAATACATGAGGATACTGTGTACAGAGAAGGAAGAAACGTATTTTCTTCCTCTGCCATGAAGGAAGGAAAGTTATTTTTTAAATACTAGAAAATCTCTATCCTGTGACTGGCCAGTTTCAAAAAAGAAAGAGTAAATAATGACTTGCTGGTATTCTCTGCATCTAATGGCCACCTTGGACTGACTAATGACTAACAGATGCAGCTCTCTCATGTTCCAAATTAATAAGCATACAAAGAACACAATGTTGAAATTATTGAGAATCTGCAGATGAGGAAGACAATAGAGGAACTGTGGGTGCATTGAAAATATTTTGCAAATTGAAAGCCTCACAGTATAACTTCAAGATGATAGACTCACTCAACTCTCATTTTGAGCATAGTAGTTTGTGATTCTTGGGACTGGAGCAACAGTATGATATATTTAGAAACTGCAAGGGATTTCATAGAAAAGTCAAGAATTAAATGAGAATCATCAAATGATTATTAATACTTAGTGACTACATACACATGCTCACATTTTGCTTGAGGAAAAGCTGGGGCATGCCAAGAAATAAAGAGGCCAGATAAAAATGCCTCAAATATTAGTCCACTATGTTAAGGAAAAAACAGATAAATGAGCAGAAGAAACTTAACATTGCATCTATCCTCTCTCTCTGGCGCGCGTGCGCACACCCACACACACCCACACACCTATCTCATCATAAAATGATTTTGGCAGCAAACAACAAAAATGTTATTATTAACAAATATTAAAATTTCAAAAAAATTATAAAACAGTTAAATAGGAATATTGGATGGATGTTAATAGTTATGGAGCCACCTCATTAGTTCACTTATCTCCTGAGGTCCCCACATCTGTTGGCATAACCATGTCTTGAGGGATCTTTAGAAGCTAAGAATGATAAGGCCATCCTCTCCAAAGGTGCAGGGTGAGAAGGAAATTTCACAGGATGGGGCCCACAGCAGAAAAGGCCTGCCACTTAGGATGAGCCGAGGTGGCGCAGTGCTTAGAGTGCTGTACTGCAGCTACTTCAGTTGACTGCTAGTTCATCAGATCAGCAGATCAAATTTCACCGGCTCAAGGTTGACTCAGCCTTCCATCCTAATGAGGTAGGTAAAATAAGGACCCAGATTGTTGGGGGCAATATGCTATTTAGTATATTGTCAATTGTTGTAAGCTGCCCAGAGTCCTTGGAGAGTTGTCGGCACAGAAATATGATTAATGAAATAAATAAATAAAATCTGCCAAATGTCAGTTCCTAGACAATGGAACGCATAACATGCCCATTCTGTGAGATCCGGTGGGACAGGGAGATTAAATTGAGGAAAGGCGATCCCACAAGTAACCCAATCCCATGCCATGTAGAGCTGTAAAGGTCAATACCAGCACCATCAATTGAAACTGGTATACATAACATATCCAAATTAATTTTAGTGGTTCTCCTCAGATGCAAAAGAGGAATAGAAACACAAGAGCAGAACCAATTTTGAAGGGCCTAGATGATATAGTATCATTTGGTCCTCTCTCTCTCTCTCTCTCTCTCTCTCTCTCTCTCTGTGTGTGTGTGTGTGTGTGTAATTCTTACTTAGTTCATCATTATCTAATTCCACAAAATAAAAATGTCTATTCCTATTCTCTTGTTAATGAAGGAAAACAAGTTTAATTTAGTAGAGACATAAAAAGATGTGATTCCATCTACCTGAGGTGGAAAATACAGGCTGCCAGATCATATCTGGCTCTTAAATCTCATCTTCTGCATTTCTCCTTATTTCAAAATATAATTTTTTTTAAAAAAAATTGATTTTGTATGCCGCCCTTCTCCAAAAACTCAGGGCGGCTTACAATGCATTAAGCAATGCATTAAGCAATAGCTTCATACTTTTGTATATTTATACAAAGTCATCTTATTGCCCCCACAGACTGGGTTCTCAATTTACCTACCTTAGAAAGGATGGAAAGCTGAGTCAACCTTGAGCCTGGTGAGATTCGAACTGGTGTAATTGCAGACAGCTGGATGTTAATTACGGTGCTTTAGTCTGCAGAGCTAAACCAGACTTATTTCTCTAATCAGCAGATTTTTATTTTTAAAATCATGGATAAAAATGAGTTGACAACAAGAACTTGTGCCTGTGATTTTATGTATGTTATGTTACTGAGGCGTAACTTCCAGTTTGTCTTACCATTGCTGCCTTTACTTCCTAGTGAAATTAAGATCTGTTTAGCAACTTCTGAATTCTAACTCCCAAACATCAGTTATCTAGCTCTACCCATCTTATTCTTGCATTTTGTCTGTCAGCCTGGAATTCCTTTAAATGAGCACACAAATAAGAAGAAATTCATATAGAATAGAATAGAATTATTTATTGGCCAAATGTAATTGGACACACAAGGAGAGTCACAAAAGGTGAAAACAATGTATTTTATATATTTTTCTCTTAATAATTGAACAAAGTTCTTTTCAGAACAATTGGTAATTGTAATGATTTTGTGGGTAAAAACAAGGAGTTAGATTGTGTAATACATCATTTTACCACACGATGGGGATAGTGACTCAAAAAATCTTAGACATTTAAAGTAATCCTGGTTTAAACCATTCAGGGAGAATCATATTGCCCTGTATCCATTCATGTACTTCCTGTTCAATCTGTGTTAATTTCATGAAATGAGAATGGCAAAATCTAACAGGCACTGAGCTAAATGAACAGTATCTGGAATGTATTTGAATATAATATCAGACCAACAGCCCGAACACTGTATCTATTGGCCAGTGGTGGGTTGTTACCGGTTTGCTCCGGTTTGGACAAACCGGTAGCAGCGGCGGTGGTAGGTCTGCCCACCCACCATCAAATACAATCTGCGTATGTGCAGAAGCTTCTGTGCATGCGCAGACGGGCGTGTGAGCGTGCGAGTGAACCGGTAGCAAAGGTAAGTGAAACCCACCCCTGCTATTGGCAATAAGAGATTAAAAAGAAGAGAACAATGGCTAACTAAATGCAACTGTCCTCAGAAATTCTGCTGTTTTTCATTTGCTTCTCTTTAATTTGCAGTGTCCATAATAGAGGAAATAATTATAACTGCTTTTATTTTCATCTCTCCTTGCTTTTCCTTTCATCTGCTAAAATCCTAGGTCTACTTTTACCCTAGAACTTTATAGTCTAAAATGCTATTCACATGGGCAAATATATGAATGGTGGGCCTTTTACTTGTCCATAGACCGACTTTCATTTTCTCTTATTCCCTACAAATATATTTTCCAATTTTTCAAAGTTTCATACTTCGTTATCATCAGTCTATGGTTCCCTGCTGTCTGGTTTATCACCAATTTTGCAACCAAAATCCATTTCAATGATCTTAACTATTCTTATTTTAAGTCAAAGAGTATTATAATGTATTAATCATAATTACTTCTAGACACTGTTGTTTTGAGAGATGTGACGCAACAGGTATCGATTTACTTTGGTAGTTAGGATTGTGTTATGGCATGAATAATTCAGGGGAAAAACCAGGTTCAGAACAGGTGGTTGGTTAGAATTACATCTGACAAATATAAGAATCTGTTAGCTCAGCATCAGAACCTGTTTGAATGCCAGTATCCTGTAACATCTGAAATAATATGGAACAAAAGTGAACTTCTGGACATTGTGGAATTCAGTTCTCACACAATTGGGTAACCAAATGATACTTATTATACTGCCAATGAATTCTTTTCCATTAGGAAACAGAATGTTTTCTCATTTTTCTCCTGATTATTGACACTAAGTTCTGAAAAATGGGAATCACCAAGGTTGTTCATCTGTTCTTAAAGAGGAAATTATATATATATATTTTCATTGCACAAAATATACACTGATCAAGACTAATAGTGGCTTTTGTTCATGTTTGGCTTTAATCATGGAATATTATAAAGGTGATACAAAATAATTTTCTGGTTTATTTGGATCACTTGGTTATAAAATGTCAGTATCTACACTAACCAAGCAATACAAGGCTATACAACAAGGAAATGAAAAAAAAAACCCACTTGATTAATAACAAGTGATGTTTTTTCTGAAGACTACTAATCCACCATAATTTCTCTTCACCAAATATTTTGATCTTCAGAGAAAATAGATGGGTATAACTTGTTTTATATTTCAGGGGGTAATTAATATTGTTGTGATATTTTTTCCTATCATATTTCTAATACTATTTTCTGGATTCATAAACCATCTCAGTAGGAGGAATGTCCAGACCAGTTCTTGCTATTTTAGATGCAATTGGGTTTGTCAATTGTTACAAGAAAATGATTGTAATTGCTCATCAAGAACAATTCAACATTATAACACCCATACTACCAGTATGAGCTTGCCGGTCTCTTGCACAATTTCTGTAGGAATTTCTCCTATGTATAATTTCTAAAGGACTTTCCCCTGGGCATCACCAGTTCACATGAACAAGTTGCTAGGCAAAAGGAAGTAGCATGTCATCACAGGCTTACAAGCAGAGTAGTTGCACTTTGAATGTTTCATTAGTGACTCAATAACACTTGAGAACTGAACTTGAAACCATGGGGAGACAATGAAGTTCGCCACACTATGAAGCTTTCCAATTTGCTTATCGTACTTAACATAATTTCTATATAATACAAATGGAGCTTTGAGAGCTCCATTTATAGCTCACAAAATTTTGAGTATGATGTATTCTACAGACTTGTGGATCCACAGCTTCTGAGGCATAGCATTAAACAAACATTATTCAATCTAAGCTAGTCAGAATCTGAGCAAAAGTATGGGATGGAAATATGCAGGTTGATAATAGTACTTCTGAAAACAATCAAACTAAAAAAATGACTTCGAAACCACTAGAAGTTCTATTCTATTCTGCCTTGATCGATCCCATCCATAGCATCTCAATAGAGGAATCAATTATCTAGAGGAGTTATGGGCTTTATTTAACTGGATGTTTTCAACTAAAAGCTAGTGACTGATCAGTCTGGAATGCTTTAATTTGAATTCACGTACTGAGAAATGGATTGGATTCAGTGGCCTAAACACCTTTCTCCATCTCTGATTCAATTCTATAATTCTTTCAAACTGTCCAGTTGAAGTGAAGGAAATAAATTTATAGTATTCCCTTTCATACCAACATGCATGCATACATACATACATATTTGTCTGTGTATATTTGTGAGATCTGTCAGGTGATAAGAAAAACATTCCTTCTCTAATAGGTGGCAAAGGAAGGTCATTTTTTTAAAATAGTAGTTTTATAGCAAAATCTTTTTGTTCATGATACCAGATCAGCACTGATAAGATCATTCAGTTGCTGGGCTTCTTTTACTTATAACATTCTTACAATGTTATAAGTAACATTTTATTTGTGACTCTGCAAGCATCATGCTCGGAAAATAATAAATAAAATGTTTGGTTTAGAGGGTTGCTAAACAGCCTGGCAGCACAGAAACCTGTATAGATGGCATTCAGGTGAGCCTTGTGCAAGATATTATGTCAGCAACTCTTAAGGGTACTGCATGGCAATATGCCAAATGGGAGTGGTGTGCCAAAGTATTTGCATTCAGTGTTTTTTTCCTAATTGTGTTGAATAACCCAGGAAGAGATTGATGATGGATAGACCATATAGGGTTTGTTGTTTTTTTCCAAAAGAAAAACAAGCACAAACATTGTGTAAGCTCACTCATCTCAGAATCAGACCTTTTGAATAGATGGGTGTGCACACCTATAAGCAGTAGGTGAACAGTCTTATGAGCACCCGGAATTGCTCATAAGATTTTCCTTTTGTAAATGACAAGCATGTACTCAGAAACAACTTAGTCATGTTAGTTTTACCAGAAAAATATGGAAGCCATAGAAGCCATTAAAGAAGCCACAAGAAAAAATAAGCAAACCACAGGTTTTTACTTTTTCTCTTGAAGTATAATTTAACAACCAAAAGGTCACAACTTGGCAAGAAGATTAAATGTAGGCAAGAGAAATCTAAAATTTCAATGGTGGTACGACAAAGTTTACAAAATAATTACCATCAAATGAATCATATTCAATCATACATCTCTTTACTGAAAGGACATACAAAAGAGTTTCTGTTTTTCTGACTTAATATATGGGTATTATATGAATGATCAGATGATCCAAATGTTCTTTTCTTTGTTGCTTGTAAGTTTGGCTTTGTTAAACTTGTTGCAACAAAAACTATGCCAACAGGCATAGTCTGTTCATTATTTAAATATGTTTGGATTGATATTTTAAAGGTAAAGGTATTTTAAAGGTATATTGTTATTGAGAATGATTTAAAAACTCAAAGTATTGTGTAGGTCAAGGTTACTTAATGACGTGTTAGATAAGAGAAAAAAAATAAGGATAGAATATATCCAAAATATGTGGCAACTAAGACTATTTATTCCTCAAAAGGCTAACTGAACAGTTTTATATTTTCAAAATATTTCATATGGTACGTAAATGGAAAACACAAACATATTAACAATTCATTTGATCTAAAAATAATTTTTCTAGCCTCTCCCAAATATACTATTTACTACAATTTATTGATAAAATGTGTTGAGCAGTGATCTCAAAAGGAACTTCTATTATCTTTGCTAAATGAATATCTGCCAAACTAGAAAGGAGTGGATAGCAAACTTTCAACAACCTCTAAATGAGTTACAGGAAATCTATCATTTTAAATTAATGATAGGCTTCAGTTTTTGTTATTTAGGAAATAAGACTTAATTCCCATGCAAATATCTATGTGAATAAGTGATAACTGCTCAGTGGTACCTTTGAGTACATATATATGAAATTGTGTTATGAGTTCTATTGAGCACCACTTTTTTTAAAGAAGTATAGTCTAAGATTCTTTGTCAGTTTTTTTATTCAATCATAAACTTAATCTAAGTAGCAGAAATTGAACATGCAATACAAATTTGCTATTTAGAAATGATACATGTTTCAAGATCATAGCAAAAGATTTTATATTATTAAGCTGATGATAAGAGAGAGCCCGCACATATCTTACTTTGTTTCATTACTACATAGGATTATATCTTTCTTTCTTTCTTTCTTTCTTTCTTTCTTTCTTTCTTTCTCTCTCTCTCTCTCTCTCTCTCTCTCTCTCTCTCTCTTTCTTTCTTTCTTTCTGCCTATCTATCTATCTATCTATCTATCTATCTATCTATCTATCTATCTATCTATCTATATCAACACGTCAGTAGATTTACTTACATGAGAGTTAAGGCATGTAGTTCTCCTTCTTTAAAAGAATAGCCGGGAAATACTCAGCTGTTTAGCTTATCTATACAAAGTGTCTTTGTATTTGTTTAAAGCTGGAACTGGGCTGTGCATCTCAGCACACAGAAAACAATGCATTTTTACATGCAATGTCTCTTACTCGCACTGGTACTTAGAATGAGAGACAGATTGGAATAAAACATCATCTGCAACCAGTGACAACAGCTGAATAAAAGAGTAGGAGCTTTGGTCTATCAGGAATTATAGAAAGGTACCTCAGAGAGTAAACACAATAAAATTGACATGTCAGAAAATTCAAAATGAGGGTAAGAATATAAAATTATTTGATGCAAAATGAAAAATTATTAACTGCAAAAAGAGCAGTTTAAATCTCTTTAAATCTCTATCTTCTTTGTACCAACCACTACATTTAGGGAGTTACATTTTTTTTTCATGAAGGGCACTGAAGAATATGATACCTCCCACTAGATGTCAGAAGAGGTAAAGTCCAAAATTCACATTTTTTTAAAAAAATTGATTTATATGCCGCCCTTCTCCAGAGACTCAGGGCGACTTACAATGCATTAAGCAATAGCCTTCATACTTTTGTATATATTTATACAAAGTCAGTTTATTGCCCCCACAAACTGGGTCCTCAATTTACCCACTTCAGAAAGGATGGAAGGCTGAGTCGACCTTGAGCCTGGCTACGATTGAACTCACAGAATTACAGGCAGCTGGATGTTAATTGCTGCCTTTAGTAGGAGGCATTAGCCCCCTACGCTACTCAGGCTCCTTAAAAGGATTAACATTTAATCCTTTAGAAGCAGTAGTATCAACGTCACAGTAATCAAAACTGCAGTGTTTGCTTTTTAGTCTGACTATGTCTGGAATAGATGTTAAGACTCATCCATGTTCTTTTTTTAATTAATTAATTAATTAATTAATTAATTAGTTCAATTTATATGCCGCCCTTCTCCGGAGAATCAGGGTGGTTTACAATGCGTTAATGATTTCTGTGATCAGATACAGTCAGGTGTCTTTCTCTTATATCACTATTAATTGCCTATGTATGCTCTCTCAAATGTGGCTACAACACTGTCATTAACAACTTCAAGTAACACCACTGTAGAATCTGATTTCAGATGGAAGGGGGGGGGGGGAAGCAAGAATAAACTTATACTGTATATTTTGCAGTCTAGCTTTGAAGGACAACTCCCATCCTATATCAAAAATAGGTTCTACCATTTTTGGTTTGGGCATGATAGAAGAGTTGTCCACATACTATTTAAGGAATGTCTTGTAATCTTTTTTTAGCTGATAGAGATACTGTGCTTTTCTTTCTGAAGTCACATAATATGCCAGACATAGATGAATGTTTTAATGCATATAAATTTGGATTTTTTAAATAAAGACATGGCATACCACCAGTCAGAAAAAACCCTAGCTAGAAACATAATGGAAGCCTATAACTTAAAGTAAATGATTTAGTGCTATTCCAAGTTATTGTGTCATCTGACACTATGTCTGAATACTTCTTTCTCTCTTGGACTATTATTTTTTAATGTTTATTCCAACAGTAACTTTTGCATTCATTTATTCTTCCACCTTTATGACAAGGCTAATGCTGTAGAAACTTGCTGGTAAAGTAAAAAAATAATGCTTGTATCTACATAATTTTATATATGCACAACACCTCATTTCTACTATTTCATAATATTAACAGATTTCAAATTGGAATTTATCCCCAAGGAATCTTGTCTATTGGAACCGTTACCAATTCATTCTTCTCAATTCCCCTGTTGCTGAAAAATGTTAATGGTCCATTTGCACTCTGCATTGAATCTACCATGTCCTAAAGGACAA
Organism: Masticophis lateralis; assembly: GCA_030761175.1. Classification (NCBI taxonomy): domain Eukaryota; kingdom Metazoa; phylum Chordata; class Lepidosauria; order Squamata; family Colubridae; genus Masticophis; species Masticophis lateralis. The sequence goes on from JAUDYJ010000005.1 coordinate 49,316,491, forward strand.
AAGGAAAGACTATTGGGCTAACTTTGTCCATCTATCCCCTTCCCTTCCTCTTCTACAGAAGTAAAATTTGATACAGAATATGTTTTCTGAGCACTGTAAATAATTCTTGTTCCCTACCAGTAGATATTTTTTTTTAAAAAAAATCTAGTGTCATGTTGTCACAAAACAACAGGAAATTGTTTTGTTTCTTCTTTTTTGTATGTCACTTGATTCAGTAACCTATAAACTATACAGAACAATCATATTCTCAATTTGCTATATTTGTCTTTCTTGCTAAGCCTTTTGGCAAGGAGATGCCAAACGAAAAATAAACAGGCTGAACAAATCTAGCAGTGTTTGCAGAATGAGCTGGTAGTTGTATATTTACAGGAAGAAATCCATAAATCGCTATCTATCTTAGATATATTAGGAATTGGTTGTAGATAGGAAAAAAACTATGGGCAAAGAAATAGCTTTCAGCATTTAGGAAGAAGGCATATGAGCGAGACAAAAATTAAGCATTTTAGGCTTTAATTGTGCATAAGTACATCCAATATGTTATGTTCTGCTATATAACACTCCTAAGGAAGAAAAAGAGACAGAATATGAATCTTGAAGATAATATGGATGATCTTTAAAAGTCAAAGAAGACATAACTGTCTATACTATTAATGTAAATATTATTTCACATTTTCACCATTAATATTAGAAGACAACACTCTATACCAGTGATGGCTAACCTTTTTGCCATCGCATGCCAAAAGCGGGGAGACCATGGTAGGGTCACACGCATGCGTGCCCACATCCATAATTCTATGCGCCCTGCCCCCCTGTGCTCCCCCCACTTTTGGAACCCTTTTTTTTTGCTCTCCCCAGGCTCCAGAGCCTTTCTAGGAGCCTGGGGAGGGCAAAAACGGCCTTCCCCACCTCCCCAGAGGCTCTCCAGAGGCTGGAAACAGTGTGTTTCCTGACTTCTGGTGGGGCCAGAGGCCCAAAAATCAGCTGGCTGGCACATGCATGTGTGCCAGAGCTGAGCTCGCGTGCTCACCAATATGGCTCCATGTGCCACCTGTGGCACCCGTGCCATAGGTTCGCCATCACGGCTCTATACAGTTAGTCCTCGGTTATGACCACATATGAGACCAGAGTTTACAATGTAAGATGCTGCAATAATAATTCAAGTTGATCATGACTTCATAACAGTTGTTAAGTCAATCATGTGATTGTTAATAAACCTGAATTTTCCCAATGTGTTTTTTGCTGTATATCAGCAAAAAATGTCATAAACAGTGATTGTGTGACCATGGGATGCTGCTACCTGTTGTAAATGTGAGTCAGTTGCCAAACTCCTGAATTACAATCACGTGATGGTGTAGTGTGATAGTCGTAAGTGTAAGTACAGGTCGTAAGTCACTTTTTTCCAAGGCTGTTGTAACTTTGAACCATCATTAAATGAATGGTTATAAGTCAAGGACTATCTATAGTAGTGTATAATACAGAGAGCAAATTGGTCTAGTGGTTAAGGCACCAGGCTAGCTGAAAGTGAACTGAGTGATCTTGGCCAGTCACTCTCTTTCAGCCCAACTCACTTCACCGGGCTGTTGTGGAGAAAATAGAGGAGGAAGATGTGTGGGATATGCCTTGAGCTTTTTGTAAAAATAATAAAGGCAGGATATAAATAAATAAAATATACTTCATGCACTTTCTTTCAAATTGCATTCACATTGTGTCTGCTATTATTTTTCTAGGTTGCCTAGAAACAAAGCACATCTTGTTTTCTGACAAATTAAGAAGTAACTCTCTGGGAGAGTCTATCAAAGGAAACATAATGCTTCAGAGTAAAATGGGACAATTTCCTTTGAAACTTTCAATTGAAAGGCCCAGCTCTTGACTCAATATATTTGTAAAGTCTCACCTTTTCTTACCACCATGATCATTAGGTTTGCAATTTTGAAAACCACCAGGTATCTCATATAAACTGAGCCTTAAATGATGCAAAACGTGTTAATTTTCATACATCACGCTAAGGCCACAATTTTCAAACCTCTCCTTGCTGCTATTCAGAGATGGGCTGGAAGCCAACTCTGTGCTGCTAAATTTGTTTTCCTATTTAAAGTATTAATAACCCTTTAATTTCTAAATGCAGGCACTGTTGGTGCTGCACTTCCATGTCATGTCATTGGGAGTTATTAGGTATTTAATTCCTATGCTCACAAATCCATATGGACATGATTAAACACATATAGTACAGCATTAAACCTCTGCCCCACAAAGACCTTTACAAAAATAGTAATTCCCAACCCCCATTCGAGGTCATGGGAAAGTGAAAAAGACAAGGAAAAGAAGTTTATATTGCTTTAATTCCCAGAAGCAAGTCCAATACGCTTTCACTTTTCAGCTTCAATACATTTTGAGTTATAACATGTAAAATTTGAAAATGCACCAAAGCCAAATCATGTCACCTTTGCCATATTGCCAAAAGTAGAAGAAAAGTGACTTGCATGCGAACTATCTAAATATTTAATGTATCAGAATGCAGGTTATTGGAATACACACCACTGGGAAAAACTCATATATGTTTTATGTGACAGCTCAATAATATATTTATTATACATAATATTCTCTTCGTGTGTTAGGTCATGACTTGATCAATCTTTGGGTGCCGAGGACAAGCTACTCAGTACAGGAGAGCAATAATAGTTGGTAGTCCTTGGTTAACAACAGTAATTAAGACCAGAATTTGTAACATGAAGTAATGCTTTCATAAAGTCAGATGTCACATGATCATGCCACTTAGCAATAGCAGTTGTAGCAGTCCACAGTTACATCATTAAGTGAAGACTGTGTGTGTCACTAAGTGAGGACCTCACTTGATAGCAACTTCCAACTTTCTGCCGCCTTCCCTATTGATTTTGCTTGGGGGTGGGGGAAGCTGGAAGGGAAGGTTGCAAATTATGATCATATAACTGCGGGATGCTGCAACAGTCAGAAAGCACATGGATCATAATCATATGCCTGTAGGGACACTGGACCAGCTGGGACTTTCAGGACTGGTTGTAACTACCATTTGTTCAATAGCATTGCAAGTTTGAACAGTTATTAAATGAGCAGTTGTTAAATGGGGACCACTGTACTGCCAGTGTTTACTTTGTGTGCGGAGAGAGAAAGAGAGAGAGAAAGAAAGAAAGAGACAGATTCAAAAGTAAAGTCTACAAGCATTTTTTGAAAAATAGTTGGAGGCAGGGCAGAAAAATATTTTCCCATAGAACATAGTTCATATATATCCAAATTTAGCTTAAATATCTCATGAGTGAGAACACAGCATTTGTTCTAACATGAGATCAGCATGCATTGGATATTCTTTCTGTTTTTATTTACTTTCCCATATAAGATGACTTTTGCAAGGGGTTACTATAAATTGAAGATAATAAAATGATTACTGTACCTGAAATTAGAAGAAACATATTGAAGTAGGCTAGAAGATAAGATTAGAGCAATACTCAAAAAAATATTTCTTTTTCCTAACCCAGAAACACCAAAGCATAAGCTTGAAAAAAAGTCTTTATACTTTGCAAGTATCCTAGCCTACTATCCAACAACTCCTTGATATTTCAATCTAGAAGAGCACTTCTACATTAAACTGTCCTCCTAAAGCAGGGGTGTCAAACTTGATTTCATTGAGGCCGCATCAGGGTTGTATTTGACCTCATGGGGGCGGGGCGGCGGGACCAGCTCAAAGTCACGTGTGTCGGTGCCTGTGGTGGCCTGAGCACTCTGCCAGTGAAAACAGGCTCCCGAGGTCCATTTTTGGCTGGGATGGCTTCCTGCAACCCTCTGCCAGTGAAAACGGAGCTTGGGAGGAATCCTGAAGACGTTATTTGATAATGGAACAAGTTCAAATAAATGAAAGAATTCTTTATAGCCTACCAACTATTTTGAACAGATGTAGTGTATTCTAAGTCAAATTTCTACAAGATGTTAACTTCCAATTAACAGAAAAAATATTTTATAGAATTAACCCAATGACACAGGATCACACTTCCTTAGCCAAAAGCTAATCAATCACTTTTTAGCTATGCACTAACATATATTTGATATGAGAACTAACACATGACGAAAGGAGTCCCTTTTCCTAACCATTTTGTTAACACAATAGTGCTTTCTCTTGCAAAGATGGGTTTTAAGATCTTTTAAACTACCATACTTTCCAATATATTGTTCTTTCCTCCACATTATATGAATTCTTCTCTGTCCTAGTAATACAAAAATTATTTGTTTTGGATTCTAACTTTAAGCCTATAATTTTCTTTCAAAGATCCAAACACTAGTAAGTAGCTTCCACTGGAAGGTTGATGATTTTTCAGACTGTAATTAAAAGCAAATGCAATTGGCCATATGTAATATCCTGCGGTTTGCCACATTGCTTTGAAGCTGACCTTACAGGAAGGTTGCTGAAGCCTTTCAGGGTGTGATACATATCGTAGCTGGCCTTCATTAGTGTAGGGTTAGAACTTCAATGTCATTATATAATTACAACTGAAAATAAATCAGAAGGGCTTGAACCTTGGCGCTCTAATTTCAGAGTAGTATCCATGGAACAAATGTAGTTTAATTAGAAATGCAATCTTAAAAAATGTTATCTACATTGGAATAGACCACATGAGTTCATCACAGATTACAAATGAGCTCTTACTGAGCACTTCTTAAGATTTCAAAATACTCTACATGAAACAATAGCTACCATTCCCATGCTCACCCTATTCTTTAGTAACTTGAACACATCACTGATCCATCTGCCTCTTGACCTTCCTTCCCCTTCTTAACTTCTATTGGGGTTGACTGCATCCCTCACTGTCATGGCCATTCTTTCAATCATCAGCCGCCTCAGAACAGTTCCTTCTCTTATATGATCACACTTTTAATGCAATTCCTCTGATAGCTGAACCTTTGTTCTTAAAGGAAGGTCTTGGGTTATCTCTAAAATTTCAATTAAATTAGAAGCCTTGATAATTCAATGAGCTGCCTGTCGTTTTGAGTCAAAACATGAGGTTATTTGATCTGCTGTTTGTATTTCTGAAGACAGAGGGCATCAAAGCCATCAATGCAGACAGCTTAAAGACAGATGGCGTAGCAGTGATTTTATCAAGCATTTTTCAAGACATTCAGTGCAGACCAAAAGGTAGTTATCTACCATTTGTTTATATAGTTGAGCTTATACAGTGCTCTTTAAAAGAGCCTTGACCAATCAATAGACCTTAAGATGTGGTGAAATCACAGACCCCAAACTATCAAGCCAGCATAGCCAATAGCCATAATGTCTGGCTATTTCTGACTATTTACATAGGACCAAACTATTACTTGAAACAGAGTAGAAGCGAGGTTACACAAATCCTGTCCTCCATTACAGATGGAAGCTGGCAGGTGACATTGGGCCAGTCTGAGTTTAAAGCAAGTTGAAAACATCCATGAACCAATCACGTTACACCAGCAAAATAGATTATAATCATAACCTTCAGAGAAGAAGTCTTCCTCTTGGAAAGGTCTGGTAGAAACCTTGGTTAATTAATTGTATGAGTTTAAATAATCCATCTATTAACCCAACAGTTTTGCTTACAAATGATTAATACAAACTTTTATTCAAATTACCAGATAATAATTTCAGATTAATTACCAGTTCCTTAGCAGCCTTTCAAAGTTATGACGGACTTTCCCAGAGCTACTGATGACACATTTTTGAAGTTCCAATAGCTACACCTCCTCCCCCATGGTCACATGATTGTATTTTGGCAAATATTAGAAATAATGTGGCAGCAACCAGAGCTTGACTCAACTGCAATTTGAACAAAAAAGATATCATAAAGATTACTGTATTTCTCTATATTTATCCATTAATTTACTATTTCTGCATAGTGAATTAAAATAGAAAATATGCATTTTCCATTTTAAAGATGCTATAATGCTCAAGAATTAAGGACATTTTATCTGACTTGTCTCAATATTATTCTTAGGCCATGATATCTTGACTGTTTCTTTGAATGTTGGGACAAGGATGCTAAGCTATCTTGTCCCATTAAGTGGAACATATATTTTTATGCCCCAACTGGTCATAGGTAGCACCCTATGACCAGTTGCATGTACATAGATATTTATAACCACAATTGAACCCAATTTCCATTACTAAGCAAGGCAGTTGTTAAATGAATTGTACCCCCATTTTACAATCTCCTTTCCACAGTTGTTAAGCGAATCACTGCAGTTGCCAAGTGAATCATGCAGTTGTTAAGAAAATCTGAGTTCCCCATTAACTTTGTCAGAAGCCAGCTCGGAAAGTTACAAATGGTGATCACATGACCCCAGGGCAGTGCAACTGTCATAAATACATGGCAGTTGCCAAGCGACCAAATTTTGATCATGTGACTTTGGGGATGGTGCAATGGTTATTAAATCAGTCACAAGTTATTTTTTTCAATGGTGTTGTAACTTCAAATGGCCATTAAACAAATGGTTGTAAGTTGAGAACTCCCTGTATTGCAAATCTCTTTTAGTTGTATGCCATCCAATAAATAAATACAATCTTTTCACTACTTTACATGGTTATTAGGCAAGTACCAAACCAAGGATCCCCCATAAATAGTCAGAACTACATTGAGGTGTTACAAACAGGGTTGTTTAGGAAATTTCCATGCATTATTTATTTTCTGTAAACTACGGTAGATAATATACAGTATGTCATTTTTTAAAATAAAATCTTTCAGAATTCCCAACAAGAGCAATTTGTAAATTGTTGAAAGCCTGAAGTGTGTACGTCTAACTACTGTATGCAATATAGGTATCAGAAGCTCTGCTCTGTCTCTAGCAGGATCTGTATTGTGACTCCTTTTGCTTTCTGTTTCCAAAATAATAGTTTTTTGTAAATTACTTGTGACACGGATCATAATCAAAGCCTCGCATACCATCTTTGAGCACTAATCCATCCAGGAAAATTGATGGCAATTAAAAGTTTATTGTTAACTGGCAGGATTTCCCTCAGGATATAACGAATAATGATTCTGCAAATCACTAAAGCGAAAAAAGTTACTTTGGCCTGTGATGAATCAGAGGGCACATTTCTTTGAGTTTTCTTCTTGCACAACGAGCACACGTATATTCCTCATTTGTATTTGTCAAATTACAAGCCCATGTCTCTGTGATGTGAAGGGATAAAATAAAATTAGGTACTCTTCCATCCTTTGAATGTGATAAAATGTATTGACCTTTAGCTTCCTTCCTTCCTTACATAGAACAGCAACAGAAATCAACAAAAGCTTACTCTTTAGGAGGGTTTAGGTCCTCTGGTCGGCTCTCAAAAAACCGGAAGACTTCATCACACTGTGAGATGTGAGGTGGAAGCCTTACCAGCGCCTGTTGAAAAGAGAAAGAAATTGAACATACAAGCAGCCTAAAAATAAAAAGATGAGGAACACTGGGGATACTTTAACTGACACCTGTGGGTAACCCAAGCAGAACTGCCCAAAAGCTTTAATAAACAAATGTTTTAATTATTTAATAATTAGTATTGATTTGATTTTTAAAATTAGCTATATTAATTTTACAATGGTTTTCTTTACATTCTGCATATTTTAACATTGTTGAGCTGCTTTATTTAAACAGAAATACCAGAAAGTAAATTTAAAATTTCAGCTTATTAACATGGTTAACAAGCAAATTTAGTACCGTCCCCATTTTTCACTGCTGCTTATAATAAACATTATGATACTTTCAGAGGCATCATTTAATGGTGGGTACTTCAGTTCATTCATCCTAAGCAGCAGAAACATTGGCAGGAGATTTTGGGAATTATAGGGTTGCTACATTTGTGGTGCTTTTAAAAAGGCTGATCAATGACATCAATGACGTATCAACATCACAATTAAATCATTCAAAGAAGTAAAATATATTTTTTATATTTAAACAAGCAATGAAAACAGTAATCTCATTTGTTTTGTAATTCAAATACTGTCTACTAGAAATATAAGAAATTAAAGTGTGTGTGTGTTTGTGTGTGTGCGTGCGCACATGCACTTGTGCGCTTGTGAGTCAGTGTTGGTTCCTGGCTGCTACTTGGACAAATCCCTATAGTTTTTTTTAGCAATATTTCCAAAGTGGCTTGCAATTGAGAGAAAGGGCTGAGAAACTGATTGGCCCAAGGTCACCAAGCTGGCTTTATGCCTGTAATGATCATCATCATCATCATTCATATTTCTATGTCGCCCACATTCCGAGGACTCTGGGCGGCTTACAACAATCGACAGTATACTAAATAGCATATTGCCCCCAACAATCTGGGTCCTCATTTTACCCACCTCGGAAGGATAGAAGGCTGAGTCAACCTTGAGCCGGTGAGATTTGATCCACTGATCTGCTGAACTAGCAGTCAGCTGAAGTAGCTGCAGTACAGCACTCTAACCACTGCGCCACTTGGCTCTTGAAAGGTGCAGAGAAGTTACTCACAGCATATTTTGACTACTTCAGCACAACAAACGGTAGCTTGACAAATGGGAAATGTTATACGAAGCCAAGTATGTAAGGTTGAAGAAATACATACAGTCATAGCCTATTCCTAATTTTTCATGAGAGAATCTGAAATGGGTCATCAAAATAAAACCTCTACTTCAACCTTTAAGTAGAGTTAATTCAAGAAGAAAAAATATTCATACCATAATATTTCCTAGAGCCTTCTTTGATGGTACCCAACAAATTTCCTCTACAAATGAAATATCTTATATTCTTATATTAATTGGTAATCTAAAATGCTATGTCAAACCATTAATACACTTTGCTACAAAGAAAAGTGTTGATGTAAATTACAACCAAAATCTAAATCGCTATTTATTTCATGCACAGCAGAAGAGAAAATAAATACACAATATTCATGTTTCAATGAAAAGCTCAATAGAATGCCAAAGAGTGTTTGAAAGAAAAGGGCACCCTTTGCAATTTTATAAAAGGTTAGATGATCCCTCTAGACTTAAGTAGACAGAAGGGAATATGGAGGCCTCTAAACCTTTTTAAAAGTTAATCAAAATCACAGAAATTCAAGGAGTAAACATTTTCATTGGTCTACAGTAATACAATTAAACAGACTAATGGAAATATAAAAACAGGCTGCAGATTGTGGCTCCAAGATTGCAGATTGCCACAGTTGAGTTAAGTATTACATATTCTAAGTAAAGCTACAGAGAAATATGTTATGTTGTAGAGGCTACAAGTCCTGTTATGTAAATTTCAATTTAGAAGGCAGAAAGAAATTGAAGATTACCTCAACTTGATTCTGTTTTGACTGAACAGTTGACAAAGGGAAATACTATTTGTTTTAAAAGTTTTGGCTTTCTTACAGGATTTTTTTTCTTTTACTTTCCAATCTAGCCAAAAACCCCGGAATTCCAAACCATTCCCCCTTTCTAGTACCTCCAGGTACCAATAACCTCACTAGTTTCTAAGATCAGCCAGGGTTGACTAACTACTGCCAATTGCCAATAATTCTTTTTAATCTGCTCTAGAAAGAAAAAAGTAGAAAGGAATCTTGTGGAAAAGAAGTCAATTAAATATTCAAAAGATAAATGATGTGTTGTTAAAGATAGTATCCATTGGTAGCCTGATATAGTTGTGGGAGGTGCTTTAAGTTTGTATGGAAGTCAGTTGCATTTATAATTCATAGTCCATTCATTCCAAAAGACAAATTTAACTCATATATTTTCCCAATATACATGATATATAAAAGGATCTATAAAAAACATATTGATTTGAATCAGGGGTGAAATGTAAAATTTGTTACTACCGGTTCTGTGGGCGTGGTGGGGATGGGGTAATGTGATTGGGTGGGCGTGGCCAACTTTTTTTTTTTTAACTTTTCAAAGCATTTTTTCTGCAAATGCAAAAAAATGCTTTGAAAGCCTCTGCCAATCAGGAAAAACAGCTGGGATCGTCAGAGCCTTTTCAAAGCATTTTTTAACCACCTCTTCCCCGGAAGAGGTTGCAGAAAAAAATGCTTTAAAAGTCTCTCTGATGATCCCAGGTGAGTTGACTGATCATTTAAAAAATGCTTTGAAAAGTCTCTCTGACGATCAGGCAACTCAGCTGGGATCATCAGAGAGACTTTTAAAGCATTTTTTTCTGCAACCTCTTCCGGGGAAGAGGTGGTTTAAAAAATGCTTTGAAAAAGCTCTGACGATCCCAGCTGTGTTGCCTGATTGTCAGAGCCTTTTCAAAGCATTTTTAACCACCTCTTCCACGGAAGAGGTTACAGAAAAAAATGCTTTGAAAAGCCTCTGAAATCCCAGCTGAGCCACGCGATCATCAGAGGCTTTTTTTTTTACTTTTAAAAGCATTTTTTTTGGCGGAAGAAGTTGTAGAAAAAATGCTTTTAAAAGTAAAAAAAAAGTCTCTGATGATCGCGCGGCTCATCTGGGCATGGGGAGGGGGCGCACAGGAATTTTTGCTACCAGTTCTCCGAACCACCCACCGCCATCACTACTGGATCAGGTGATCCAGTCCGAACCAGGAGCATTTCACTCCTGATTTGAATGATAGATTATGCTGTGCTGTTAAATGCAGGATGATAAAAGTTTCATTAGTATGTTTTGATTAGACTGAAATCTAACTGCACAAAAATTCTGGATGATTTAGAAACTGCTATGATCCTTATTAGTCAGCCCAGTGCATAATTATTCCCAAATATGCAATTGAGATGAATGAATAAAGTGATTGTAAAAGGGTAAAAAAACAGCAAGCCTTTACCATTGTTTCTTATGTCACAACTTAAAATAGTAAATTATACTTTCCAATAAAAAGCCAAATGCTTATTAAACTAGTACTCCCAAATAAGTTTCCTCTTTGAAATTTAACATATATAGCAGTATTGCCAAGTGTACTTAAAAATATTTATCGATATCTGGATTCCTTCATCTTCATGCTATTTATTCAACTTGCCACATAAGGAGTATCAACAACTTCAGTCTGAGAAAATTTGCACTCTCAGATGAGTAATTAGAGGTTAAGAATAGCTTCTGGACAAGGCACAAAATGCACTTAACAAGTAATACATCACCAATCCAAATAGTTTTCTCTTATGATAAAATTCTATGTTATATATGGTCATTTTCACAAGCACTTTCAGATTTAACAGATATATTCAGAAATTCAAATTACTTCATAATTATTTTGCATACTTCATTTTTCAGAAGTTTTGATGAAAGTTCACTCTAGGATGCTATTTGGTTTAAATGATGACATGATAATAAATTTGAAGAAGAGGCTCCACAAATAAACCAACGATATAAAACAGATCTACTCCCATTATCTGATTCCAAATGTATGAAATAAATTTGTTTAATTACTTAGGGAAGATAGTTGTGAAATAAAAAATTCTTCAGGCAAGCATGAATAGGAGACCTAGTATAAGCCTCTGAGACCTTTATTGGAAGCATAGATGGTTGACTGAGTTCTGTGAAGTTCTCTAGCTTTGATGACACTGGAAAGTTTAAGGATCCCAGAGAAGTCTCTCTCATAAACCTATATGTGATATTTTTAACCAAAATAGTGGTTGATCTGAATTTATTATTTGTTTCATTGGTCTCCAATTTTTAAATTAATTCTCAAAATCTTTATGTCACTACAGTATGGGACACCATGACTGCTAAGGTACAGAATGTTCCCAAGGTCTTGGGAAGGCACTTAAAATTTTATTTTTTCGACAAGTCATTTGAAGGATGCTGGTGGAAGGGATGCCTTAGGTAGATGAAATATTGTTTCATTTTCTGTTACTTTGGTTGGTTTTGTTTTGACTATATTCCACCCTGAGATTTAGAGAATAAGCAATATATTAAAATGTGTATAAATAAATAAATGCTATGCATTTTTCACTGTGTTTTAAGAGGAAGTGTCACTTACCCTGCAGTATTCATCAATTGGCTTCAATCTTTTCACAGCTACATCTCGAATGTGACTTCTTCGGAATAGGATTTTCCCTGGTGACAAAGAAGACACAAAGATTAAATATGTATCTTGCCAAAAATTGTTGATATCATGGTCATTCTGAATAACATACAGATGGAAATAGTTGATGCATCTAAGCAGCCATAAATGGGTTTTGCTAAATTTACTTATTCTGAAATTTTAGAGAAGGAAAAGTACATAATTATTCATATTTAAATCACAACTATTTCTGTAATTGTTTTAATAAACATGATGTTCAAACATAACTTTCACTTACTTGTGTATTTTACTTTTACTTGTGTATTATACTTTCATTTTGAATTAAGAATTGTAATATAATATTTTGTTTAAGAGTACACAGAAACAAACATTCTCACTGATTCATTCATCAGTTGATTATTTCCTTCTACTCCACTCCATTTCCTATCTTCTAACAAAAGCTATATGTTTCTTTTCAAAGAAATATCATACATACCTACATACTCCAGAAATGAACAGCAATCTATAAAAGCTTGTTTAAAAAACAGACACATTTCTCTAAAGAAGGTAATCAAGTGACCTTTAGCTTGCCATGTTTTTCAAATCAACACAAACCCATCCCAAATGGATGGAAATTTCTTTTAAATTCATTGATAATATTTTTTTTAATATACTTTATTGATTTTTGAAAATAAAACAAAATACAAGATGTTTCATGCCGCATCGGAAGTGCAGCGTTAACCGTAATTTACAGAGTTTATCACAATAATATTCTAGTTAAGAGTAAATAAAATCACTTTTCCGACTCTCAAATATTTTTCCTGTTACGCATCCAATTGTACCATCCAGCCCATACATCATAATATTTAGATTTTTCACCATTATTCAGCTCATTTGTTAGATTGGACATTTCCGCACATTCTAGAATCTTATTGATTACACTTTCCTCAGAAGGAGACGCATTATCCTTCCATGTCTTTGCAAAAACTAATCTGGCTGCCGTGATTATATGGATCAAGAGTTGAGTCTTTTCTTTTGCCAATCTCTCCCTAATTATGCCTAGTAAGAAGATCTCGGGGGCTAATTCCAAATCCTCTCCTATTATTTCCTTTAGCCAGGCCCGAATTTTAAGCCAAAACTTTTTGGTTATCTGACAGGACCACCACATGTGGAAAAAAGTACCAACCTCCTTACCGCATTTCCAACAGGTTGGTGAGGCATTCGGAATCATTTTTGCTATTCTAGCTGGTGCTAGGTGCCATCTGTGGAACATCTTGTACTGATTTTCCCTATAGGATACCGCTTTTGTTATATAGTAATTCCTGTTCCAGGCTTCTTCCCACTCATTAAAGTTAATATTGTATCCTATTTTTTTTTTCCAGACACCCAGTTGGTTCCTAGCTATGATCTCTGCCCTATCCTCATCTAGTAACACGTTGTACAGTCTAGCCAGCATTTTCTTTTCTTGTCCCAGTAAAATTTTATCTAGATTTCTATATTTGGATTCTATGCCAAATCGGTCCCTATCCTTTTGGTACCTAGAATTGATCTGGAAATAAATCCACCAATCTATATTGAGGCCTTGGTCTCTTAATAAATCTAAAGATTTTAAACTCCCTTTATCGTCTAATATCTCCTTATATGTGGGGAAATTTTGAATGTCTCGCCTGTTTGGGTCAATTAGGGCCTCCAGAATGGAGAGCCAATTTGGGACTTTAGTGTAAAACCTCTGCCTGATTTCTACCCGTATTTGAATAAGGGTCTCCCTTACTTTATGTCTACAAAAAAGGAGGCTTTTTTTTCCTCTCGGGTTCCACAATTGGGCATGCCAACCTTCTTGCAGGTCGTGCCCTTCCAAAGTCAAGATTCTTCTATTATGTAGTATGATCCAGTCCCTAATCCACACCAATTTGGCTGCCTTTTGATATGTTTCCCAATCCAGGAGACCGAAGCCTCCCAAATTTCTTTTGCCTTGTAGAATCCTATATGAAATCCTGGACTTTTTCCCTTCCCATAGAAAGAGCCTAATACCTTTATTCAATTCTGAAAAAAAAAATTTTGCCTAATTTCACCGGGATATTTTGGAATAGAAATATTATTTTGGGGAGGATGTTCATTTTGATTGCTGCAATTTTTCCTATAAGGGACAATTTTATCTTTTTCCATCTTTCCAGATCTAGCTGTATTTTTTGCAATAACGGGATGTAATTATTTTCTTTTAATGATGAGTGCCGGGAGGTTAGCCAAATACCTAGATACTTAGTTTTTTTCACTATCTGGATGACTAGCAACTCTTCTAGCTCTATTTTTTGTGTTTCTGTTACATTTTTCACTATTATTTTTGTTTTGGTTTTATTGAGTTTGAAGCCGGCCACTTTACCATAATTTTCTATCTCCTGTAGGACTTTTGGGCCTGATACGAGTGGATCCTCCACAATTAAGGCCACATTGTCTGCAAAGGCCTATGCCTTAAAAATTTCATTCCTTATCTTGAGACCTTTAATATCTTTGTTAGCCCTGATCTTTCTGGGAGCACTTCTAGCGCCAAAATAAAAAGTAAGGGGGCTAAGGGGCATCCTTGCCTTACACACCTTTTTGGATTGGAAATACTTTCGTCCTATCCCCATTTATTACAATATTTGCCTTCTGATTATGGTATATGTTTTCAATCATTTTCCTGAAATTGGTCCCAAAGCCCATTAAATTAATTTGGTTAATCATAAAACTCCAGTTCAAATTGTCAAAGGCCTTTTGAGCGTCTACGAAAACTAGCGCCAGCTGTTTATCAGAATGGTGTTCATAATATTCTATGACATTTAATACTGTTCTCAGATTATTCCTGATTTGCCTCCCAGGGAGAAACCCATTTTGGTCTTTATGGATCCAAATATTTAAGATTTTCTTCATTCTTCCCGCAATGATGGACATAAAGAGTTTATAATCGGAATTTAATAAAGAGATTGGCCTATAATTGGCTATATGCTTAGGATCGGTACCTTCCTTCAAAATCAGTGAGATTCCCTCCATGTCTCGGGAATACTTACACCTGTTAAAGCCTCATTGAAAATCCCTAGTAATTATAATTTTAGTGGTTCCTCAAATTTAGCATATATTTCCCCTGGAAGTCCATCAGGGCGTGGGGATTTATTTTTTTTGATTTTAGTAAGGGCGGTTTCCAATTCCTCTATTGTGATCAGTCTGTTTAATATATCCTTCTCTTCCTCAGTTATTTGTGGTAGGTTAGCCTCCATTAAATATTGTTCTACTGCTTCGGCCTCGACCTCTTCTTGTTTGTACAATGCTTCATAAAAGTCTCTAGCTAGGCCTAATTTATCCTCTTCCTTTGTCAAGAGGTTGCCTTTGGAGTCCTCCAATACCAAAATTTGACTTTTTTCATTCTGTTTTTTGAGTTTATATGCGAGCCACCTACCGGACTTGTTAGCATTTTCAAAAAGATAATGTTTACTCTCTTTATTTTGCCCACTATCTCCTCCTGATCCAAAATATTCAGCCTATGTCTCGCTAGCCTCCAACTCTCTTTAAATATTTCATCTCCCGGCCTCCGCAGTAGATTATTTTCTGCCTCTTCTAATTTCTTAGTGAGGGCCTCTCTCTCTTTCCTTTTTTCCTTGTTCTTATACGCCATGTAAGAGATAGTCACCCCTCTCACATAAGCTTTCATAGTGTCCCACACTATTTCTCTAGCTGTTCCTTTATTTCCATTTTCAGCAAAAAAACGCTTAATTTCTTCATTTAATTTAATTACAAACTCTTTTTCATTCAATACAGACGTGTTTAATCTCCACCTCTTTTGTGTTCTCTTTCTCGCTTGAAACCAATTTATTTCCAGAAACCTATGATCTGACCATGAACTGATATTTATTTCAACCTTCTGTATTTGCAAGCCTAGTTTCCTGGTAACCCAAACCATATCAATTCTGGACCACGAGTTATGAGGCGGTGAATAAAAAGTGTATTGACTATCTAATGGGTGGAGCGTTCGCCATATATCTATTAAGTTTAATTCGTCTACCAAATCAAAAAAGCTCTTTGGGAGGGGTAGTCTTTTGTTCTTTTTATTTTTCCCGCTTTTATAATCTATGGAAGGGTCTGTAATCCCATTAAAATCCCCTAGCATACATACTTCACTATCAGCCCATTTTCCTAGTTGCTCGTGCAATTTCCAATAGAAAAGTCCCTGTTTTTTATTAGGGGCATATATCCCCACCAATATCAATTTGGAATTGCCCCTCGTTATCTCAATTATTAAGATTCTGACTTTAGAATCTTGGTATTTTAATTCTGCCTCTATTTCTTTCTTAACATAAATTGCGATCCCCCCCTTTTTTTTCCGCTAAAGACACAAATACTTTACCGAATTTGGGGAATTCTAATTGTTTAGCCTCATCTTTTTTTATATGGGTTTCCTGTATACAAATTATATCCGGATTGAATTTTACCAGTTTTGACAGTATTAGCTTTCTCTTCCTATAGTCATTAACACCGTTTACATTCTGTGACAAGATTTTTAAGCCATTCATTCCTAGTGTCTGTGGTTACTTCCTAGTTCTTGTTTTTTAGTGTTACTGCTCTCACAGGTCGGGTTTACTTTCCTGTTTCTTCCCCTTCTACTTCTCCTCTTTTTTTCCCTTCTTCTATATCCTCCCTAGTGCTCTGTTCTTGGGATGACTCTTCCTCTGTGTTTACTGTTTCAACCTCCTCTTTACTATTATATTCCTCTTCTTCTCCTCTCATTTGGTCCAGAAACTCTTGTGCTACACTTGGATTGTCGATTCTTATCTTCCTTCCCTGCCAGGAAATTAACAAGCCCTCTGGCAGTAGCCATCTGAACACTATATTCCTTCTATTTAACTGATTTGTCAAGAATCTATAGTTCTTTCTTCCCTCTCTCACCCTTTTTGGTACTTGTTTGAGTATAATCACTTCCTTCCCTCTATACACTATTGATTCATCTCTCGCAATTTTATAAAGGATATCTCTCACTTTTCTCCTAGCAAACCTTACATGGACCTCTCTAGGGAGCTTATTTCTTCTGACGTAGTTTGTTTGAACCCTATATATCTCATCGAGCTCCCTAATAATTTCCAGTTTGTCTTGCTGGAGTATATCCGCTATTAACTCGGCCATTTTATCTCCTAAATCTTCATCTTTTTCTTCTGCAATATTTTGAAATCGAAGGTAAAATGAGGCCTTATCCATTTCAAGATGGACCAATGTATCTTCCGTTACCTTACCCTGGGCCGTGAGGAATTTACCCTTACCCTTAGCCTAATTGAGTTAGATCTATTTTTGTGTATTGACAGATGCATATTTCATTCAATAATACTCCAAATTCAGAGATATTCTGAATTCAGCCATCTGCTGAAGAAGACGAAGATACAATATTAAAGAAGCACATTTTCATATTAAAATTAGTATGCACAGACACAAAAGGTAATCCGATGTATGTATACTCAAAAGTTTACCTAAGATGGAAAAGCATGGGAAGTAAAAATCTCCTAAATTATTAATGGAGACTAATAAATGCATAACTACAATGTATTTAAAAGGCACTGCTGATTGAGAAAATAGTTAGAGCTTATTACTATGGACATAATCATTTTTATCGTCCTCCACTTGACAGTTATGATTTGCTGTCCCATTTGTATTAAACTGTTGCTCTCAATTCTGTACAAGAAATTGTCAATCTGATAATCACCATCACTATTTTAAAAAGTCTTCATTTGGCTGCTGCAATTTGTAGTTAATTCAGTCTTCCTCTTTAGAGGAGTAAAGTAGAAATATTAAAGCACACCCTGAGGATGTAGAAAAGTAGGTTAATAAGATCTTATGTAGGGTTTACCCCAGTCAGACGAAAAGAGAGGAATAAGAAAGAAGGGATAAAGGACTAAAGTATGAGGGCTATCAGTAACAGTAGGAAGGATAAACGATTATGTTCTGGACTTAGTATTTTCAATTATACATCACGCATGCATATAACAATTCTGCAAACCCTATTAAGCTTTAAATATAATGTACACAACCAATATGATTCATTCAAAGATTTTCATAATAGTTCATGTGCTCAGATGATTGGATTTGCATTCAATTCTTTCAAGAATAGCAAGACCAAAGCTACTGTTTACAGATTTCTAGAAAACCAGGAAAATAATATATTTATATACATTGCCAAAAATAATTACAATGAAGTATATTGGTCTAGCTCCAGGAAAGGAAAAGAGTTCAGCTGTCAGATCTCAAATTGGCTTTCCTTTAAGCCTTCATTAGAGCCATATGATCTACTTCAGCTACAAAAGGAGGGATTTTGTTCCTAACTTTAGAATTGCAAGTACAAAATGAAGAATAGAACCATAAAAGGCCTTCCTTTTAAAGAAAAACCTTTTTCTTTATCTATTTAGCTATTCTTATTATGCTCTGAAGAAATATAAACATAGAATTGGTACTGCAGGACAAGCTTCTCAACAGGAAATTTTTTGCAAGAATCTAAAAGACAATGAAGAGATTCTTAAGTCTCTGTTGCATACAATAAAATTTGCAAAGCATCAATATTAGCAGATTGCTTGAAGCAAGCTGGCCATAAGCAAGAGAAAGGTAGCATTGGACAAAAAGGATTCTTGTGACTAAATAGAAAATTCATCCCTCTCAATAATCAAGAAACTGCAGTAATATATAAATTTGTGCCCATAACAATTTCCTAAGGTTCTTTGAAGCACTCATCACTTTATTGCAACATCACTCTGATCTCTTCCTGAAGTCAAATAAAGCAGAAACTTGACAGATAAAAAGACAACATATAATGCTAATAAATAGTGGCAGAATCATATCTTTAAGTCAAGAAATTCCTGCTGCCACATATTTGGCAAGGGCTTATCTGACAGTCAATTTGAAATGCTGAAATCATACACTGACTGATGAAGCAGATTATTGAGCAGTTACAGACTCTAATACCAGACAGCAATCAAATGTCATCCACAATTTAAAACAAGAATATACTAGATTTTAAACTCTAACACAATTACAATTATATTCTGTATTCTACTCAGCTCCAAACTGGCACCTAATTTAAAACTCATCAGGGCATACAAGAATATTCCTAATCAGTGATAATGTGATTCTTACAACATGTCATTGATAAAAAACATTGCAAGTTCTTTAATGTGAGCAATCACTCCAAAAGGCTTACAGATCTCCTCAAGCTTCTTCATTTCAGTCTTGATGCATCTTAGAGTGACCATTCAAAGTTACACAGCACTGAAAAAAGTGACTTATGAGTATGGCCATTTTTCACACTTATGACTGTTGCAGCAACCACAGTTATGGGATTTACATTCAGATGTTTGACAACTGACTCACATTTATAACAGTTGCGGTGTCCTGGAGTCATGTGATCACATTATCCCCTCTTGTGACCTTCTAACAAGCAAAGTCAATGGGGAAATCAGATTCACTTAACAAATGTGTTACTAATTTAAGAACTGGAGTGATTCACTTAACAAATGTGGCAAGAAAAGTCATAAAATGGGTCAAAACTCACTTAATAAATTTCTCACTTAGCAACATAAATTTTGGGCTCAATTGTATTTGTAAGTTGAGGACTACCTGTAGTTGGAAAAGGTGCTACAGATTCCTTTTGATTTTTTGCCACCATAGATGAACACAAGTTACTGGGTCTTCAAGAATAACTAATGGCTTTTTTGATATAAGGCAAAATAAATATAACTTGGATGTCAGGTTTCATTGACACTTTAGTTATAACTGCAAATGTTCATATCAGAAGAAACACGATCATGTCATACCGAACAATCACATTCTTCAACCAAAGCAAAAGCATTTAGACATTTACTCAGGGATTGCTTTTCTACCTAATACTTCATTGTGTTTTATATAGAAATCTGTCTCTACCAAAATGTATTCCTCTTCATCTTTGCTCTGCAGTTTTGTGATTTTAAAAAAAGCTTTAAAAGAAGGCAAGGTTTAGGTAAAATGAATACTGATAAACCTCGGAGTAAAGATATAAATTGATAAATGCGGTTTGGGATCTTGAGTAATTGCACATGAATCTACAATCGTGAAAGAAGCCAAACTGGTTAGGCTGTTACAAAAACACTGGCCCAAACAAGTGGAGCCTTCTTTCTAAGCACAGCAAAAAGAAGCAACAACTTCTGAAATACTACTTGCCTTTGTTCCCAGGTGCTGCTGTGCTCTGCAGAGCTGGCTATCGTTTATAACATTCTGACACCAGGAATCTTACTTACCTCTCAAAGGGTGGTAGACTTATGGTCTCCAGTTCCCACCTATGCTGGATAGATGCCATCAACTTTACAAGCACATGGCCTAAAGATACTGAAAGATCCATTGAGCTCCCACTCCATATTTGCACCTGAATGTCATGTGGATTATACAGACTGGATATACTTTCTGAAATCTTCATTTCCTAAATAGGCAGAGACTTGTCCTAAGAAGCAGGATTTGATCCCATGCAACATGAGACAAATAAGGGAATGATGCAGACAGGAAATGGTGGAGCCCACAGAATCCCCGTGTCTTTTATTTTACTTCTCAGGAGAACTTTATAGCTGGAACTTTTTACTGAAGTCCAGTATCTTGTTTCCCATATTTTATGTCAATCTGCTCAATTCACATAAAGAAGATAATAGATGAGAAAATGTCATTGTATGAGCACTATTCTCAAACTAATATCCCTGTCCTTTTTAAACTTTAGGATAATTAATCTTATTTCCTTCATGCTACTTTACCTTGTACTGCTATTTTTACTCTACAAACAATACATTTTGCACTTCATCCAAAGGTTTTATGAGTTTAGTATTGAGTACTAGATGTACTCAAATGCTTCTGTTAATTCCTAAGCAAGAAAATAACTCACATAGAAAAGATCGGGTTCAATCCCTGATAGAGAGTTCAGGGTAGCAAAATAGTAAAAATCCTTCAAGAAAATTCCTGGAAAACCACAACTAGTTATACTAAAAGTGGAAATTACTCGGCAAGAGTCTAGTTTTACTCTATGCCAACGTAAGTTATATTGAGTAAAATCATCTAACAAGACTTCATCAAATCAAAAACAGCAGATTCTAAGACTTGATCCCAACAAAAAGCACTAATCTTTATCAAAATCAAAATCTCTGCTATTATACTATTGATTCCTATAATATGTTTTAAGGTCGAAGCAGGCAGACGTACTTAAGTAATGTTGGCTAATTTTGAAAAGTTAAGCAGAGTCAGAAGTAATTTGTATTTGAGGACTCAGTACTGTTTTAGGCAAGAAAAACATGAACCAAGACAATCAACACACCCAACTTGCTCCACCAAATTAATAGGTAACAATGGAACTGCCAAATATTATTCTTGTTTGTAACAAGGATATTGTGGAAGTGAGTCACCTTACTATTACTCTCTTTTCATCCCTAAACAAATGAATACTATGTATGTATCATTGTCATATCTGTGTGTTTGTGTTTTCAGGGCTATGTCTATCTCTAAATTTCTCATTTCTGAACTTTTTTCAGAATAAAGCCAGTGAAGGATTGTAAAGAATTCCTGCACTATCACTTTTATATGATTGCTGGCTACACACCAACCAGATATATTAGAAACCACAACCTGAGTTTTGGATCAGTGAAACCTGTCTTACTTATTAGCTTACAAACTTCATATCTTGAGAACTAAAATAATATGTAGAATTCCATTTACATTACAGATATGAAATTGTTTTCACACTGAAAAATTAATAGAAAATGTTTCTATTTAAAAAAAGAAGGCATTAACGTACAAAGAGACTCTATTTTCCATTCAGAATAATAGCTATGATTCCACAAGATTGCTACCCAAAAATATAACAAGCTCAACACCTCGGACAAAACAAGGTCATATTTGTGTTAGTCATGCAGAAGAAAAAAAAGAAGAAAAGCTGTAAATAAAATTATCTTCTTGCTGCTCTTTCAGGAGGCACAGATGGGCTGTAATAGGATATCTTCTACTATAATATACATGTACGTGTGTCCCAGACAATTTTCAAAAAGGAATAGTGATCACATCCTGCCCATTTAGACAAAATCCCCATATAGCTTTACTGAGAAACAGTTTTGTACATTTGGCAAGCATTCAGTTTCCATGTAAGACCACCATTAACATTGTTATATGAAGCAGTAATTATTTTTTTCTTTCATCTTGCTATTTTATTTTATTACTTAGGCTACAATCACATACAAATACTTAGAATTAAGATCCAAAGAACTGGCTGAGATTTATTCCATGTAAACTAACATCAGAACAATCTGTTGGGTGCTTCCAGTTCTTTGCTATCCAAACAATAAATGTTGCAAATTTGGAGGCAAAATTTCAAAAAAAATAAAATAAAATAAGTTATTTACTGATTAATTGTAATGACACGGGTGGGCGCGATGATTCAGCAGTTAAAGCGGCTGAGCTTGTCAGCTGAAAGACTGACCCAAATAGTGTACTATGGGATGAGCTCCTATTACTTGTCCCAGTTCCCACCCACCTAGCAGTTTGAAAGCATGCAAATGCAAGTAGATAGCTAGCTACAACTTCATTGGAAAAGTAACAGCACTCATGTGGCTTGGCATATAGACACGCTGGACATATAACACAGAAGAGTCTTTGGACAACCTGGCTCCTTGGCTAAAAACAGAGATGAGTAACATCCCCTATAGTCACATATGATTGAACAGGGAATATCTTTACCTTTATTTTTAATGACACTTGTGGAAGAATCAACAACCAGGGGTGGCCATAACATTTAGGAGGCAATACAGTTCTGGAGCATAAATGAGGCTGTATCATTAGAGCTATTTATTTTCCAGGCAAACATTTGGTTCTTTTTCAAATTAATGGTCCTGCCAAACTTGCTTTTCAAATTACATTTCTATCCCAGATTCAGATTTCTTTTATCTGATCGTTCATTGTCTTGGTTGCAACACTTACTTCTGTTCCTCAAGGTTATTTGTTTTATCCACTACATGTGTGTGTCCTCTACCTGGGAATATAATATTTGAATTAATAAGGTAATTGGAGAAAACACAGGTCATTCTTGACTTAGGAGTACAATGAGGACTGTAACTTCCATCACTGAGTGGGGTGCTTATTAAGTGAGTTGCACCCAATTTTTTATGACTTTTGCTGTGGTCATGAAGTGAATCACTATGGTGAATCAAAAAATTGTTAAGCAAATCTGACTTCTTCATTGCTTTTGTTTGTCGGAAGCCGGCTAGGAATATTTTAAATGATGATCACATGACCCTTTTATTTATTTATTTATTGAATTTATATTGCCGCCTATCTGCCCATAGTGACTCAAGGCGGCTTACAGAATATAAAACCATATTTAAAACAATAAAAACTAACAAAAAGAATCAAATAAATTAATATAGTACAATATAACAAAATGGCAAATCTCCCTGAGCCAATGAACACCAAACCCAGAACCAATCGGTCTTGCAAGGGTTTAGTTTTAAAGCATTGCTCCCCATCCAGCCCCTAACAGCCTCTAGGCACTGCCAGAGGAGGATACGGCATCACTTAACTCACCATGGGCCAAGACATACAGCTGAGTATCACCAGCATATTGGTGATACCTCAGTCCACAGTGATGAATGATCTTACCCAGCGGCTTCATATAAATGTTGAACAGGAGCGGAGAGAGTACCAAGACCTGTGGAACCCATAAAGCAGTGGGTGAGGGCTAGACTTCTCCCCTCCGATCAACACTAACTGAGAGCTGTTGCAGAGGAAGGAAGTGAACCAGGATAGCACAAGACCTCCCACTCCCATACCCCGAAGTCTCCCCAGGAGAATACCATGGTCGATGGTATCGAAAGCCGCAGAGAGGTCAAGAAGAGCAAAGATGGATACACTTTCCCATCATGCTCCTGCCAGAGATCATCTAAAAGTGTGACTCTCAAGACATTACAATGATTATAAATGAGAAGATCAGTTGCAAATCACTTTTTTCAGTGTCTTTGTAACTTCAAATAGTCACTAAATAAATGGTTACAAGTCAAGGATTATCATCACTGTGTCAAATCTGGAATTTAGTGGCATGACCCACATGAATGGAATATAATGATGGGATGATACAACATATTTGACAACAGTTCATCAGAAAAGGAAGGGTTATCGTGTTATACCTAAAGAAGTCATAGGCTTGCAGAGACATTCACCAACTGGAACATGGAAATCCTTTTGAGAGCTTCTGAGTAAGAATAAAAGGATACACAAACAAAAGTGATATCATCACTAGAGCTTATTATAGATTGCCTGGCAGATGATGAAACCTTTCTGTGGCAGATGACCAAACCTTTAAAGAGGCACATGAGTGACAAAGGGAGATTTCAATTACCCCAACATCTGCTAGGTCTCAAACTCTGCCAAGAATCAAAAGCCCAACAAATTCCTGTTCTCTCTTGCTGACAATTACATTTGCCAGGGGATGGAAAAAGGAGCAAGATGATCTGCTGTTTTGGAAATAATCCTAACCAACAGAGAGAAACTGTTTGAAGAAGTGAAAGTGACTGGAACCTCAGGAGAAATTGACCATATTATGTTAAGAGTTTATTACAATAGGGGCAAGGTACCAGATTTCAGAACAGCTGACTTTGATGAACTCAGACAAAAGCCAAATTGAATTCAATGGCTTAAAATCCTGGATGAAATGGCTCTGGGAAGGATGGAAATAAAATACTGAAAGTGCACTCACAAATAATTCCTATTCAAAGAAAAATAGGACATATCTAAGAGAGCATCTTAGATGTGTATGTAGCTCTTTGCAATGCTGGAAAAAAGAAATGGAGCATATATAGACAATGGAAGGAGAAGAGCATTTCCAGAGAAAGGTATAAGGCAACCACGAAAACTGTAGAAATCATATTAGAAAGGTTAAAATTCAGAATGAAATAAAGGTATGATTTTTTTAAAAAAGAGAAGAATGGCAATGGATGATGGCAAGAAAACAGCATATCTTAACCTGTATTTTGTATTTTCCTGAAGGACAATGAAGCCTCAGCTGGCCTTTGTATTGTCAGTAATGGAAGAAAGAAGCTGTGCCCCAGGCTACAACAGAACAGCTAATTTAAATGAATTCAAGTCTCCATTGCCCTATGAATTACATCCCAGAGTACTGAAAGAAATAGCAAAACTGCTAACATAATCTTTGAGAACTCCTGGAGATTTGACAAGGTTCCAGAAGACTAGAAAACAAACACTCTTATCTTTTTTAAAAAAGGCAGAATACCCAGAAAATTACAGAACTATCACTCTGCCATTCATGCTGGCGTAGTTCTTGAAAATATGATTAAACAGTATATTTGTGAGCACAAGTACAGGAAAGCAATAATTAAAAACTGCCATGAGTTTGTTACAAACAGGGCCTGTCAGACTAATTTTGTTTCCTTTTTTTGAAAATGTTACTGGTTCAACAGATGGGGGAATATCATTGACACAGAATACTTTGACTTTAGCAAAGCAATCAGGATTCCGCTTTCTCATGATGACTTCACTAATAACACAGTAAAGTATAGGGTGGATAATGTAACTGTTAGATGGGTTTATAACTGGATAAATGACCATACGCAGAGAATATTCATATAGTTTCACATCACTTTAGAAAGTAATATCAGGCAGACAGTCACACAGTTCTGACATGGGCCCTGAACTGTTCAATATTTTTACTAATGACCTAGCTAAAGGGGCTGAGGAAACAATTATCAGATTTTCATATAATACAAAATAAGAGGAATGCCTAAGATTTTAGAAGAGAAAGAAAAGATTCATAGAATTCTAGAGAGAGCTTTTGAGTTCAATAGAAAGAAACATAAAATCCTTTTACCTGGGGAGAAAAAATGAAAGGGATAAGTATATGATGGGGTAGACTGGTAGTTTTCTTGGTAGTGTATTAAAAGAATATACGTATGTATTCTAGAAAATTACAATAAATATGAGCCAAAAATATGATACAGATGTTAAAAAGGGAATTGCTATTTTGAGATATATTTACAAAATATATACATTTGCTCCTGGAAGCACGAAGCCAAGAATACCAGCCTGAAGATGACAAATGAGACTTCGTCGAAACGTCACCAAGACACTTCCAATTTTACGCGGGAGAAGACCTGAATAACAAAGACCTACAAAATATATACAGTATATAGAATTCAGATCACAAAATCGTCTCACTCTGCCCTGTCTTTCAAGCTTGTATATCCATCCATATTGAGGGACAAAATGCTGGAAGCCTTTAGACATCTAAAGGGTTGTCATATGCTCTTGTCTCTTGTCCCAGAAGGCAACCAGAATCACTGGACTGAAATTATGGGAAGTAGATTGCAGTCTTTCTTAGCAGGAATTTCCTCATAGTAAGAGCTGTCAACCAGAAAAATAGCCTTCCTGGGAAAGTGGTATGCCCTTCAGTAGTAGACTTTGCTGCCAAATCTCAGTGGTACAATCCTAGAATCCCCCAAATGGTTCAGCAAAATGGTAGACGTTAACACAAGGGGCAGCCTTCTGTCTTTCCTGGCCCAGCTGCTCCCAGAGATTATGAATCTTGGTAGCTGGAGAAATCTTTTACTTAGGCTGAATGGTCACTATTTACACTATCCACGTTATATGCTATCCACAATGCCAGGAATGTACAATTTAAGACAGCATGCATAATAAAAAGGTTCCCTTCGCACATATGTGCTAGTCATTCCCAACTCTAGGGAGTGGTGCTCATCTCCGTTTCAAAGCCGAAGAGCCAGCACTGTCTGAAGATGTCTCCATGGTCATGTGACCTACATTACTAAACGCCGTTACCTTCCCACCAAAGATGGTCCCTATTTGTGTACTTCATTTTTTTTAATGTGCTTTTGAACTGCTAGGTTAGCAGAAGCTGGGACAAGTAACGGGAGCTCACCCGATTATGTGGCACTAGAGATTCGAACCGCTGAACTGACAACCTTTTGATTGACAAGCTCAGCGTCTTAGCCACAGAGTCACCTACTAGTATGCATAATAGTCAAGTTTAATTTTCTGTTTCTTTTTTGTAATCAGTAGTCTGGTCTGAAGAGCAATGAGCTACAATAGAGGAATATGGAGTATTTCATGAATCAAAAACCTGAATCATTCTTTCTTGTGGACTGTTTGACTTATTTTATACATGGGCAACATCTCAATCAACACATCTAAGCAGGATCTGAGAAATGTGGAAGAATTTGACAGTTGGTAACTAGCTTCAGAAAGAAAGAAAGAAAGAAAGAAAGAAAGAAAGAAAGAAAGAAAGAAAGAAAGAAAGAAAGAACCAGATTACAAATAAAAGAATAAGACTTGGAGGGAAAAGCCTTGGTGATACACTAGGACTCTAGCACTCATGTTTTAATTTTCCTAAATTAAGAACTACTTTAGACCTATTGCTTATTTATCTATGGAGATTCTCACTCAGATTGTCAGATATTGCTTATGTAGTAATACAATTATACAATTATTTCTATTGTTATTACTACTACCATTTTTAATCATTTCATATATGTTTGTTTAATAGTTTTGATATGTATACCAAAGAAAGTTCAGTTGTAAAAAAAATAAGTTTCGCAGCAAGCATCTTGCTTTAATTTATTCTTTTTCTGTCTAAGATCCAGATCTAGTTTCCTTGGCAGTCAAAGAGTTCCACTGTACCACAACCATGTGATCATAAGGAACAGCAGAAAGTTGAAGGCACCCTGAAGCATGAATAAAATAACTTTTATTGCTGCAGCAGTGCTGCTTATCATGACTACGATCCTGAAAAGTATATTAAAGGGAAAGCATATGTACTTTTATTCAGGAATGAAACCCATTAATAGAATGCATGCATAGCAATCTGTGTATTCACTCAAATTTCAAACATCCAAATTTGGAGTACACAGAATACTCTGAGTACGGCCTGTCTCTCTTTAAAACACTCTACTAGGAAGAAAGCTTCATGAAAGCACCAGTGACTGACAGAAGCTAAATCCTGGAAATATGGACGATATGACACTATTAAAAAGTAAAGTAAAAAGTAAATGTAGTCAAGGCTTTCTTTTTCTTAAAATGTTCTTAACTTACAATGTTACATATCACTTTTTGTAATGGGCAAGAAATAAATGTCCCTCCCATTAACATAATTTTGTTCTCAGAAAACACCCTTTCTGCAGCCCTAAATATCTACCTCCACTGAACAAAAGCAGACTGCTCCCATGCAAGCAAAGTGAGAGAAGTACCAATATATTGCTGCATGCTGTGAAAAATGTGTATTGCTTGAGCAAATCCTCAAATGTTGTTGTTAGAGAAAGGAAATCTCTTAATTAGCTGCCATCCAATTGTAGTGCGTCCTTGGTAAAAACATTTGTCTTCTATTTATCTTGACGGTGTTTCTATTGAACTGCGGAAAAATACTTTTAGCACACCAAAAGGATTTCTTAAAACCTTTAAAGTGGGTTTGATACTTAAAAATTACTAGACCAGTTAGTAGGGCTCTTATCACCCTTAGAACAAACCCTTAAAAGCCTGCTTATAAAAATTGTCAATATTCAAACATCATCAGGAGTCTAACAAATGCTTTCACTATGCTATAGCTATATGTGCTATTTCCATTACGAGTTACTTTTTCAAAGTTACGTTTGCATGGAGTAAGAATTCTTAGTGTGATTTTGTTATCATTAAAAAGTTAGACAACTGAAGGTGTAATATAGATAAATTTACAAATATATCTCCTGTACTACAATTTGCAAAGAACAATTCAATCATGATTATAGGTGAAGATTTGACTTTTTTAGAATAATACTTTTAACAAAAGGGCCTGATCATTGAGAGACGCTACCTAAAGAAAATAAGACTCTTTTATGTAGCTTTTAAAGATTATTATTTTGTAGCTATATTTAAAGAGTCTACATCTGTGAATGTTTCACTCTTCCATGAACCCATAATCCTCCCCTGCTAGTTTATAAACATGAAGATTTCTATTAACCTAGTACATTTAAAGAAACCATATAAGGATTTGAACTGGAGGATGGATACAAAGAATTGTTGATTGCAGGAGAGAGGGAACTAGCATTATAGTTAACATTGTGAAAATATTCCTGTTAATTTTAGCCAATGACTCAATAGCTAAGTTGCTACATTGTCCACCCTACATGAATTACTTCTTCAGTTTTATAATAGCCCTATCTGAAAAAAGTTTTGGAAAGTTGGGGGATGACCACATCATTTAATTTTATCTCTACAAACCTATAGACACCTCCACAGACGTAGCTTTATCTTCTTTTATTGTCAACTTTCTGTGGTACCATTTGCTAAAAATAACCTAATGAAAACTGGAATCAGTGATTAGAGGATAAATAAAAAATAGTGATTTTTTTTCCTTATATGCTGATCTCTACCTGTGATCACTTAAAAGTTTTGTATCTATTTATATGATTTTTTTCAGAACAAAACCACAAATCACTAAAAGATATATATCAAGTGGAGATCCAATTGTATAGTGAAGGAAGAGAAGACGGAAGAGAAGAAGGCTCTATTTAATCTATCTGCGCATGCCCAAGATGGCGGCTGCCTCTGAAACGCCGTGAGGAGATGGGCATCAACGGGCGTTTTAAATGGGTCTGGGGGGGGTTGCAGACTATCGGCAACCCCCTACCCGGCTTGCTGAGCTTGTGGCCGTTGCGCTGGTGGGTTTGAGTGCCCTCCAGCGTTTCCATCTGTTGCTGGCCTTCGGGGAGTTGCGGAGCTGTCGCCGCCGGTGTGTGTCAGGGAGGAGAGGAGAGAACGCCGCCAGACGCCGCCGGAGTGGTTTGGAACGGTGAGAAGCGGCGGCAGGCGGCGAGAGCGGCGAGAGCAGCGAGAGGTGGCCAACGAGTCTGGGGGGGTGATTGCAGACCATCCGCAACCCCCCCCACTCGACCCACGGAACATCTGCCCCTCTCGCAGGGGGGCTGGCGCTTGCCAGCGTTCTCCTGGTGGGACTGGCCTTTGGGAGCTGCTTCCGCTGCTTCCGCCCGTGTGAGAGGAGAGGAGAGGAGAGAGAGATGCCGCCGGAGTGGTCTGGAGGGGCGGCAGGTGGCGAGAGTGGTGAGAGACGGCCAGCGGAGCCTAGGGGGGCGGCTACAGACCATCAGCAACCCCCCCCCACCCGGCCAACGGAATATCGGTTCATCTCGCTGGGGGGCGGGTGCCTACCAGCGTTCTCCATACGTGACTGGCCTTTGGGAGCTGCTGCCACCTGTGTGAGAGGAGAGAGGAGAGAGAGGCCGCTGGAGTGGTGGAGAGGCGGCAAGCGACGAGAGTGGCGGGAGGTGGCCAGCGGCGCCTAGGGGGGTGATTGCAGACCATCAGCAACCCTTTCCTTCCCCCCCACCATTGGCCCGCAGAAGATCTGGCCCTCTCGCTGGGAAATATCTGGCTCTCTCGCTGGGGATCGCAGGTTGGCGGCAACCTCCCCCCCCCCACTTGGCCCGTGGAATATCTGGCCCTCCCGTCGGGGAATATCTGGCCCCCCTTGCCGGGGACTATCTGGCTCTCTCGCCTGTAGCACCATCGATCCGCTTTCTTCCTGGAGTAGCTTGGAACTTGGCCCTAGTACCATCGCGCACGCTGGCGTTATCGCAGAACAGGCCTGCCTATGGGAGGACTGATGGAGCTGGCTCCACCTTTGTTCATCCCTGATGGGGGAGTCTTATCCCTCACAGGACAAATATGCCAGGCCCCTGTGAGAGAGTGGCCTGGACTTTCCAACTTCCTGTCTGTATGGCGGACCTCCGTGAGAGGGCGGTCCGGATACCCCCGCAGTGACTTTGAACTTATAGACTCCTCCCGCTACCGTGAGAGGGTAGCGGTGATTTCTCCTGTCTGTTCTTCGATACTTTTTATGTACCAGCACAGACTCTAGCCATGCCTTTCTTCTGTCCATCTTCGTTGTGTGTTTCGGATGTTTTCGAGGTCCAGCCTTCTTGCCTTGCGAGACTCCCCCCTCTCGCAGGTTTGGCCCTCTACATTATCGAGGGCCCACCTTAATGACGGGTTTTGGGACTCCGAGAGGTGGCATGCCAAAAAACGGGGACTGAGGGGTTTCTTAAATTTGTGTTTTACTAAATTTTTAAGGGGTTCAGGGGTGGGGGTGGGAGTGGGTTTGGGGGAGAACTCACAGGGGGGAAGGTTAGACCCAGCTGTTCATGGGGCCGCGGGGGGTCAAGATTCTGGAGGCAAGAGGGCTTCTGCTAAGCCCTCTGTCGAGGGTTGTGCGATTAAGATACTGTGTGGGAGGGGCAGATATGGCGTGGGTAGGGGACCATATCATGTGGCGGGGGCTCGCACTCGCTGTCTTCGAGCGATTGCGTGCCCCGGTCCCCCGAGCCATTCCCGTTCCCCTGGTTGTCTAGAGTCTCAGGACCCGAAGCTCCGGCTGTTGTTATGCAATGCAAGGTCCGTTGTCAATAAGGCCCCCCTCATATGTGAGCTCCTTCAAGAGGGGGGTGCGGACCTTGCCGGGATTACCGAGACCTGGTTGGGCCACGAGGGGGGGGTTCCCCTCGTGGAGATGTGCCCACCAGGTTTCCTTGCATTCCATCAGCCGAGAGCTCAGGGCAGGGGTGGGGGAGTAGCGGTCATTATCAAGGAAGGTCTGGATCCGAGGGAGACCACTGTACCTCAGATAGCCGGGTGTGAGTCCATCTTTGTGAGGTGGGGTCGTGGTGGGCAGATGGGTTTGTTAGTCACGTACCTGGCTCCCTGCCACGTGGCAACGACCCTGCCCGAGCTTCTCAATGTCGTAGCCGAGGTGGCGGTTGATACCCCCAGGCTTATGGTCATGGGGGATTTCAACCTGCCATCTATCGGTGAAACATCTGAGATAGCCCGGGAGTTCATGGCTTCCATGACGGCCATGGACCTGACCCAGGTAATTCAGGGCCCGACTCATATCGGTGGACACACCCTGGATCTTGTTTTTGTCTCTGGTCAGTGGTTGAGTGGTCTTGATATTGGGGATATAGGTATGGAACCCTTGTCATGGACTGACCACTCGCTCCTTCGACTCGACTTTCTGACCGCTGCACCTCACCGCAGGGAGGCGGAACCGACCAGGTGGTTCCGCCCCAGGCGCCTGATGGATCCTGATAGGTTCCAGACGGAGCTTGGGCCATTTCCTGAGACACGGACACGCGATTCGGCTGAGGACCTGGTGGCGGCCTGGGATAGGGCGGCCAGTGGGGCCTTGGACCGCATCGTGCCTTTGCGGCCTCTGACCCGGCGTCGAACTCACTTATCTCCTTGGTTTACCGAGGAGCTGAGGGAGATGAAACGCCGGAGAAGACGCCTAGAGAGCGGTTGGAGGGCCAGTCGCTCTGAATCTGACTTGACACTAGTAAGAGCTCATATTAAGACTTACTTAGTGGCGATAAAAGCGGCGAAATCTAACTATTTTGCCACTCTTATCGCGTCATCAGATAATCGCCCAGCCGCCCTGTTTAGGGTGACCCGCTCCCTCCTTCATCTGGGAGCGCGGGAGGATCCCTTACAGGGTCGTGCTGAGGACTTTGTTCAATATCTGGATGATAAAATAACTCAGATTCGGGATGATCTGGCCGCTGACTGGGTTGGTTCAGGCGGGGTGACTGAGGCAGGTCTTGAGAGTGTTATCTGGGCTGAGTTCGATCCTGTGGCTCCCGAGGACGTGGACAGGACTCTGGGGAGACTGAACGCAACCACATGTTTATTGGACCCGTGTCCCTCCTGGTTGGTGCTGGCCTCCCGGGAGGTTACACGAGGCTGGCTCCAGGAGATTATAAATGCTTCTTTGAGTGAGGGTGCCCTACCGCCTGCCTTGAAGGAGGCGGTGGTGAGGCCCCTCCTCAAGAAGCCCTCCTTGGACCCAGCTATTTTGGCTAATTACCGTCCAGTCTCCAACCTTCCCTTCTTGGCGAAGGTTGTTGAGAGTGTGGTTGCGTGGCAGCTCCCTCGGTACCTGGATGAAGCTGTCTATTTAGACCCGCTCCAGTCCGGCTTCAGGTCTGGATACAGCACCGAAACGGCATTGGTCGCGTTGGTGGATGATCTCTGGAGGGCCCGGGGTAGGGGGTACTCCTCTATCCTGGTGCTGTTAGACCTCTCAGCGGCTTTTGATACCATCGACCATGGTATCATGTTGCGCCGGTTGGAGGGACTGGGGGTGGGGGGCACCGTTTTACGGTGGTTCTCCTCCTACCTCTCTGACCGGTCGCAATCAGTGTTGACAGGGGGGCAGCGGTCGACCCCGAGGCGCCTAGTGTGTGGGGTGCCGCAAGGGTCGGTCCTCTCGCCCCTCCTGTTCAACATTTATGTGAAGCCGCTGGGTGAGATCATCCGTGGTTTTGGGGTGGAGTTCCATCAGTACGCTGATGATACTCAGCTGTACATCTCCACCCCAGACCACCCCAACGATGCCGTGGAAGTGATGTCCCAGTGCCTTGAAGCCGTGCGGGTCTGGATGGGGAGAAACAGGCTTCGTCTCAACCCCTCCAAGACCGAGTGGCTGTGGCTGCCGGCGTCCCGATATAGCCAGCTGACACCATCGCTGGTTATTGGGGGCGAATCATTGGCCCCCACGGAAAGGGTGCGCAACTTGGGCGTCCTCCTGGACCCACGGCTGTCCTTGGAGGATCATACGACAGCTGTGGCCAGGGGGGCTTTCTATCAGGTTCGCCTGATACGCCAGCTGCGGCCCTTTCTAGATCGGGACTCCCTGCGCACAGTCACTCAGGCACTCGTCACCTCTCGCCTGGATTACTGCAATGCTCTCTACATGGGGCTCCCCTTGGGGTGCACCCGGAGGCTCCAACTGGTACAGAATGCGGCCGCGCGGGGAATTATGGGAGCATCGGGGCGCTCCCACGTTACACCTCTCCTGCGCGAGCTGCATTGGTTGCCGGTGGAGTTCCGGGTGCGTTTCAAGGTGTTGGTAATGACCTTTAAAGCGCTCCATGGCTTAGGACCCGGGTACTTACGGGACCGCCTTCTGCCGCCAATTGCCTCCCACCGGCCGGTTCGCTCCCACAGAGTGGGCCTCCTCAGGGTGCCGTCAGCCAGACAATGCCGGCTGGCGACCCCCAGGGGGAGAGCCTTCTCTGTGGCAGCCCCCACCCTCTGGAATGATCTTCCTCCAGAATTGAGAATTATCTCCGACCTCCGGACATTTCGTCGGGCCCTGAAGACGCATCTTTTTCAACTTGCCGGTTTAGCCTGATCCCTGCCGTATTTTTAGAATTTTTAAAATTTTAAAATTTTTAATGTTTGTAGCGTCGTCGCATTTTAATATTTATTTGGTTTTAATTCTTAGCCTAATGTATATGTGTTTTAAGTTTTAACTTTTATGTATTGAATTTTTATTTTGGCTGTTCACCGCCCTGAGTCCGTAAGGAGAAGGGCGGTATACAAATCTAATAAATAAATAAATAAAATAAATAAAAAACAAGGCTCTAAATCATTTAACCATTCAAAGGCAAACCCCAAAGCCTTAAATTTGTTACAAGCATTTCAGGGCAGTTTATTTATTTATTTATTTATTAGATTTCTATACCGCCCTTCTCCTACCGGACTCAGGGCGGTGAACAGCCAATTAAAAACCAATACAAAAAAGTTAAAAACGTACTAAAACCAATATAAATTAGGCTGAGAGTATAAAACAGAATAAAACTCTAAAAAATTTAAAAAAGTAGAAGGGATCAGGCAAGTCCAGCAAGTTGGAAAAGATAAGTCTTCAGAGCCCGACGAAAAGTCCGGAGGTCAGCAATTGTTCTCAGATCTGGAGGAAGATCGTTCCAGAGGGTGGGGGCTACCACAGAGAACGCTCTCCCCCTGGGGGTCGCCAGCCGGCATTGTCCGGCTGACGGCACCCTGAGGAGGCCCTCTCTGTGGGAGCGAACCGGCCGGTGGGAGGCAATTGGTGGCAGAAGGCGGTCCCGTATTGATGATGAAATAGCAAATTATGTTTTCAGATTCACTAATTCACTGATTTCCTATTGTAATAAGTTATGTTTCTAAAGATTCCTCAATATAGAAGACAATTCTAGACAGAACTAAGATAATAAAAATAGTCTGCTGGCTTTTATCAGAAAATTCTCTTTATAAAGTATAAAATATTAATCAAATTATTAATCCTCTTGTTATAATAATTTCATTATGTCACGAAGCCATTGAGAAATTCAGTAGCATGCATTTCATCTGTTCTATTATATCATTTAATAGAATGGTTTAACATTTATCTATCTATCTATCTATCTATCTATCATCTATCTATCTATCTATCTATGTATCTATCTATCTATCTATCTATCTATCTATCTATCTATCTATCTATCACATTTATATACCGCCCTACTCCCAGGGGACTCAGGGCGGTGCACAGCCAGGATAAAAAACATAGTACAAACATTAAAACCCATTAAAATTATTAAATATTTTGGCTGAAACAATTGAAAACACTCAATTACAAAACAGATTAACAATTTAAAAAATTTAAAAGGGAGAACTAGGCCAGGCCAGCCTGCTGAAATAAAAATGTTTTGAGAGCACGTCGAAATGTGCGCAGGTCCAGGATTCTCCGTATCTCCGGGGGGACCTCGTTCCAGATGGTAGATGCCCCCACAGAGAAGACTCACCCCCTGGGGGCCACCAGCCGACGCTGCATTTATATGATAGATTGCATTTTTTGCACCTTTTCCAGAATTTGGGATGCAAATTCTCTCCAATTATAGTTCATACGTTTTAAAAACTTTATGTGTTAAAAAAACATACCTAAGTCAATGATAAAAGTCATTAGAAAAGAAATATAAAAATATAATAGAAAGAACTGTAGACGAACCAGTTTATGAACATGGCTTTCTACTGTAGATGAACAACATGCATTAACATAATAAGAGCTACAAAAATTCCTAGG
Source organism: Masticophis lateralis (assembly GCA_030761175.1). NCBI lineage: Eukaryota > Metazoa > Chordata > Lepidosauria > Squamata > Colubridae > Masticophis > Masticophis lateralis. The sequence continues at coordinate 49,352,378 of JAUDYJ010000005.1, forward strand.
GAGTTTAACTGTGCCTGACTTGTCATATGACGCCTTCCCCCATTTTTCTACGTGTTGAAAGAAAGAGCAATGCTGTTGGCAGCAAAACAAATCTTCCCACAATCTCAGTGTTTAAATTTAGCTCTTTTGAAGAATCAATTTTATCTTCATTAGATTACATTGCCTGTGACAAGAATTTGCAATATTAACACCTACAGAGCCTTAGCTCTTAAAATGAGAACAAACACTTCTGTCTCTTCTGTTATTCATGTCGAAAGAAAGAGAGCAGTTTGGATTTCTTTCATTCCATTTGCCTAAACCAGATGTGAGGAACTATGGGCCATTTATAACTTGTGGACTTCAACTCCTGAGCATGGCTGGTTTGAGAATTCTGGGATTTGAAGTCCCGAAGTCATAAAAGGGCCATAATTCCCTACCCCTGGTCTAAACTATCTCTTTTCTGAACCACGAGCCTCAAGGCTACATAATACAGTAGCATCACAAACATTTTTTTTCTGTGACATGTCAACAATAACCTAGTCCTATAACTGTACAAAAGCCAAGTTTTAAAAATATCTTTGGACAGAGAAAGTTCTACCGAGCTACTCCTATCTCATTTTACATTCAGACATTTTGACATCACAAAAGTGTAGCCATTTTCTTCTAATATAATATGCATTCCCTATATGTTTAAATCACAGAAAATCTGTTCCTATATAAAATATAGGATATAGAATATATTTTACATTTTTTGTAAGGGTTTTTTAAAAACATGGACAAAAGACAGCTTTATCATAGCAGCTAAAACGGAACAGCAAATCTTTAAAACTTTTACAGATATACACACATACACATACACGCCTCAGCCATACATACAAAACACTTTCCTCATAAACTAAGGCATCACATTATCCTACTTCAGATATATTATGCAAAGACTAACTTTCTGGGGAAAGATGGGAAAGGAAGAAAGTGATGAGGACAAAGAGCAACAAGAGAGATGGACTCAATTGGAGTGGTGATGAGGACACTATTGGAACATCCCGAGGACCAGTTAGGGACAGATGATTGTAGATAAAATCTATCTATTGGCACCAACACATAATCAATATTTAAACAACCTTTCCAAATATTTTATTCAGGAGACAAACTGATAGAAATCTTGTGGAATTCTCTGAACAGATCTATGAAATTATATATATTTTGTGCTAGCTGCTTCCAGGAAAGCCTTTCATGAAAGGTCTAGATCTCAGAAAATGCTGTTCCTCCCAATCAACTTTGATTACTACCTCTGGTGCTTTACAAAATGAGTCACTTCCCGCTTGTCCTTGAAGAAGACCAAATACTTTCCCCAACTCCAAATGTCACAATTTTGGCACAAATGGACTCCATTAGCAATAAGGGAATGTTGCACAGGAAATTTGAAAGAAATATGGCATATCTATGCACCATGTGGAACTACTTTTGGTTTTGGTCTGAGCCAAAAATGCAGCAATCAAAATACTGATGGATCCTGGACATGCACCTACTATTCCAATGCTGAAGCAATCCTATTTAAAATTAGCATATAATTAGCATATAATTGGCATTTATTCCTGATTAAATTGGAGTTACACTACTTGGCAAGTGGCCTCTTCCTTTGTAAGATTACTAAAAACATACAGCATGTGGTCACTAAGATACCTTTTGCTGATTGTAGCACAACTTTCACATTGCTATTGGCCCATTATTAAAAGGGGGTCTTCTCCATGACACTATTTCTACAGGTTTTTGCAATATGCCAATTGTGATATATTTTAAACATTTGATCAAAATTTATTCATTAAATCTATGTGAATATTCCAAATTAGTCCAGACCTATTCAGTCAAAACCACTCAACAAATCATACTGGCAAATATGTCCAAATCTCTTCATACTGAATTAGATCTAATTCAAGACTATTGTTATTTCAACCAGGAACATTCTTTTATAAATGTTGAATATTGATTTGAACACAACACACTTTCTCTTTCTTCGTTTTGTATATTTAAATACTGAGATATTAACTTTATATGATTTATATGTTTAACATTTTTCTTCTTGTATTCCATTTTGAAATCCTCTTGATATGGAGGCATTATAATAACCCATAGTTAATAACAGAATATTTCAATAAATAATCCATGAAATATAAAATACATGTTGGAACTATATATTAATATGTGAGCAGAGACAACAGAAACTGTCTAAAGTTAGTATATGATTTTCATCTTAATAACAAACATAACTGCAAAGCTTGCCACTATCTTAGGCACTATCCTATCTTAGGAGTGCCATATTGTAAAATTTGCCAATATAACATTAAGAGCAGAAATGTCTATATTCCTCTCATAGCCAGTCAATGTGTAACTAAGACTACACTTAACACCTTGAACTCGGGATAGCTAACTTGTGTATAAACTTGTCTAGGCTTGTATTCTGAAAGATTATTGGGTTAATACAGAAAGAAGGCTGGAAGCAGAGAAACTGGTTGATCCCCTACATCATTTCAGGTTAACTTGAAAGTCTGTTTTGGAAATGTCCAATCTTTTATAAAGTTTGAAATAACTGAAAACTTGCTCTCCTTAAAATATTAATTATACATTAATGGAGGAAAAGAAATGCTCTGGTTATGCTGCACTATTTATCAAAAGATAAAAGTATTTTAATAACTCCCTGTTCAGTTCTATCAGCAAGGGATAAGCTAATATGAAACCTGAAAAACACCACAATCCATTCTCAGGAGAAAAGGTAGCATTCAAATAACTATTTACACCATCTAGATAATGTTGCCATGCAGATAACATTTTGAAAGCTCCTTGTGTAACTAAAGACTGCCCACGTGTCTTGCCTGAGTTGCTCTATTCTTCCAATTTTTTTTTAAAAAGTATATATAATACATATCCACCTGAGATGCAGTTCATTGGCTAGAAGTTTGCTTTTCCTGTGAATGAGAGACGAAGCAAAATCCAGGCACGTCTTGAAGAAGGAAAAAGATTCTTTGCAGTTATTCAGGTTCTTGCAGACTTGTTTAAACTAGGGCAGTTCCCAGCGTCATAGCAGTCCTCGCCTATTGCTGTTGTCAGTTGCAGGAATTTGGGTGGAGCATAGACAAAACTGAGGCAAACATATAGGTATGGAGGAAAATGTTTCTGAGTAATTAATGTTTCCATGGAATCTGGAGATCATCCAGAATTATGAGTTAACCACTGCCAGTGTAAGGCATTTCATTTCATCTGGAAAATCTGATGGTATAGTGCAAGGAAATGTGGAATACAGGTTATTAGGGTCATCATAGCCCTGTCCTGTTTACTCCTGATCAGTTTCCTCTCTGCTTACTCTTACTATGCTCACAATGCAATTTAGGAAACAATCTTTAAAGGTTGTTTTCTCCTCCCTCTCAAAGCCTCAAATATCTTTCCATTATTCTCCTAAATTTTAGAAATATTCTCATTCAATTTACAGTGATATTGTTCACTTGACTTCTCTTTATTTACATGTGTTACTAACAGCTAAAAATTAGAGACTTTTATAATACAATTATTTCAGTGGTGGGTTGCTCCCGGTTCCGTCCAGTTCTTACGAACTGGAAGTAAAAGCAGTGAGAGGCTCCACCCACCCACGCACCCACCCACCCATCATAATGGATGATCTGTGCATGTGCAGAAGCGCGCACAAGCGAGCAAAGCGAGTGCCTGTGTGCTCTCATTGTGAACCGGTAGTAAGATAAGTAGAACCCACCCCTGAATTATTTACACCAGGGATTTTAAACACACAGAGTCACAGGGGCGTCATGTGACTTATCGCAACTTTTTCTCCCTTTGCTAAACTGGGCGTGGCCATTGCCAGCTCATGACGCATCTAGCCCACAGACCTTGACAGCCCTGATATAAACTGACAATATACTAGGGAGCGCCACATGAGATAAAAGAGGGTAACATCTTACATTAAGACCTGGAATTCCTTTGAGCTTAGGGAACCTCTGCCTATCAGAGTGAAATCTAAAATTTTTCTCAACTGTGACTAAGTGGGCATGGTCAACTCAATGTCATTCATAGCCACACCCACTCAGTCACAAGACCCTCCCCCATCAACCCACGCCCACAGAATCCAGTATCCATTTTAAATTTCTATTCTGCCGCCCACTTACCATCCGCTCCCCCTTCGCTTTAGGTCGGGGTGTGGGGCCCAAGACACACCATTCACTGAAGCCCTGGAGTCGCCGCCTGCTCACCGCCTGCCTCAACCGGGTTGGGGAATGCACCATTCTCTGACTCCAGCCTTGCCACTGAGCCACCGCCCACTCCCTATTCACCACATGGCATGTCCTACTCCTTACCTTTCTCCCGCGGCTGCCACATGGCATGTCCTACTCCTTACCTTTCTCCCGTGGCTGCCAGGGAAGACAAGCGCCCAAAAGTTACCAGAGCTGCTCTTCTCCTTGAATATGCCGCCAGCATCGCCGCCCTGGTCCACGTGCCAGCTGCTCAAGCCACACCCAACCTGCCACTGATGAATGAGTGAAATAAATGGTGTGTGCTTCCACAGCCGGCATAGCAATGCTGGCGGCACATTCAAGGAGGAAAGCAGCTCCGGTAACTTTTGGACACTTGTCTTCCCTGGCAGCCATCCACGAGAGAAAGGTAAGGAGTAGGACACACCATGTGGTGAAGGGCAAGCAGGAGGCTTCTCTGTGGCAAGGCTGGAGTTGGGGAATAATGCATTCCCCGACCTGGTTGAGGCAGGCAGTGAGCAGGCGGCAGCTCCGAGGCTTTGGTGAATGGTGCATCTCTGGGCTCCAGCCCCTGACCCAAAGCAATGGGAGAGCAGGTGGTGAGTGGGCAGAGCAAGACCAGAGTCTCTTTCTGGGCATGTCGCTTCTGCCTGTTGGGCCACTTCCTGAAGCTGGCAGCTCTGCAGCCAGCGGCTTTGCTTTTTCCCTCTTTTTCCTCATGGGAGGCTTGCTCGGTGGCACCAGCAGAAGCGCTGCAGGGAAATGGCTTAACAAGCAGAAGTGCTGCACCGAGAAAGAGAAGGGCAAGAGGGGCCAGTGGGCTGCAGAGGCTAAGGCGGTTGAGCAGAGCCTCCAGCTGCCATTGCTACCGGTTCTCCGAACTACTGGCCATCATCGCTAACAGATCAGCCGATCCAATCCGAACTGGAAGCATTTCACTCCTGATGCCTATCCTGGCTCCTTCAAGTAACTGGGCAGGATATTTATGTGGCTACATTCAGAAGGGTGTTCATGTCTCTCTGAGGGAAAGTGTGATATCACTTGTTTGGAAAGAGGAAATTATATATCTTTCTTTAAAAAGCCATCTCTCTGTACAGAATCCAATACCTTAGACTATGGTATCTGCAGTGGTTGAAAGTAGAGAGCAAAAGCTGAGTGGATGGTTCCAGCCGCTATGCTGCAGGAGGAATCACTGAGCCCATGATTGCTCCAATGTAAAATGCAGGAGGGTTCAGTCATATTCTCCTTATGTGCATAGATGGCACAGTGGTTAGAATGCATACTGCAGGCTAACTCACTGCTCACTCCAGGAGTTCGATTCTGAGCGGCTCAAGGTTGACTCAAACTTCTATCCTTCCTAGGTCAGTAAAATAAGGGCCCAGATTGTTAGGGGCAATATGCTGACTGTAAAACCACTTAGAGAGGGCTGTAAAGCACTGTGAAGTCTAAGTGCTATTGCTATATGAAAGCACTGGGCAATCCATTGACTTGAGGTAAGGTCTAACAAGCATGCTGATGCTACTGAATTATACATTGCCACCCCAGGTCTAACTGAAGATGTTATGAAAGTTGTGAAACAGTGGTTGATGGCTACCACAAATGGGATGGGGAAAAGAAGTTCAGGTTGAATAGTGAAAAGATATAGGTGCTGGTCATCAGTAACTAATTTGGTCTTCTAGAAAATTCAGTTCTAATGGCTACTTAAGAAAGAACTGTACTCTGCATGAAAGAATAGGTTAGAAATTTGGAAATCATCCTAGTTTCATATTTCCTGATTGAACTGCAAGTGGCCAGAGAGTTTTTGTCCAACTTAGACTGATGTACCAGTTAAGGTCCAACCTGAGCCTGAAGCTATGATGGATATAACTCAGACCAGCACAGCCACACAATTGGACTATTACACTATAGTCTATATGAGAATTCCTTAAGATGACAGGCAAAAGCTAAAACTAATATAAATGTAACGTGTAAGGAGGTGAGGTCCACCATTTGTCACTGCACTGATTATCATTGGTTTCCTGGCACTAATTCAGAATGCCAGTTATTAATTACAAAGCCTTTTATAATGTGGCACCAGAATATATCATAGTCTGTCTTACTAACATGACTGTGCTTGTCCTGCTTGATCCTATATAGTGTCTTCTTAAGATTCCTTCCCCTCAAGGTGGCTTCTCAGTCATGGTCCCCAAATTATGTAACAAGCTCCTGTGCTGGTACATGTTGTATGGATCCAAAAAGCCATTTTGTTACAGCAGACTTTGTTGTAGGTAACGATGCTACACAAATTAGCATAGTAATGCTTTTTATACTTTCCAGAGTTACTGGATATAATTGCATATAAGAAATAAATAAGCAACCAGTAAACATTAATAAAAATTTCTCCGGACATAGGTATCCAATTTTTAGTGTTTTTTTTTAATTTCATGTTTAAATTGCAATTGATTTAAAATTCAATGGCTTTAAAATTCCATGGAAACATTGAGTATTCAGAAATAATACCCTGAAATTTTCTGGTCTTCATTCGGCACCATAATTATAAGTTCTATCACTGAGGAAGGAGAAGAACCAAGTCATAGTACAGTTTTGCCTGCTGGGAAATTTCCATGGGACCTTTGTGACAGAAAAAAAAAATAGCTAATGACTATTACGGAAATGAAAATGGAAATTAAAAAAAAATGAAGGAAAAGAAAAGAAAACAATGAAAAGATTTCATTTGGTACGTAGAGCCATGAGCTGTGGTAGACAGCTTTATAAATAGAATATACAGATGTATTTGTTCCTAAGTCATCAGGTAGCTGTTTTATTGGAGATCCACAATAATTACGGAAATAATATTTAGCCCTTCATTTTAACCAACAGTGACTGCACAAATCATAACATTATGTGTTGTAATCTATCATAACCGTGTTTCACTATTCTAAAAGTAAAACATATTGAACAACCAGTTTGCAGTTGTTTGTGGAAGACTTACAACTATAGAAGACTGGCTGTTTACCTTCTGGCTTATTGTATGATAGCTATTACTAGTCCAACAGTATTTTAAATATTTCAAGCAATTCACCACTCTCACTTTGTGGTAACCTGATCTCATATAATATCGGATGCATCTATGATAATCAATTGTCTTATGTATATATATAATAGCACTGGGATGAAGCTGAATTTCTCAAGAATTCTATAAAGCAAACTTCTACAGACTAGATACTGAATTTTAAAAATAAAATGAAAAAAATATTGTTTCGTTATTTATACAACTTACACAATAGGTTAGAATGCTTTAGTATTCTATTTTAGCAAACTTGAGTAAACTTATCATTCCCATTTACGTTCTGCTAGTTCCAGTATTAAGGCAAGCTTGAAAGGCTATCTTCCAGGATTTTTTTGTCATACATTCATAACTGGATTACAGCTCTTGTAAACATTCAGGATTGTAAGTCAAAAGAAAAGATGGCTTGTTTATAATAACACTGCTGTATTTGTAATGACAAACAAACCACAGACAGAGAGTTTGTTTAGCAACTTCCACCCAAAGAATAAGCCAAGAATGAACAATGTTGGCATCCCCTGACATACTTGTTTGGTCACAAGACTTGCAAATAATCCTTTCAAGTGTTTGTTGCAGGAAATGCTGGTGTGTGTATGCATACAGCAATTCTATTTGCCATAAAGAAGGCACAGAAAGGTATATGGCAAGTATACCTCTGTGCCCTCTAGACCCAGGCAGAACCTGATTTTCTATAGAGATTTTGAACTACAAGCTAATCAGCTACAGCCTGCAAAATAAGATTTTTTTTACACCGAGTTGCTAACCAAAAGCCAACAGTCTAGAAAGGAAAAGGAGAGAATATTGTAGATTTATAGAGGGTATGCATATGGTGGACTCTCAGTCCTCCTTCCCACGAAAAACAACCAGTTTGTAAAAAGAACGTGTGTTATCAATGGGCTTTGAATTGTATTCCTCTGACTATCTTCTTCAAATTGTCCATTTGGTTTGGGGATTGGTGCTTGTTCTAAAATCCAAACTGCTTTGAAGAAGCTGACTTGTGCTGAGCAGACCTGATCCATATATTCCAATGTTTTTAAAACAGGTTATATTCATAATATCAGCACGGTGAATTAACCCAATTGCCTAGTTTTATAAAATACAAAGAATTGTAAACAAACTGGACTGGATTTGCAAACCTAGCTAGCCACAAACCAACTGATCACATTTCATCCAATCTGTTGTGTATACTCAGCCACTAAATAGAAGCAACTTTCCAAGTTTCCAACTGAAACCTTTCCTAGTTCTCCATGGAGATGCTGAAAATTGAAATCGGAACTTTTGACGAGCAAAGCAAAACAAAGATGTTCAACACTGAGATAACAGTCTGTGACGGGCAGAAGGAAACACGCTTGCCAAGTAAACAGCTTTAGATAAGGAGAAATGGGTAACTCAGCTGGATTCAGTCAGGATGATGGTGACAAGAGTAAACATTTTGTCAAAATAAGCATTAATTAATGGCTATTGAAGATATACTAGAATGCAGCAATAATAATTGGTAGAAGATATGTAGATGTATACCTATTGGGAAACTACAGAGCCTGAGTAGCGTAGGGGAGTAATGCCTCCTACAAAGACAGCATTTAAGATCCAGCTGCTGCAATTACTTGTGAGTTCAATCCCGACTCAGCCTTCCATCCTTTATAAGGTGGGTAAATTGAGGACCCAGTTTGTTGGGGGCAATAAGCTGACTTTGTATAAAATATAAATATACAAAAGTATGAAGGCTATTGCTTAACGCACTGTAAGCCGCCCTGAGTCTCCGAAGAAGGGCGGCATATAAATCAAATTAAAAAAAAAAACTAAAAGTGGTAAGAATGGTAATTCCAGAAGAGCAATTTTCAATACTTGCCCAGGAAATTTGCTGCCCGTTTTTAAAAATGGGTATTAATGAATTAATACTTTAGGAATGACATAGGGCTTTACTTCTTACGCAGCATAAATACTGGATTGCACTGAAGCTCTGTTTGTCTAGAAGCTACTAGTTATTCCTGCTTTTCTTGACGACAAAGTAGTTTGAGACAAGCTTTCATGAGCCTTTGTGTTTCTACATGCTTCTTTCATTCTCTCTCCAACACTCTGGTATAACTTGTTCTAAGCCTTGAGTTAAAATAAAAAGTTAATCTTTTAATGAGCTTCAAATCCACATGTATTCACTACTGTGAGTCAAAGTAAGTCATACTGCATCCAACATAAGTTATTATACTGCATCTAACACCTAATAAAACAAGAGAAATATGGTCTCAGTTGTTATATGTACCAGTAGTAAATGATAAGCTGTTGAAATTAATAAAGTTCTAGGGACATCATGTAGAGACAGATGGAACCACTCGTAATGAAGCAACCTGCATTAACATATACTTCTTCACTCAGCAAATTAAGAAAGAAATAAAGGACAATAATATTATTGTTGTTGCTGTTGGCTTGAACCACTGAAACTCTCAGGTACGCATCAGCTTCCTTTGTGCATAAGTAATTAAAAGGATATATGCAGGTTAAATCCCAGCAATGCAGCAGTAATAAAACAATGAAGGGAGAGCCAAAAGAAACTATACCCTTATCAGTTGCATCCTTTAGTTTTAATACTTCAGTAGTCACTTCCAAATTGGATATCTTTTATACCTGCAAACTACTTATTCAATCTTGTTTAGCAGTACAATTTTCTTTGGTTCGTTTTAGAGTCTTATTCTCAGCAACTCTAAATTGGAGGCATAGTAGGATGCCATTCATTAAATGATATTATGCCTCATCACATGTATTTATCCAGTGTCATTTCTATGCTGATTTAGATGCAGACATACCTTTAATCCTTCTAACAAAAAAAAAAAAAAACAAGTCTGTAACCAGAGACAGCTGGTTAATTTCTAATTTGCTAATTGAACCCCACCAGCACCAACAGAGTTGCTAAATTTCTATTTAAAGCAATTTTGATAAAAAGGCATAAAATGGAGTGCTGACATTAAGTTTTTTCCCTTATCTTTTATATATCTTTATTTCATTTCAATTTTATTTACTTTTTTAATATTGTTCCATTGTTCCATTGTTTTCATTTTTCCATTTTCTTAAATCGTCCACTTCAGATTTTATATAACCAATGCATTTCTTTGTTCAAAATCTAGTCGTTATTTCTTTATTTTCACTTTGCTGACCACTGATCATAAATAAATTTAATTTGATTCAGTTTTAATGTGTGTGTGGGTTTTCGCCACTGGAAAACAGTTCCAATTACTTTTGATATCTGCTTGGAATCAGTTGAACTATTGCATGGATTCTATCCCACAATGGCAATTTGATGTGGGTAATTTCCAGAAAACCTGCTAATATTAATTTACATTATTGACCCAGATGCTTTCCACATCTTTCTCCAGTTTGGCATTGTTTTAGGCAAGGCTGTCCAGTTACTTTAAAGTGCAATTTTAATCATACAGTCATAAGTTGGGAGAACTGCAATATCTAGAAAAGAAAAGTTGGTATCTACCTCCTTTAGTTTAATCTACAATTATAATGTCCTATTATTTCTCTCCGATCTGACATGTTTTTGGAATTCACATGACTGTTCCAAACTTATAGAATTACAGTCTACACACTATTTTAAACATAGACTATAGATTTAAATACTTTTCCATTTTAAAATATTACTTTGAATATCTTGAAAAGTGCATTTGATGTACTTTTTTGCTGTAGAGATGTTTCACTGAACTAATCACCATAATCTCAGAATGTTTCTCCTGACTACTAACTACATAAAATTCTGTAAATGGATTGTAAATATAGCTTTCTTTTTGCACACTGAATCAGCCCCATGCTAGGCTTAAAAATCACCATCCCAAGTAAACAAAAGATATTGTAGCTCTAGTTTTATATTCTACTCTATATTCCAATTCGTACAACAACTTAGGAATTAGCATTGCATCAAACAACCTGCCTAAAATTAAATGTCTACCTAAAGAAGAATTTTCCATTTTTTCCTAGTGATTTTAATGCTATCTGTTAGAATACTTAAATAGCCACTAAGGTATTACCTGGAAGAAATGGGATGATTCTCTGTTTGGGATCTTTTTGGCCTCCTTCAACAGGGAATTTATCCAAAAGTTGCATCTGCAAAAGAAATATTTACTATGAACTATAATTTACCATACACTTTCCCAAAACCCAGATTCAGCATGGCCTCTTTCTTGATTATAACACATTTAGAGAATCAGCTGTAACAAGAACTTTTTTTTAAAAATGTAACTTACGGACAGAATCCATGTTCCCAAGAATCAAGATGAATTACATCAGAGCTGGCATAGCATTAAAGTCTGGCATTCCAACAATTCCTACATTGGACATTTTCTACTTCATGGAATAACAATCCAGCTTGGTTCACCCACAATTTAAGACAGACCACCTACCTACTAAAAACTATGGCCTCAGAACCACCAGAGAATTTCAATGAAGGATCAAATACAGTTGGCAGAATAATCCTCCATACAAGACAGTGCATCTGCATGTATCTTGAAAGACATATATATAGCAGAAAAGTTTCTTAGGGATCTGGAAATACTGACTCACTGAAACTGCTGAACTTTGTTAGAACAAAGTGTGTTCTGATAAAGTTGAAGGTTGTATCACCCTTTCTGAAAGACTCTCCCTTTCCTGCTGACCACACACTTTCTGTATGCTTAACTCAGTGTGTGGTCATAGCAAATGACATACAGTACATTCATAATATATAAGCCAAATGTTTGGCCAAATATATATTTGGCCGAACATTTAGTCACAGGATAGATAAATGTTTAATCTATATACATATTAAAGTTAAGCAACACCCAAAAATAAGCAAAAAGAAAATCCTCTCAAATGAAATTTTCAGTGACTTGCTTTTTACTGAAGCATCACAATAAACCTAATACTGAAACCACAAAATTGCTAGAAACATAGTGCAGAGTTCCGCGACATTTTTGGCTGGGGGGTGATGATGGAGGGGATGATTCTGTGTGTACGCAACTGCATTTGTGAAATGGGTCCACTCGCACAAATGGAACATGTGTGCACACTCTTATCCACTGCATGTGTGACTGGGGTTGTGCATGCATACATGTGCACATGCCACTTCTGCAGCCTGGTTCCAAAAGACTCAAGGCCCAGTAGAGGGCTTTGGCCCAAAGATTGGGGACTCCTGATCTAGGGCATACATGTATGATCACATTTATGTACATAATACATTTTAAATTATGTATATATAAGAAAGCCTAGAAATTGAAATGGGTTTAGGATGCTGTGGCCATGTCCATGTGAGGATTTTGAAGCAGTTTTAAAACAGCTTTTCTGAAGTCTTCTTCATTCCCCAAATGCAGCAGTATTGAAGAGATGAGCACATTTATTATCATTTCAGCTATGGTGTACTTGGGTTACAAGGTTTTAGTGAGATGTGAAAAGGTGGGGTGAAACTCAGCAACAAAATTAATCTGCATTATAGCCTCTACATGTAGAGTGAGGAAAGACTAATCCCTTGGCCTAACATGTTCATTTTCAAATGGTTCGCCTATGCCCATACACCAATGGAAAAAATCAAAGCAGGAACAGTGAAGACATGATTAGAGAAGCTTTACTTTGTATCGGTATCTTATATCTTATGCACTTGTACACGAAGTATTATTGATTGCATAACCATAACATAAACATTGCTCCAAGTTCATACAACATGCCAGACAATGATAATGCTAGGTAGTCCATAGCAAGATTTGAGTACTAACATTTCAATTTATAGCATAGTTGAATGACATATTAAGGTAAACTCACATTGAATGTACAAAACATGTTGAACTTCTCTAAGGCAACACAATATATTGAATTATAAATTAAATGCGCTAGGTTCACATAACATGCTAACCCACAAAAAAACTAATTAATGTTAAAAGTAACTGAGCTCAGCATATTGTATGAACATAGCTGATATTTCTTTCTGATCTAGTTAGAGGTAATATATGAACCTAGCCCATGGTTTAGTATGTCAGTTGAATTAATTTATAGTGGCCTCTCCCAGTAATCCAACTAATGCCCGATTATCTGACTTGAAAGCATCTATTAACCAAAACTGCAAAGTTTCCACTTATATGGACTAATGGAAGTGACTTCAAATACATTCCAGTAATAAAAAAAGATTTATCCTCTCATTCTTGTTTGCATAATCTAGCTGGCTAGGGAAAGTTAGTTTAGCTCCAAAGAAGTACAGAGCTATCTGAGCTAAAACTAACTCCCTTAACTTCACACAACATTTAGTCTTCCTTCTTGACCTACACATATTATGTATACAACCAATAACTAAAGATTTGGCTCTGACAAAAATTAAAATAGTCAGTACCTTGGAGAGCTCAGTGCAGGAAACCACAAGCTTAGAACTTTCATTAGTAGACCTGTTATCTAGGCCTTGTCTTGGACAATTGAGGGCTTAAGAAGGCTTAGCTCCACCATGCTTATTGCTGTCTTTAGATTTAGGTCCTTTCTAAAATCTCAATTTCCTGCAAGACTGCAAAATTACAGAAGCTGTAGAGATAATCTTCTGAGGCTAAGTTATCACTTAATTGGAGGGTGTCTTTATTTTTAAATCCTAGGCCAGGAAGGCTAAAACAGGAAGGGTCATAGCTTCCTTTGTGCTAGTATAACTTGAAATTAATCATTGCTGAGCTCCTGACCACAGGGACATAACATAATGTTTCTTTTCTTTTGATGGATGGAAAATTTTCATGGATCTGTATTTTTATGCTTTGGTTTCCTACAGACCATAAAGACTGTCTCAGGTCAATCAGTCCTAACATTACTTTAGTTCAAAAAAGAACAAAACTATACCTTCAGCCCTGTGTTTTGCTGTCACTGCATTTTCAGCCAGGAAGATAGATTTAACTTGGTCTCAGAATGATTTACCTTTGTGGCAAGAACTGACACAGACACATTCCTAGCGTGATTCTTAGAAGTACACTTGTTTGGCTGACGCAAGCCTTTTCTACCACATCAAAGGGGTTATATGGCATTTAAATAAGCACTATTTATCCACAGCATAGATAACAGAGGTAGAAAACTAAAGCTATAGAATCCAGAAATCTTCCATTAGCCCAATACATATGACTAATGTGGAAGACTGATTCTAGAAGCAGTACTTATTTATGTGTATTGACAGTATTGATGTGGCTTATACACCACAAATTGTGTAGGCGTATGGAGTCACCAAAAGATCAGCCACAACTGCTAGCCCTCTATAATCACTTAAAGGATAGAACAATCTTACAAGTTCATACAAATACCAGCAAAGATTTATATTTGATGTTTAAATACCGTATTTTCCGGCGTATAAGACGACTGGGCGTATAAGACGACCCTCCTCAGAGCCATTTAAGGCTCGTCAGAGCCTTTCGGGCTGGTCTGCCTGGTTACAGGAGAATGAGACCCGGCGTATAAGATGACCCCCGACTTTTGAGAAGATTTTTGTGTGTTAGAAAGTAGTCTTATACGCAGGAAAATGCAGTAATTTTTGTTATGGCAAATACATTAACTGATATACAATAGATCAAGTGAAATTAGTGAAAGGAGGCAGTAAATTAACACAACAGGAAACTAAATGGCCCAATGTATTAGGCTGAATTCTAATGTATCTACAGCAAAAATTTTAAAAATGAGGATGCCTTTTTTTTTAACCAAGTCCTCAAGTGAGTTTGGTTTAGTTCTGCAGACTAAAGTACCGTAATTAACATCCAGCTGCCTGCAATTACACCAGTTCGAATCTCCCCAGGTTCAAGGTTGACTCAGCCTTCCATCCTTTCTAAGGTAGGTAATTTGAGGACCCAGTTTGTGGGGGCAATAAGCTGACTTTGTATAAATATACAAAAGTATGAAGGCATTGCTTAACGCCTTGTAAGCCGCCCTGAATCTCCGGAGAAGGGCGGCATATTAATCAAATTTTAAAAAAAAGTGTAGTGCCACACTGATCATGTCTGCTCATTACACTAAACCAGATTATCACTATATCAAAGGTTTTTCCATACCTTTCTTCCAAGATGCAGAATTTCAATGAAACAAGGAGTAAACTGTTAGTATGATATTCACTATTCAACCTGAGCAAGCACAGAAAGTATTTTTAGATTTGTGCTCTTGGTAACCTAGTACATCGAAGTACATCTTACACATTCAAAAGTTAGGTAACATTGGCTTTATGAATAGCAGGGTTAATTTGCAATATAAATTTAATTCTCAAATCTTAAACCTAATCTGATATTCAGGTTGAACTTCTTGCGTTCTCTATGTTACTTCTTTTCATCAAAAGATTTTTAAATATCTTGAGAAAACTGGTTGAGCAAAGCCCTATTAA
This sequence comes from Masticophis lateralis, assembly GCA_030761175.1. NCBI lineage: Eukaryota > Metazoa > Chordata > Lepidosauria > Squamata > Colubridae > Masticophis > Masticophis lateralis. Next base: position 49,367,997 of record JAUDYJ010000005.1, read on the forward strand.
GATAATAACTAGTTTTCTTTCCAGTGGAAATAATGCATGTGGAATCAGACTAGTGAGAGGCAAAGGGTTAATAGTTCTTGTTCTCTGTCCACCAAACAAATATGAACTTCTTAGTCTAACAATCCATTAATAAAATTGTTAAGTCTCTGAAAAGCATTATATCCAGATTTGTCCTGAACTTTTGTTTAAAAAAACAAAACAAAAATGATCAAGAATTTATTCTATACACTTTAATGTAATCTGTAATTTGTCCATAAAGACTTTCAGAAGCAACCTATACCTATGCTCTAAAACATGTTCACAGAAGCATCCTGGAAATCTTTGGAAAACTCTTCTGGTTTTCAAACATTGATAAGTTTATGTGATCTGTGTTATCATAGGTGTCAGAAGCAGAATGACATGTCATTATTGTTTAATTGCTCTGCAATGAAATTGCAGCTGATATCACAAAAACATAAACAATATCCTGGGAACGCAAGAGTGCGTGAGCTTGGCCATTTGGGCTGAAACTGTATCCCATAATAACTGCAGAGGGTTTCACCGTATGGAACATTATACCTGCCAAGGAATACAATGACATTTTTTTAATGAAACGGAGGAACAAGGGATTTTTTTTCAATTTCTTTTTTAATTCATAAACGCCTTTTACTATTTGCCAAAAAAATCAACATTCCTTCAAATAGACTTATCTCCCTTGATTTAAGAGTAAGGACTTGTGAGCAAGGTCCAAACAAAGACTTTTCTCAATTGAAGCATAGCAACAAATCTTGTCTCTCAGGACATGTCCTGAGAATCTGGTAGGCAAGGTGAGAGTTTCACCCCCACGGAGCTCTTAAACTTCAGCAGTTACAATGCCTATTTCTGTAAGTCATTTTTAGAACAGGCTTAGTGGATTTGGAAACCATCTGTTTCCCAATTTATAGATGAAACAGGGAAATAATTTTTTCTAATGGAAGTACACATTATTATTCGACAAAATCATGCTTTTAGCCACAATTGTAAATTTAGGTGGAAATTATCATTGATGGATAACATCAGGTTGGGACTTCTCAATGGTTTCAGGTGTCACCTGGATGAGAGGATTGGCCTAAGATTAAAGATACCCAACTTGAAATTCCATTCAGCTGTGAAATTCACTAAACCTAGGCCAGTCAGAAACACTGATCACATGACAAGAAATTAGCTATGTCCAATTTGCCAGTCTATGCACTTGGTCAGTGGATGATTCAGTGTATCATGCAAATCCAGAAATCTGGATATAGTACATATCCAGAGTACACATGTCACTCATGCAAATGAATCCATTATTTGTCTAATTTTCCTTTGAAGAGAAAAGAGAAAGAAGACAAAGAACTATAACTCTTTTTCTGGAACAATAATGTCAGATTCCACCCCCAAAGGGCCTTCTGTATTTCATAAGATAAAACTGTTCTAACATGTTACAATATTTGAGTCTTAATTTACTCAGATGTTAATCTCCCTGACTTTAAGGGAATTTAAGTAAACTGTGCACAAGACTGCAGCCTTAAACCAAGACAGAAAAGGAAGAGAAGGAAATTGGAAACAGGATGTCTGCCTTCTCCAAAAACAAAATCAGTTAGGAAAGCATGACACTGAAGGTAAGTATATCTCTACAGAAAAGTTCAATGAATTGGATTGAAAGCTCAAATATTCTAAGTTTATTTTGCTTTATTAGATGTGGAGGGACAAATTATGGTTAGGTAACAAGATAAACGCAATTGATAAAACACCAATTTATTTTCAGCCAAATGCAGGAAACAATTGTGAAATCCTCTTTCATCACCTAAAAGCAAACTACTTCTGACTACTATTTTGATAGCAATGAATAAAATATTTGCTCTGAAAGCCTCTTTTTTAAAGCCTTACAAGACAATCAGCTGTTTTTTTCTTCTAATAATACATCTATCTGACTCAATAAGCCCACCCATTTTCCACAGTATTTAAAATCAAATAATCATTTTTAGCTATCAAATTAGCCTACATTTAGGTAATCTATAAACAAATAATCTATAAAATAACAAATAAAACTAAAATCAGGCAATATCTGGTTCAGTATTCCTTAAATCTCCTGCAATTGTGGATCACTAAACTGTTGAAAAATGCAGGTAGTAGCTCTTTCTACACTTTCATCTTTAAAAGCAAAATAGTTCACATTTTAAAAAATTCTTATAATTGCACTTCAGCTTG